>JAPMOR010011801.1:504941-543447 GCA_026543865.1 Argiope aurantia
CTGTATTGTTCGTATTAGGAGTTTCGGAAGATTTTATCCCACAGAAGTGAGTCAGATGAGTAACAACTTTCATTTAAGAAATCCCATACTATTAGGTTTGGAAGAGAAATGATACACAGAGAGTGCATATGAGTGCATTTTCGGAGTCTTTAGTTCCATCTTTTAGATGAGTGTTCTTTTATTTCTTATTTATCTATTTATTATTTTGAATGATACCATTTTAATTTGAAACTAATGTATTTATTGTGCATTTGGCTACTTTAAATTTGTTGATTATTCCCGGTTGCTAAACCACTGAATATTTCTGATAATCCGACTGGATAAAATGTCAACATCTCCATCTTTCATCTCACCCTTATTAACCCTTATCTCACCCTTAAAATCAACGCTTCCTAGCACATGTGCAGAAGAGAGAAAAGTTTCCATCTCGGAACTTAGAAATTGTACTATTATTCTTTTGGCTCATTGATTGAATCGAAATCCCACGATGGAAACTGAATGCTGGCCATATTTAGTAGCGTTTGACTGATCAGAGTTTTTATAACTGAGATACATAGCTAAATACTAATTACAAAGATGGATAATTTTTAATGTTCATCCATTTTTAAAGAAGTTCAGAATACCTTTCTTTCAGTTTGGCGTTTTGCTTTCTCATTATACTATGCTAATTTTTTTTAAAAATTAAATCAGCAAAATTTATATTGAATGACCTTCTGGTATAGCAAATCATGAAATAGATTCTGCATGCAGAACATACAAATTTTCAGAAAAGAATTATTCTTCTTTCTGTTGTTATATGTTTTACAAACGATTTCGATTTCACTAGAGCGTTACATATCAGTTGAGGATTAATCAATAGCTTTATCAAATTAAAGCAAAAATCTTAAATTGACATGGTTTTTCATTATGATGGTTTATCACATCATTTTTCTTTTTACGAAATGCATTGCGAAAATAAGATTATTAAATTAGATTTGCGCGGAATGTTTTATGTGCGATGAACTCTCCCTCCTTTTTTCTTTGTAATCATACGATGATGTTAAGGTAAGTAATAACGTTGGAAATTTAAATTTTTAATAAAGTATTTCCATTTAATACTTTTAATCTCTAAACCTTTTTTTTTCATAAAACTGTTCTATTGTTTTAATGTAAATTCAATTTTTTTTATTAGTTATATTCATTTTTATACTTTCATAACTTGTGTTTCGATGCTGTATTTATATCTTTAAATATTGTTTTCTAAAATTCTAAATTTTTGGAAAATCTTCTCGGAGAAAAACCTTATAAATTCAAACCTATTTTATAATTTTGGTTCAAAATTTGTATATTAATTTTTCAAAATATTTTGTAAATTTTGAGCTATAGAATACATAATCTATTTATTTAAAACTAGCTGGTACCCGGCACGTTGATACCGCAGAAGAAATAATTTTGGAAATATCGTTTGAAATTTGAAATAGCTATCTTGTTTAATTCGGAATGACAGAAAGAATGATATTTTCTTGTCGACAATGAATACATTCATAAAAATTGAATGATATATAAAGGCGAAACGTAATGATACTTATTCTATTTTGTTTTATTTTAGACATGATAATTGTACTATGCCTGTAACCTTCGCGCAAATACAAGCAATAATAGGTTGGCAAAGTTTCATCGCAATCGGATGAACGGTAAGGCAGAACATAAAATACAAACAAAAAAACATTCATTTTTATATATGAGATAATTTTATATTTATTTTGATACTTCCGAATGTGAACACAATTGAAAAATGTATGCTGTTTATTATTTGAATCCCAGTATTTAAAGAAGGAAAGAAATATGATTATTTCTTAGTTCAGGAAATATGTAACACCATTCTTAATACATCTGTTAAACGTTTCAGCAATTCATTTGATAAAATTCTAAATTAAGAGGTTTTGCTTTGCAGCTCTTTTTATCCAAAATAATATCTTTTCTAATTTCCAAAACACTTTTAAGTTTGAACTGATATATTTTTATTTCATCTTATTTTTTTAATGAATTAATAGAAAACTCTTATCATTTAATGGATTATTTATTTTTAAAAACTTTACATAATAAACCTTTTACATTTATTATTTATTTTATTAATTTAATGGAATATTTTTTTTATTTATTAAAGTATTTAAAAAAACCTTTCGAACATAGCCACATACCTTAAACTTTTCATCGTAGAATGAAAATGCGAACAGTTTTTTCACTACTTTTTACAGCGAATCTTATGAAAATAAATATAATTATTTATTGGTTTCCGACACTATGACCCCTTTTTCCACATATCATGGCAAGAACATTAAAAGTGCCCCTAGCCTTTTTAACCTACGGAAATAACCATAAAACATATCCTATAATTTAACCCTTTCTAGGGCCGTAGTTAGTATGCTTCCCACCAAATTTATCAATTTTTGTATGAAATTATGTAGGTTGGCATAAATTCTGACAAATTTTTTTAGTAAGGTAGAAACTTAGATGCTTCAGTTCTTTATCTCAGACATAATGATGTGTCTTGATTTGTTACTGAATTATTAATTAATCAAATTAAATGTATCTAATAAACTAAATGAATCCCTTTTCTTATTCTAATTTCGAGCCTAAAAATATTTTAACATAATATGACTGGAAAAAAATGGACCTTTAAAGGGTTAAAAAGGGATGGCATTAATAAAATCTGGTATTCACAACTACAAAATTCAGTATCGCTGCCTTTCTTGCACATCACATAAAAAATTCTATCTAAAGTTTTCTAATTTCAACATTAAGTATTGATGCCGCCAGAATTCAAACAGCATAGCTGTCTATTTTCTTTCCGTATGTTTGATAAATTTTTGCGAACTATGAACCTCTGGGGAAATTAGGGAACGTAAACAACCAAGACAAAAGAAAAAAAGGAAGAGAAAAAGAAAAAAAAAATTGCATCGATGCGTTCTTTGACCATCAGGCTATTTTTAGGGAAAAAAAGGACGAAAAAAAAATCTGGTGGAGCTATTCTTACCCTTTGGTGGGAGGGGGAGTTCCACTCCAGCCTTCACATGAATTTGACCATTAATACTTTTGGAAGGCAGTTTGTCTCCCGAAGACTAATGGAAGTTCCTGTGGAAGACGAATGTGAAAGAAGGCTCCGGTTTTTATGGAGAGCGGAAAGAGGTCCCGCGCTGTGTTGTTTTTCCTACCAAGAAGCCTGCTTACTTAGTTCGGTATTATTTTTCCCTCGTTCTTTTGGGGCCTGGAAAAGTAAGGAAATGATGAAACGAGTTCCATTGATTTTCTTTTATCAATGGCGAATAAAACTGAGAAATAAAGCTATTTGACTTTATTGCATTTTTATTACTTTCTTTTATTTATAGAAAAACAGCATTGTCATTGGCAAAATTTCGATTTCGAGATTTTGACAAATCTTCACGTTTCACATAGTTATAGTTTTTTTTTCAGTAGTTTCCTGAGGCCAGAAAGCATATTTTTGGAATTATATCTGTCCATATACGAACACGATAACTCAAAAAGGCTTTGAGCTAGACAGATGAAATTTGGTATACGGTCTTTACACCAAATGTGTAGATTTCTATAAAATTTTGAAAGAAATCCATTTACAGATAGTTTGTCTGTCTGTCTGTGTGTCCAAATAGGGATGAATATGATAACTATAAAACGTAAAGAACAAATGGGATAAAATTTAAAGCATATATTAATTATCTAATGAGTAAACTCGTATTAAATTTTATATCGAAATCTCCAAAGTGTTGATGGCCGATCCATCTGTAGTTTCCACACAAAGAAAAGGGATAACTAAAAAGTTCGAGGATCTGATACAAAATTTCGTACAATTTTTTAGCCTCTAACGTGTAGGTATTTATCGAATTTTAAATACTATCCTTAAGAGGGTTGGCCATCTATCGGTTTGTACTTTGGCGTAACGTAAAAATGTAAAGACTCAAGAAAAATGAAATTTAGTATGTTTACAATTAATGCTACATTTCAACAGCTCTAATGCATGAGCCGAAAACTGCCAAAGAATATGCAGTTGATACGAGTCTGTTGGCAGAGAATTTCAGTAGATACATATTACGCCCCTCAATTGCGCAAAGAAATGAAACAATAATATTGTATGCAATAAAAAAATGGATAATGAAGCCATAAAACGCACATAAATAATATTCACATAATACAATACAGGAACAATAAACGTCCATGTAAGCAAATAAATTAATAAATAAAATTTATAAACACATATAGAGTTTATGAAGCTTAAAAGTATTTATGCTCTCATACAAAAATTCATAAATTTCATCCAGCAGTGCTAGAAGTAAGAGATGCCAAATATCTACAAAGAAAAAGAAAACCTCTATAGAGAAATGAAAAAAAGTAACTCATAAATAATATTCTCATAATATAATATAGGAACAATAAACGCCCATGGAAGCAAATAAATTAATAAATAAAATTTATAAACACATATAGAGTTTATGAAGATTAAAAGTATTTATGCTCTCATACAAAAATTCATAAATTTCATCCAGCAGTGCTAGAAGTAAGAAATGCCAAATATCTAAAAAAAACAAAAAAAAAACACCTCTATAGAGAAATGAAAAAAAGTAACTCACGATGCAAATCATGCCTGTAATCCAATTTTTATAAAAGAAGTTATGTGTATAATAAATTTTAGAATATGGGGAAAAGGCGGGAAAAGGAAGCATAAGTGTCAAATAAAAAATAAAATTAAATATGTGAATTATTAGAAAAACCTTTTGCAACTATTGCTATGATAATCCGTTACATTATCAGAAATGTAATTCTCACCGCTGCGTGCGAGATCAAAAAAAGATGGTACGCGATTTTATTATCGGAATTATACCGGAGTAAAATTTTTGCAAACTTTATTATTTGTGAATTGTTCTCCATTTGTGAAAAGGTGAACTCAAAAGCGAGTCCAGGTAGCTGTCAGAAACTTTGCTGCTACAAAAGTTTTCATTGACAAATTTGTTATGAATCTGGAAATATGGATTGTTACTGTACAAGGTCGAAATTTATCCTTAATGTGCATCTAGAGTTTATCAGCAGTAGGGGACACCTACCATCAAGCGAAGTATTTCTTCTGGCAAACATATTGTTGATTTGTATACTAATGTTCTGTTTTGCTGCGATGTACACCTGCTGATTTAGGGGCATGGTATTTAAGATTTAAAGTATTTATAAATTTCAATTCTGTACAAAAGTGTATTCGTACTTCGTTTATCTATATATCGAAATCTTGACCTTAAAGTATTACAGTGCCCGAAAAAATTATAAGGACACGCGAAAAATCGCCAAATCTAGAAGCCTTGATTACAGAATCGAATGCAAATTTTTGTAGAAAAAATAGAAGTATAACTAAAATATTTTATGCGTAAAGTAATTAAAATTTTCAATTTTAAATCTGCTAAAATTTAAATTTTGATTTTTAAACTTAAATGAAAACGGAAAAAAGTATAAGGACATTGCTTTTTCTCCAGTAATTATTTAAAAATTTGCATATTTGAGAGCATAAAATGACAATTCCGAGTTAAAAGATTCATTTGCGAAAAGAATTTCCCACTCGGCGACTTTCAGCGTGAATTTTTAAACGATGCCCATAGGAACTCAACTTTCTGACTCTGAAAAAGGAAAAATTGTTGCTTTTCGAGAATGTGGATTGAGTGGATGGGAAATTTCAAAAAGAATCAAGAGATCTAAAACGGTGGTTTATAATTTTCTAAAAAATCCTGGGATGTATGATATGAAAAAGCGAACTGGGAGACCAGAAATTCTCACTCGTCGACAAAAAAGAATGATAGTAAGGAGAGCTTGCGAGAAAAGAGAAACCGCAAATGAAGTTAGACAAAATTTGAGTTTACCATGCTCAACAAGGACTGTTCAAAATGTTTTGAGTAAACATCCTCAAGTTTCTTATGGGAAATTAGTGTCACGCCCCCCTCTTACAAATCATCATAAGAAAAGAAGAGTTTACTTTGCCAAAAAATATATTTCTCTTGGTCAAAAGTGGGCTGATGTAATTTTTTCGGACGAAGAAAAGTTCAATCTTGATGGACCTGATGATTTTCGTTATTTTTGGTATGATCTGCGAAAGTCCAAGGAAATGTTTTCCAGGCGTCAATATGGTGGTGGCTCAGTTATGGTATGGGGCGCTTTTGCGGCAAATGGAACCACTCCAATTGTATTTATCAACCGTAAAATGAATTCGGACAGGTATGCTGATATGTTAGGAGAAAGTTTGTTACCTGAAGCACCACTAATTACTTCAGGGGACTATATTTTTCAGCAGGATAATGCTTCGATACACGTTTCTACGAGTACAAAACTCTGGTTTGAAGCTAATTCTGTAAATTTACTTGATTGGCCTGCGAGAAGTCCCGATCTTAATCCAATCGAAAACTTATGGGGACTTCTAGCCCGAGAAGTTTATAAAATCGGCACACAGTATCAATGTACACAAGATCTTGTCGTCGCTATCAAAGACGCTTGGGGAAAAAATATCTGTGGACATTTTAAAAGATCTTTCAGGATCTATGACCTCTCGGCTCATTCAAGTGATTGAAAAAAAAGGTAGTTTTCTTGATTATTGAAACATTTTTTAAGTATTTTACAACATGTCGTTATAATTTTTTCCGTATTTCCTTTAATGTTAAATTTTGTAAAATCAATATTTTGAAGCTAAATTATGTTTTTTATATGGTATAAGTGTTATCACAAAATTATGCAGCAGAAGTAAGAAATATAAAAAGTTCAGTTAGGTGAAATGGAAATAAACCATATTTTCAGGCAATTACATGTTGTCCTTATACTTTTTTCGCGCACTGTATATTGCAGAGTTATATTAGAATGATAAGCGAAGAATAATCCCATTGATTATTTGATGTGGAAGAGAAAGCAAAATTTCAAAATGTAATTAGATTGCCTTAATTAAATTACATTTTAGTTAATTAAAGTATAATTCAAAATGTAGTTTAATTAATATTTGCGAGTAAATTCTTAGGACTGAAGAAAATCAAAATCATATAGTATAAGTATTTTTCAGAAAAAACAATGTCAAAAAAAAAAAACCGATTTTTACTTTTCTCAAAATGTAATACACAAATTGAGAGTATTGAAATGAAGATTTTGAAACATATTCCTATTTCAGATTTCCCAAAAATAGGGCAACAATAACTTAACACAACCTGCGGAAGTGGTCTTCCTAAAAATATTAAAAATACTCCCCTTTTCATAAAATTGCTAAAATAATAGATTAGCCTAAAATAAATCATTGACATGTTGAGCAATTAAAAATATACTGAAATGTGTTACTAAATGGACAAATTTATTTTTAAAAGAGGCCCCAAAATGTATACTGCTTAGCTCCGCCACTATTTGTGTTTATTTATGACTCGACTGGTGTCATTACTGACTGCTGTCTTAATCATTTGTATCTCCCTTCACCTCTTACCATACTCTATTTTCCACTTGTTGCTTGTTTTCGGAAGTTTTACCCCTTCGAGTATTATTATTTGTATGACACGCTCATAAAATTACTGAATTTTAAATTTTAAATCTGAAATTAAGTGAAAGTATTAAGTAATTTAAAATGCAAAAACAGATAAAATTGCTTCAATGTCGCAAATTCCTATCATATTATTAAAGGAATTAATTAAAGTGTAATGTTTCAAATGGAACGTGCCATCTAATTTAGAAATTAATTAAATTCTTAAACTCTTTGTCAAAACTTGGTACTTTTCTGCATGCAAACGAGAATAAATTCAAGTTCATTAAGTTTTTTATTTTCGTTTGAAGCACTAGATGGCAGCACGATGCAATTACTCAAAAAATGTGATGAATATTACTTTTTTTTATTATTTTGACGGTCATTGGAAGGTATTGAAACTATCAGAGCTAGAGAGAATTGTGACTTTTCTCCTGGTGCAGTTTATAACCCTATTAGAGTAAGACATTATCCGATATAACCTCGATGTAGCTTAATATTCTTATTGTTACTGCGAAGATATGATACCGCGAAGATAGCATAACTGAGTTGTTGAAATTGTGTTAATTGGAAAATGTGAAATGCCACTAAACAGATGTAAAAACTAAGAGAACGAGGAATGAATTTTAGTAGTATAAAAGTTTGTATATCGCTAACTGCAAACATTTAGTTTTCTTCATAAATCTGGAAACAACACCGAAGAGCTGATTAAAATTTATATTGAAAGAGAACCAGGCTATTATTCAAATGAATCGTCGATGTTTAAATCTGATTTCCCCTCATCAATTTTCAAGACCATATATAATTAATTATTTAAAAAATATCTTTTTGTTTTTAAATTTAATCCTTGTTTTAGAGCATTGCAGGCAAATGGAAGTAAGAAAACTTTTGATTGTGGATTGCCAGATTTAATTTTACTAATTCCATTAAAAAAAGAAGTAAAGTAATTTTGAACAAAAAAACAAAAAAAAAAAAAAAAAAAAAAAAAAAAGAAAAGAAAAGAAAGAACCTATTTTAACACTATCCAAATAATACAACTCAAGAATTAAAAGAAGAAGAAGCCTCATTAAATCGCACTGACGTGCAACCACGAAAATATAATAAAAACTCATAAGAATATTATTTTTAAATTTAATTGCGACTTGTTTTTTAAATTGAATTAAATTCGAGTACACGGTCTTAGAAAATAAAAAGAAAAGCACAGACATTTTTTACATATGTCAACGTGTAGTGAGGTATCTAAGCAATGTTAAAAATTGGGAAATTCTATCTAGATAGTTTCCTTTGCCTGTTTTATAATTCAATAGTGATTCTAAATAGAATAATAACTTTTAAAATGCTGTTTGTGTGTAGTAAAAATTATTTGGAAAGGTAATCTTTCATAGCAAAAGAGAAAAGATCGATAATTATATATATTTTGAAAATGTAAGCATATTCCTGAAATAAAAGGAAGGAAGAAAAGAGGTATGTCTATACTTTAGAGTGTTATGAAAGTAGAATTTTAAATAATCTTTTCCCAAATAATGCATTCCATAGTCTTCTAAATTGTTAAATAGGTTTTTATTTACCAATTTGAAGAGCACAGTTTTAAATTTTAAAAGTGAAAAGAATTCCTTTTTTTTTTTTTTTTTTTCTTCCTTAATTTATCTTATACAGAGAAAAAATACTGTGATCGTTATAAAATTTGACCTTGAGATTTAGACTTATTTCCACATTTCAGATCGCTCCGAGTCTAAAAAATATACCATTTGGAATTATATCTGTGTGTTCAATGAACATGATAGCTAGAAAACATTTTGAAAGAGAAGAAGGAAATGCGGTGTGTGATTCTTACGTCAAAGTTGTAGATTTCCGCCAAATATAGCGCGAAATTCATTTAGAGGGAAATTGTCTGAGAACACATGAACTCGATAACCACAAAACCTAAAACGCTTTACAGATGAAATTTGGCACACAGTTTCAGCCTGGAAAGTGCAAGTCTGTATCATATTTTGAATAAAATCCGTAAACGGATTGATTGTCGGTCTTCATATTTAAATAGTTATAAGTACGATAATTCTAAAACACAAAAAAATGGAATTTGATATGTGATCTTTATCACTAAATTGTAGTTTTGTATCATGCGTTGGTTTCAGTCGGCCGTTAAAAGTATTCAAAATGCATACTCGCTTATTTGTTTCTAAATTCCAAAACACAAAACCCTCATGCGAGGAATATCTGATTAAAATTCTGAAAACTCAAGGCGCTCGTGACCTCGCTCAATGTCAACAATTTTTATCTTTATGGAAGAGGAATACCGTCTTTGTTAGGAAGTAGGCAAGAGAGTTTTTGAGAGACCACTACTACCAGTTCCATAATGAAGGATGCATAAAACGATTTGTACTGTATATATGAGAAAATTGAGGGAAGAATTCTCCGGTTAAATACTTTTTAACTTTGACTCTTCGTATGAGATAAAGTTATCGAATACGGAAATATTTTAAATACAATCTGTGAATAGATCTGCAATAAAGCTTGGATATTTTGCGTTTCACTTAAATATATAATTTATCATAAGCGCATTCGGGCATTTCCAATAAATGACATTCCTAAGAGAGAGAGAGAGGGAGAAAAAAAGGACACTTCCTGTAATCCCCCAGAGAAGACTATTGGTGAAATATGCCTCAATGTGGGGATGTTGAACAGTGGAAGATTGACGAAGAGGACGGAGGGTGGATGCTCCAGGGAGAGATTGTGAGAGGGTGGATAGTTGCTTGTTTGTTGGGAGGTCCCTTGGGATGGGCCATAAAGGAGATTGTTGTGTAGCTGGAGGCTGGAACGATGGTATAGAGCTGAGCTTATTTCGTTTGTAAATAATGTAAATGTCCAGATCTCTTATGTTTATCAGATGAGTGGTAAATAAAAACAATGCACAAATCGCATATGTGTAACAATGTACAAAACAATATATATTTCCATCTTTGTTTGAGATAGGGTGAATAACACAATAACATGATTAATTTAAATTTATGGCTTTAATTACATGATTTATTGTGTACCAGGACAGAGGCGCAACGACCAGGAGTTGGATAAAAAGGTGCAGATGGCATGGATGCCAGTGTCGGGTCAAAATATTATTATGTTTAGAATATTAGCAAGAATTTTTTAAAGAGGGGCGAAGCAGGCTGAAGAACTGACATGATATTGTATTGATAGTATTAATTTATTAATTGGTTTAGATTTAATGGTGTAAGAACAAAAAAAAATGGCCATGTCATGCTAAATATATATGTATATATTTCAAAATGAAGGTGTATTAGGTATAGAACAAATTACAGCAGATTTAATAAATTAATTAAAAAATCAATAAACATGTCAAGTAATAATCAAACACTTAAGATGTAACTTTATAAACCTATATAGTGTTAAACTTATATAAGATATCGGCTATAATAACATTTAACAAGTTAAAAATATTTTGACGAGGAGGTTCTGCCACTAGTTCTTGAACATTATGCAACGATAAGTTAAAATAGTTCACTTGCTGATAATTAAATATGGGAGAATCAACATTCCATACCAGGCACTTCAGTGCTCTATTACTAAATAGAAGATGTTTGTGAATGAAACACTCAGAAATAGAACTGAGCTGAGTTTATTTTCTTTGCAAATGATGTAAATATTCTGGCTTTAAGTATCTGTTCAATAAAAATTTCAGACAAATACATTCTGTTCCATTATTGATAGGTATTTGATAAATAACGCGATTTATCCAACAGATGGGTGATGAGGGGCACCTATATTCCTTGCCCTCTTTGCTATGGCACTGTTGAATCTCATAGAAATACAGTCTTAGGGGGCACGAGGACATGTGTGTTTAGGTCAAAGACGGGTGAGTTAACAAACAATATCATAATCGGCGCAATTTATTCTTGTTAAACCACTTATGACGACAGGGTGAGGGGGCGAAAAAATCACATTTTGCCTCAAATGCCATTAATCATCGTTACGCCTGAGTATCGGGGTCTGAACATTTCTTCTCACAATGAGTTTTTAGTAAAACACTATAAAAGAATCATTCAATATTGTAATTCGGAGATTTTGAGAATGTTATTACAAGTATAAATTAAAACCTTAATCAGCAGATTCAACTGATTCCGTACCTCCCGTTATTATTTGTAAACTCTACTAATGCCACAACTTTAAACTTGACACGACCCTTTTTTTTATGTTCTTGGTGAATTTGACTAAAATAAAACAAAAATTGTTGATTTTTGAGAACTGGGGAAAATAATTTTTCTTTAATCATAAATATGTGCTAGAGAATTTCAAACGTTCTCTTCCGTAAAAGAGAAACAAAAGGAGTTTAAATCAAAAGAAAACATCAGAAATGATGGATTTACAATTACAAAATTCATTGTACATTGATTTTTTTTAAAAAAAATCAGTTTTCATAGATTAATTACAGTTTTTAAAATTCTCAAAGAAATAATTTTACAACCAAATAAAATCTAAACATGTTTATTTTCATTCATTACTCTTTTATTTTTCAAATACTTTCTATTTTTTGTAAAATTATTTACCCAATAAACTTCTTAATTTTGCTCGAACTGCTTCTGGTTTCAAGCAATGGGAGTAGCACTCCTCTGATTTTATTGTATATTTCAATGTCGACTTTATGATGCATTTTACAGTAGGGTGTACATAGCAAAAAAAAAATCCCACACGATAAGATTTTTGGCGATTCACAGCTATAAGATTTTAGATGCCTAAATGGTTAAACTGAAATGCATTTGAAATGTATATTGATATTGAAATAATTCAAAAGCGTTTTTATTCATAATAAATTTAAGTCTTGATTTTGAACCCACAGGATTCCAAGTTAGAGACCTAATTCCTGCTACGAAGGCCCTTCTGGCATAAGCTAAATAAGTTTGGAGATGTGGTTTCCAGTTCAGGTATCATTCTCGGCATCTGACTATGGTACGAAATTATGAAGTTCGTCCCACAATACCTGTAGTACTGCTTCAAAACGGGGTTCTAATATACTAACCTAAGCTGATCCAAATTAAATCAATCTGTCAGAATAAAGTGGCAGCCTTAATCCATAATTTATGTCGATTATACATTAATTCGGCGTTGATTGTATTAAAAATAGGATGAACAGTCGCATGAAGTGTTCTTTACATAAGATTTGCAAGAACATTTCAAAAATAATTTTATTTGAAAAAAAAAAAACCCAAAAGAGTGAAAGAGAGGAAAAGTGTTCCATGAAGAGTACAGCATTTATTTCGTCATATGAGATCAATTTATTATTTTATATCATGCTATTATTAATCTAATCAATGCATAGAGTTTTACATTATGATAAATAAAAATGTCACGGAATTTGCACATGCTTAAGAGAGACTCCAAATATTCTTCGATTCGAAGATTCTTCATCCTTCTGATCCACGGGGAAAAAATTCGTCTCGGAAACCCTTTTTCCTCCACCAGCAAAATCACCCGAATGATTCTGCATGCCGTCTCCTTCATTTACATTAAAAAATGCTTTAGGCGCTTTGAAGAATCTTTTGTGATTTCCACACCCATGCCATGCTTGTGAACAAGGCGCTGGTGAATCATTCGAATCTTCGAAACAAGAATAATTCGGCTTTGATGGACTTAGTACACTAGCATGCTTTTTGCTATTTACTGTTTGCGTGGAATTACTCTTTTTTCCTGCCACTTGCGTGGAAACTGTCTTTTTGGCGACAAATGGCTTCTGTTCCGTTTGCGTGGATGCGGTTTGATTGGCGACTGGGCGAGGATTCACTGCATGCAGTTGATAGCAATATGGATTTCGCAAGTTTTGATCGAATAGGAATCTATTTCTGTGATCGGGTTTTAATTTTTCTGCCAAGCAGTCCTTGAAAGTAGCCGCCTGGATAAAATCCTCTGAACATTCAGAGCGTATTGATTTTTCCGACGCATCGCTGTCTGGTTCTGATTCTATGTCAATAACGGAACTTTCAGGCGTGTAAGATGTTGTTTTTCCTTTTAGTGGAATGATTTCTTTGTTTTCCGTTTTTGGTTTCGCATCTTTGTTATTTCTGTAAAGAAATGAGACACTTTGTAGTGGTTTGAAAGATATGGGTGACTAGTATTCCTGTGTGTAGTACCTAAATAAAAGAATTAGTAAGATAAAGAGAAAGTAAAAATGAATGGGAATCAATGCTTTTTGTCTTTCTTGAATTTAGGTTTTAAAAATCCAGCCAACCAGCCAGCCATCTTGCTGTAGTATTACACTATCAAGCTGGGGAAAAAACACGTACGCACACACGCGCGCACGCGCGCACGCACGGATGAATTGGGAAAGCTTGATTAATGACTCGTAGTACAAATTCAATTTCATTCTATAAAAATTCAATTATAAAGGCATTGAAAATTAACCATGAATTATAAATATATTGCAGTGCATTAGATGCTAACAATTATCATGGGCTTGATTTCCAATTTAATAATTGCATATGCTGTATAGAGTTTTAATGAAAAGAAAGTTGCTGTTTCTATTTAGTGTTTGTTTTGTTCGTAATTTCTCCCTATTGTGATGTTCTGATATATAGTTTTTTCCCCGCTATATTTTAAAATCTAAGGCAATTAAAATAAAGCGAATTTAATATCCTGAAAATGTGACGTTAAAATTATTTTCTTGAGATAATCATAAACATCAGGTTACGTATGAGAGATTTAGTTTAAACAGTTCTATATTTCCAGGAAACCCGCTGTCTCCCAAAGTGGTTTGTTTCGAATAAAAGTAGTTATTTTTATTCCATTGCAAATGTCGTTCTTTACTTTTATCGAAATTTAAAGCGAACTGAAAAAACAAACTCAAAGAAAAAACTTTTGATGACAGAAAATACAGCAAACCAGCAAATAAAAGTATACCAGCTAAATTCTACTTTTTCCAAAGGAGTTCTTCGAATCATTTGTAACAGGTGTTCCAAATATCGTTACTTTTTCTTGGTATCGTTTAGAGGTCAGGGTTCAAAATGTTTGTAAGAAAGTTGATGTTGTTGTTTTTTTTTAAAGCTTAGGCAAGCATTGCTTCAATTTTTTTTTCTGATAATAAAACGGTTAGTAGTCTAAATTTTATTTTCTATTTGAGGTTTATATCTTATAAATTTTGTTGGTCATTTGGAAAAGATCCATACAAAAATTTATTTCGGATCCGAAATTTTATGGCGTCTTTGTGTTTTTCCAATTCCGAGCCATGACCTCAAGTAAACAAACCGATTCGAACCGACCTCTTTTTTATATATATAAGTTTTGTGATTTGTGGTTGGCAGCAACTGTAATGCAAATTTTGCTACTATTTAAACTCGCCTCGTGTAACCAATTTTTAGACGAAATATGAGAAGTGGTTTAAGTTCTTCGGTTGAGGTGGCAAAAGTTGGCTGTGTGCAACTGGTTTATTGCTTCACCATTTTACGTTAGTTTCTTTCAGTTCGTTTAATTGTTAGAAAGGATGAATGGTTCGAATCTGTTATCTTAATGTCAATTCGTACTTTGATCTTAGTATTTAACGTATTATTTCGATTGCTCCAGTAATGAACACATTGATTCTATACTTTATAATCAATAAAAGTATTTTAAGGAAACTACTTTCAACTTTATGCCTCCTCGACATAAAATTTTACTGTCAACTTTGATAAAATGTGAGTTAGTTTATTCAGAGGAATAACAAATTTATTACGTACTGCAGTGATTCCCAAACTTTTAAACATCGAAACTTTTAAACATTTTTAGAAACCGAATCTACTTATCTTTATCCGTGGAACATTGTATTTTGACAGAGACGAACAAAACCTATTCTTTCTGAAAGAAGTTCTATAAGGCCAAAAAGGAATTTTAGTTAAGAAAGAAGATTAAAAAAACCCTTTTATTTATAAAATATAATTTTTAAAAACTAATTCTAATGCTTGACTTGAATAAAAATTTTAATCCCGCGTCACATTTTTGCAAATTGAAGAAAGTTGCATGAAGATTTAAGACTTTGTCGCGGTCCACAGTTTTGGAACCGTTGAGCTAACGTGTTAGATTAATTCCAAAGTAATAAAGGGTGTAAATATTCCTATTAATAAAATAAAATATTCAGATTTATTACAGTAAATAACTTCATTAGTTTATATATAAACTTAAAGTCTGTTTATTTGTTTGGACCTTATATAATTGCACTTTCCTTGACTGATTCGATCGAAATCTATCGCTTATTTTTCCTTAGCATCTTGAAGGATTAACTGCTGTTTAACGAGTATGAAATGGGAGTTGAAAGATAAGTTTTTTTTTTCGTCATAAATTCTGCATAAATCTTTACAAAAAATGTTTTTATATCATTTTGAAATAAAAGAAATTAGCTTTATAGTGACCTCAATTTCATTGTCTTATTTTCTAATTTTTAATCATTCTTTTTCATAGTAACTATGGACATAATTTTCATTCGTTCCATTTTTTTTGTTAAATATCAAAACTATTTCACCATTTAATTACTTATATCATTCGAGGGTATCTGCCAATGTTAAGCTACTCTTTAGAGATTTTTATTTTTTATTTAATGCGTAGTGTAAAAGTGAATCATTTAATATTCAAGCGCTGTAATTATTGTTCTTAAAGCCATTCTTAAACTGTTGCCATTTCTTGAACCGTTTGATCTTATTTATTTATTGTTTCATATTAATATTAAAATTTTTGATGTACCCAGTTCTGATATCGTTTCTTTTATTTTTTTTAGCTTGAATTCATTGAATAAGATTTTATAAAGTAAAATGAATTTTAGTTTTATTATTCTGTAACAATGGCGAAATTAAAATTGTCGTTTGTCCTTTAGACTAGTGATTAATTATTATTTATTAGAATTATGAGTCCTAAAAACTTTAAAGGATTGAATATTAGAATTCGGTAACTGTTAGACCTAAATTAATGTCTTTTGCTTTTTCGTACAAATGCATATAACAATTAAAAATGAGCTATCTCATCTGATTGGGGCCTAACATCTTTCTAAAATAATTAACCTACTAAATTAAGTGAGTAGAAATGTGCACTTTAGAATGATCTTTTTAAAATTTTGATTAGAATTTTAATGAAGGTTTCAATTTTTTCCACAGTAACTTTCGAAAATAATTTTGCACAAAAATGAATTTTACGCTATTTTAATATACGAAAAATAATCCTTTTATGATACCTATTTAAGGATGCCAACGTTTTTATGAAAACTGTTCAAAAGATTTCCTAAATTTTGGCAATTTTTTTTAAAAATTTATTTATATGATACTCCAACAATTTCCAACAACGTTGTTGCCCAGAAATTCAAATCATTTTCATTTTTTTTTCATCAAATTTCATCGAATAATTTTCTTCCATTATTGCTAGTTAAGGATGAATTCTGTTTCATTTGTGTGCTATTTACAAGATGAATATATAAGCGAAGCTACAACATCGCGAAACTTAGAATGCATGCTAACAGAGTTTTCACGTTTATACTAGCGATACGATTTCATGCGATAGGCCTCCGCTAAGAAGGTTCATGTATACAATAAAGGCAATATATGTAGGACAATTAAAATAATATTGCCTGCCTCGATTTAATGCCTGATAATTTGGCGGAATCGGGAAATTATATCAATGACTTAATACGAATCAAATGTAATCAATAGCCCCGACGGACAAGCTGATCACGGGAGGTGACTAATTATTAATAAAAGCATAATTGAGGGAAGAAATGGCGAGTGAAATATGATAATAAAGTATTCTAAAAATAATAATGAAACTGTTGTCACTAATTAAGGAAAGAAGTTAGGGAGTTGGTTTAATTTATGCTAAATACCGTGTTTAATTGCTCTGTGATTGTTTTACGTAAAAACACAATACCTTTCGTGTCACTTTGTCGCATACGCGGTACACAGAAAGTGTGGCCATCTCCAAAAAATTCGATTTTAAGATTTTGACATTTTTCACTATGAATCCAAAAACGAACAGTTTTGGAATTATGTCCGCCTGTTTGTGAATACGGTAACGCAAAAACGTTTTGAGCTGGTCAGATGAAATTTGGCCTCTATAAAATTCGCTCATATATATTTTTAAAATTTAAGTGAAATCCATTCGCAGGATGTGTGTATGTATATCTATCTGAAAGCGGGTGTAGATAATAATTTAAAAAAACAAACGAAAGAGCTAGCTAGTTAAATAAAATCTGGTTATACAAACTTACCATCTAAAGTGACAATATATATCAAAATTTAAGTTAAGTCTATCAAGGATTGACTGTATTTATTCATTCCCATACATATAAGCGCAATAATTTAAAAAAGCAACGATGATGAATTAAATTTTGTGTATTATCATTAAAATGGCAGTTCTATATCAAAATTTAGTTTCAATCTGTTGGGAAAAAAGCATGTAACATTTATACTCGGTTTTCCTTTAGTATATTTCAAAGCACAAAATGCTTATAAACAGGAAATTTAAAATGAAAATCTTGTTGAGGCTTACAAGTGTTAATGAGTTGAAGATTCGAAATCTTTATGCAGGGAGATAGTGGAGAGGAGCGCATTTATTAAGAAATACGCGAGAAAGTTCAGTGAGATCACTTCCTGCCGATTATTATTAAATGCGAAATTTCTCAATGGGAATATCTAGTTTTTAAATTAAATAGGAGGGTTAAATACCTGGTGAAATTTGGATTAAGCAATAGTAAGTTAGATAATCTTCTGATCAGTTCTGCAGTCGTTGCCGTCATGAGTGACTGGTACAGAGTTACTGTAAAGCTATTGTCGCTCTAAACGTATCATTCTAGACGCGCACGGTGAAAGCACAAATAAAGCAAATTAAATATTTGACGCCTTTAGCGAATAATTGCATCTTTCTTTTTATTGTGCTTTGCATTACTCTAATTTTTATATAATTAATCCTATTATTATATCAGAATTATGAGCAGTAATACTTGCTAAATGGGCACACTTACAAAATTTACTATTACTTGATTTTGAACTAAAACTTAAATTTTAGGTGCAATAAAATATTAAAAATTATTAAAAGCATACTTTATATTGAAATATGCTAATCATGGGGGGATTAAAGTGAATCTTTATATATTGATCAAACAATGGGAAGAAATCTGATTTCTTGTGTATCTTCTTTGCCAATAATAAAAATGAAAAGTGTGTGTTGAAGCTCTACAGATCAGATTGACTATAGTTACCAACTTAGCAGACCACCTCCCTTGGAAGGTGGGAATGTGCATTCCGGAGCGAGTTTTTTGAAATTTTAATTAAAAGTTAAGTGAATTCGTGATTGCTATTATTGCACAGAAATAAATTTTGCACGGTTTCGAAATTTTAAAAAGTAATCTTTTTAATGACGCCAGTTTAATAGTCAATGATACCAATTTAATAATTTAAAAAAATACTTTTTTGGTTAATTTTCAACAATAAATTGCGACGTTGCCCTGAAGTGCAAATCATTTTCATTGTTTCATCAATTATCTTCCATTGAGAGTTAAAGAAGAAAGATTCTGTTTAATACCTTTGTATTTTACAAAGCGAATATGAAAGTGAGGTTATAATACCACGAATAGAAGATAGGTGAATTGAATATTCGCGTTTTTAACAGCTTTATTAAACATCTATTTAACAGCTCTCGGGTAAGTAAAATAGCATTTTTTTTTTAAATTGCCAACTTTCAACAAAATTGCGAGTAAACAAATAAAATTAATAGTAAATGTCAATTCTTGGTTTAAATGTATCTACCTCTTGTCTAAAATTTTATTATTACTTTGTTTATTAACAATTAAAATACTCAAAATTAATTGGAAGATTCCAAATTTAATCAATGCCCAAAAATATTTTGAAGAAAAAGGTTATGATGTCGAGCCGTCGGTGATGGCAATGTTATATTGACACGCTATAGCTGATTAACTAAAAAGAAAATCGTGTCAAGCACTGATATCTTTCGCCAAAATTTAGATAGGTCTTACACAGAACATCTGGATAAAATGGGTTTTCAAGAGCATTAGATAAAAAAAGCGTTCGATATTTTCAATCGTTCTGATAAATAAATTCGGACACTTCTTGACATATTTCAGAGACTTTGATTCAATGGTTGATGTAATAATGTATCCTATAACTATACTTCTATAGAAATTTAATAACCAACCATATGAGACCTTAAAATAATTTCTAGAATTAAATGTCTTTTAAATAAATCTTCATAAGCAAAACAATGCATTGATTTGTTATTAACAGAGATAATTTTAGCTATCCGTTATATCTTTAATGAAAGGGTATTCGTATAAAATATAGAGAAAAGATTTTAGAAGTTGTGGACTTTGATTTAAGAAAGATATTAAAGTAGATTTATGTTATATTTTAATAAATTCCAATTTAATTTTTACTTTCTTCTATACGGAATATACAAAGAGAAAGTGTTACTACCTTTAAAAAAATTCGAACTCGAGATTTCTACTTTTTGGGTCTCATTGAAATTTTAAGCCATATTTTTGGAATTTAGTTTTTGAATTTGTGTATCAGTAAACCATTCTGACAGTTTCTCTCGCCAACGATTTTGCCATGTTTGGATCTACTGATGGCAAAGTCGCTGAGTTCCAGCGATAAACATATAGTGAAAACAGGTGGAGAACTACGGCTTCTTTGTCTCTTCCGACGGCAGCAGAAGTTAAATGTTTTTATGTTTTAATTTAAATTATTACAAATAAAATTTGTTGTTGCTGTCCAGCAGTGCCTTCTTCTCTAAAACCCGATGCTCAACTATCTAGCATGGATCTCAAAAATTATCTTTAACCTCTGTCTTCAAATAGACGAGTGCATTTGTATTGAGGAAGAAGTAATAAGAAAAGTTTCCTTTTAATAAATAAGCTTGTTAAAAGGAAACTAGCGGGAGCGATCTTCAAACTTTTCCGAATTCCCCTAATAAAAGTGTTATACTTCTTTCTATCAGCATAAAATTGTAGTTTCTTTGGCATGGCCATAATATCGTAAGTACTCAGATTTTTGTCTGAATACCCCATATGAAATTTGTTTGGTTCCTAATACAGTAAAGAAAACATTACTTGTGCATAACTAATCACATACTAAAAAGTCAATCGCATACTAATCACATACTAAAAAGTCAATCGCATACTAATCACATACTAAAAAGTCAATCGCATACTAATCACATACTAAAAAGTCAATCGCATACTAATCACATACTAAAAAGTCAATTAGGTGCGATCTTTGTCAACTAAGATGCGGTAAATACACAAGTACCAAAAGACTGAATATGTAATTTGGATGCTTTCTTTCTGACAAATTGAAAGCAAGATTCGACACAGGTCTAAAGTTAGTCACAAGTTAAAACATAACGAATTTCTTTAAATAATTGTCTTCGAATTATCGTGTTTATATGTGCGTAAAAAATATAGACTAATAAATGGCCAATTCATTGAGGAATCCGATTCCAAATTTGATATATATTCATGATTTGGTGACTAAATTATGTAACAAATTTTATCCCTCTAGTTTTTATGTCTTGTTTTGTAATTATTGTGTTAACTTCTACACAGACAGTCGGACAGATACTTTCTTTTATTGAAATTCATTCAAAATATGATAGAATATTCCACAAATAGGGTGTAAAGCTCCCATACAAAACTTAATCCATCTCAAAGGGTTTTTGAGTTATCGAATTCTCAGACAAAAGAGCGACAGCCATAATTCCAAAAATATATTTTTCGTTCTCACAGAGGTCTTAAACGTGAGAATTCATCAAAGCATGAATTCTATTTTTTTTTTTTTTTGCAATTTTTTTTATTGCAATGTTCTCTTTTTGTATAATATTTCTTATATAAAAAAGTTAAAAAGATGACAGAAATCTAAAAATTAGATACGCATGTAAAAGTATGCAACATTAAAGAGAGTGATTTCATAAAAATGCGTAAATGCTTCTACAAATACGCATTAGATCTAAAATTTACAGGAAATTAACCAACTGTATAATTCAACAAAAGTCATTCCATTCTAAGTCACTGTAAAAACTATATGAATATATTCTGTGTCGAAGCGAACGGAAACAACTACTACTACACTTTTACAGCTATACTGATCCACAAGGTTAATTACCAAAATTCAGAAATTACCATAATCAGAAGAAACTTGTTTCAGTAATCTTTGGCATAATGGATTCATAATTACCTGGAACGGCATCTGTTGCATGCAATGATTCCTCCTACGAGCAGAAAAATATTGAGAGCAATCAGAGCATAATAGACTGGATAGTATTCGACGTTATTGTAGGTGAAAGAGTTATTAAACACAATCTTTTCTATGAATTTCTCCAACCCACTCATCACTCGAATTAAACAAATAAAAAGAATTAAAAGTACCGAGATAGAGGAAAATCTAATTGTTATAATATCAAGATCTTTTATTCAAAATTCTGCAGTATTTGATGAATAATATTGTTTCTGTTCGCAACACAATTATTTATCATTGTTGTCTGAAAATAAACTGAAACTTAGTACTTGTTATATTACTACATTCAAAACAAGAAATATAGAAATTTTTTTTGTCAATTCCTTCTTATTTTCTTATATTATTTATATATATCTTGTATTATTTATGATCGGGTGTAGAGTCAGTAATCTCGGAGCTTGGCGACAAACTTGGCGACCATTTGGTGACACGGCGGCGATTTGGTGACCAAATAGAAATTTCTGGACCAATTTAATTAATTAATATTTGGAAAAAAAAACTGTATTAACATCAAGTGTCATCCACTACATGTTTAAAAAAATATATTTGAACTTGAGTGGATGAATAAAAAGTATTTTATTAAAAATTAAAAATTTGAACAAGATATATATAATATAGGGCGAGTGTGAACTAATAGTAATAATAATTCAAAAAAATCTTAAACTTCTATTATGACTTACCATCTTCGGCGAATAAAGACCTCCCTAGAAATATTAATTGCGTCGAATTTCAGCTAGATCTGTAATGCATAACTCGATATTTATGGTGTCGTTAAATTATATTTGAACACAAAATTTGTGATAGGCATTAAAGCCACGTTATTTTAAAAACTTCACATTTGCTTTATTTATTTTGTACATGAACCTCTCTAATGGTATTAAGCCGCATAACATTCAAGTTTTTATGTCATGAAAACTTTGTCACTTATTTTATTTATGCCATTCAAAACTTAAATATCAAAGGAATCTAAATTTCAAAGGAATCTAATTTTCTAAATGTAATTTCACACTTTGTTATTCTTCTACGGAATGTTTATACTTTTATTAAATACTAGGCAACTTTAGCGACTAGCTGGTTTGCCGCTGTTTTATTTATGTTTGTTATTTTTTATGTAACTTAGTTTCTTAACAGTTTATTAAGTAAAATATTTTTAAGCTTCAAGTTTTGATAGTCATATAAAATAAAATAAATTATATTGTTTTCTATATTTTAAATTTATATAGAAGTTTCAAGTCGTGCTGTTCATTTACTATGTATATATGTAATTGTCTGTCAGCTCCTGCTAAATTTTAAAAGATATTTAAGTGTAAGAGATTAAACTTCATTGACCTTTTTTTTTTTTGAAACCAAGCATGCTTTATTTGAAAAATTCTGAGCACCGAAAGTAGAATAATTAGACATTGAAGTCCTATGTGCACCACAGAATAATTTTCATAATTTATGCAATAAGAATTATTCAATATGTATATATTTTTTTATTCCTCAGGAATTGTTATTAGTTTTACGTTCAAAAGGATTTAAATGATGCCAATAATAATATTTTAGTTTGTTTTGGTAAATGAATAAAAATATTTTATATTATATTGAAGTTTTCAGCAGCAAATCTAGATTTGGTGATACTGCACGAGAGGTATGATGAAAATCTGAGAAAAATGAAATAACCGAAAATCACGAGGAAAAATAATAAACGTGTGACATAGCATGGTGCAAAATAAATAAATAAAATTAGTTCAAAGTTAAAAAGTTCGCAAATTTAGATAACATGTAAAAAATCAAATTTCTGTTTAAAAAAAACTTTAAAATATTCAAATTTGATTATTTTTCTATCAAATCGTAGATGTTTTAAGATTGTTATTTAAAATAACGTAATAAGAAAGTGATTATAATTAAATGAAAAACATTCAGTTAAAATATGAATGACGGGTTTATGAATATTTGAAAAAAATTAACCATTGAAATAAGAATAATTAACACTAATCTGGATGAAGATCATATATATGCATAATCGGCTATTATTAATACTAACCAGTTATTATTAATAATTTAATAATAACCAAACTGGTTAGTATTAATAATAACCGATCATTCACACAGACTGTAGCATAAATAATAATTATTACAAAAACGGGAATAATCGGCAAATTTAAACAAAATATTAGATTTCGTTACGGAGAACTTAAAAATTTGATAAATTTCCAAATAAAACTTCATAAGTTGTTTCAAAAGTCGAATTAACTTTTTTGGTTGTGAAGTTTGGTGAAAATAACTTTGGATTACAATTAAAATCTCTGTAATAAGATCATTTAATAAACAGTTTAGGATAACAAACGGAAAAAATATTGTGTCATTTTTAAATCAATATTTTTTCAAGGAACAGTTTTTTAAATATTTGCTACTTTTAACTTAATCTTATGTCAAGCTTGTGCGCTTATTACTTCTACCGTTACCAGGAAAACATTTACTACGTTTAAAATGACTGTTTTAAAGACAACTTTGAGATTACTTTATTCGGAACAGAAGTTTCTTAGAATGCTAACGTTTTTCCTGAGGTAATTAGAAATTTTATCTGAAGCTGGTTTAATATCACTTTAGTTTAATTAATGGCACTGGTAAAAGCATATTTAAATATGCTTGGCGAAAAAATGTTTCTGCTTAGTTTCCTAGAAGGGGAAAAAAATTCTGACTGTGCCAAAAGTTTTCAAACAAGTCTACAAAATCTATCTAGAATATTTTGTGACAATGTTTTTCTCACTTATTTCTTGAAACACTTCCAGAGTCATGCCAAGAATTTCTAGAAATATTTCCATGTTATTTCCAAGAACAAAGTATGTAAGAAATTCATTGAAAACATAAAAATAAAAGGCAATTTTTAGGATTCCGAGAACTACCGTGGATGGCTTGACATAGTTTTTAATCCAACACCATTTCGCCTAACCATCAGCCACTGGACATTGTTTGTTAAAGAAAAGATATTTTCCGGATAATTGAATTCACGCCAACCCCAACTAACCGGACTGAATATGTCTGCCCGATTTGGTATTGAAGTACTTAATATTTTTTAAAAAATAATTTTAATTTGTTTAAAGTTTTGTTTGGAATGAAAAAGCATGGCACGCTAAAATCTATTCTCTTTAAAGTGACCTGAAATTAAAAGTTATGTTACTTAAAAATGTCACATTTCCCAATTAAAAATTGCATGTATTAATTATGTGAACTAAAATCAATTAAAAAATATTTTGAAAGTTGACAGGAAACTTTCATTGCTAACAGTAGCAGATTGATGTATTTTAGGCATTGCTTTTTTCAATAAATTTAATTTTTTCCATATTTTAACACGTATTTAAACAACACATTTATGCTTAGTTTTATTTCTTTTACTTTCTCGCATACGAAGAGTAGAGAAAGTATTGTAATCTTTAAAAAAAAAATTAGCTCGAAATTTTGACGAAAATCTACGTTTCAGGCCCTCCCGAGTTCAAAAACATATTTTCAAAAAAACTGCCTGTCTCTCTGTCCATGCGTCTCCTGTTTGAATAATCGTAGAGATTATAGTCACAGGGACATGGAGAGGTGTTATGTCCATGCGTCTATCTGTAGCAAAGATAAATCAAAAACATTTTGAACTACACGAAGCAAACTTGGCATATTATCTTTATACCAAATGTGTGGATTTCTATCGATTTCAGGCAAACTCCATTTAGAGGAAGTCTGTCCAAAATTTCGAATATAAGTTAACACAATAACTGCAAAACGATGAGAGCTGGACGGATAAAATTCGGTCCACAAATTCAATATGCGTAGCGTACAGGCCTGTCAAATTTTGAACCAAATTCAACAAGGGATGGATCAGCTGTAGGTCTGTTCTTTCAGAAACATGCAAACGCGATAATTCAAACGAAAAGAATTAAATATATCAAATTTGGCATCTAATTTTGTGACTACAAGTATTGTTCTGTATCATATTTTTGTTTCAATTGGTTGGGAACTCTCGTCTAAAACATGAGTTGAGTTATATTAACGTCCCGTTTGAAGCAACACTAGGGCTATTTTGGGACGGACCTCGTCATTTTGAACCGCGGTCAGATGACGAGGATGACACCTGAGCTGGCACCCCCCTCTCCACACCACACCACGTATAAAACATGAATTCGATTTTCGTGTATTATTTACTGCAGGCCAGTGATTAATAGCCAAGTAACTTGCCAAGAATAACAAGTAATATAAATTTTTTTAATTAAATTCCTATTTAAGTCAACAAAGAAATTTTATTTTAGTTACTTTTTATTAAATAATTATCAAAAAAGTGATTAAGTATTAAAACATTGATTTTCGCAAGAATTGAACTCGTATTCTTCACCTTCACGTGAAAAATACTGAAATCTTTGCATTTTAACAGTTGAGCTACTACCTGTTGATTTCAATTTTCATTACAAACTGCTAAAACACTATTTAAAGTATTAGAAATTAATTAAATTTAATTAATGAATTAATATTTTAAAAAACTGTATTAAATTCAAGTGTCATACACTACAAGTTGAAAAAAAAATATATTTGAACTTGAGTATTTTTTTAACGAATGAAAATTTGAACAAGATATATATAGAGAGAGTGTGAGCTATTAGTAGGAATTGGAAAAAAAAATATTGACGTGAATTTATAATTTTTACTAAGTCTAAGGTCAATATTTTGTAATGAGTGTTCACCAATGAAAATGTTTTCTGGTACAGCTTTATTAGACATGATGAGAAAACATTATTGGGTGATAATCCTCTCTGGTTTATTTTAGTTACAACTAAGAAAATGTTAATAACAATATTTTTTTCTTATTTTTATAGATTTATTATGGCCTATGATTGCATGTCATACATATTTGTATTCATCATTTAAATAAATACTCTTTGTTTATAAATACTGTGACGACAAGGCGATTGCAATGAAACGAGTTAGAAACCTGACAAATTATTTCGGACAAGATCTTATAATTATACTAACATTTTATACGTTGGTTCGGTGGTTGGGTTAATGACGCGAGGACTAAAAATGACCTTACTGAATGGAACATATGATTTGAAAAGAAACCGGTTCAAGAGGCAGAACAACATTAGTAAAAGTAATCTCTGCTTATAATAAAGATGAATGGATGTATGCGTGTTGGCGCCTTGACTATGTTGACCGGATCGTTTCTTTAAGAACCCGACTACTTTGTATGCATATACTTTAAGGATAAAATTGTGCATTTCAGAACGAAATTAAAAAGAAAATCTAATATAATTTTAATTAATTAAAAATGGGCGAAATTTTACGTTCTTCCTTGATAATTATAGAAAATATTATAGCACAAAAGGGAATTTTAAATTATCTTAAAATCTAAAAATACTTTTGCAATGGCATCAATTTTTTTTGTCAATATTTTTTAATTTTTATTAATTATATATTCTCAAAATTAAATATTTTCTTTAAAATAAAGAATAATAAATCTGAATTTACTCGTTACGCGCGCAAGAGAAAAATTAATTTTTATCGATGTGTTGCCATTACGCTGACCGAGGCTGAAATTAAAAATTTAGATAAACACTCACTACAAATTAAATCAAGAAAAGTGTATTTCTTTATGAAATAAAATAATTTTTTTTAACTATTTGTATTATTAATTCAATATTTCTGTTTCATTTAAGGAAAAGATTATTTAAATATACCAAATTGCCACTCTACTTGAATCCAAACGGTTTGTTTTGAAATCATTAGTATTAGATGCAGAATAGGGACATTGTTCTAAAAAGGTATGAATTATATTGTATGTAGTTTGGGTCAACACATGTTTTGATGAATCATAAATTTAAATTTTTGTACAGATCTTTGGTCCTATAAGACGTATTTAATGACGTATAAGACATATTCTTGATGCAGTAATTAAATTAAAAAGATCCACTCTTTTGTAACTAAACAGGAGTGAGTTATGAAAGTCTGAATAGTTCTACTTTTTAAAAAAAACATGGGATTTTAAGACTTCCTTGCAAGTCTCAAAAATGAAACATCAATCAATACTTGGAGTTTCCCTAATGATAGGATTGAGAAGATCGTTTTATTTGATTGGTCTAAAATAATAAAATGTTTATTGTCCTAAAATAATGACAAAGAGTTCTTCATAATTCGGTCATTTGTGAAAATTGGAGATTGAAAATTTTTCTGATTTCAGAGTGTAGCGTACATTTTACTGAATACGATTCATGGGACTGAAGGATTGTAAAAACTTATTTTTATTTAGTAATACATTTATTCACTGAAACAAAATAAAATTTTCACGTTCTTTAAATCCTTTAGAAGGTGGAACTGTAAACTGTATTTTATTTTGAGCCAGTGAAATTTTTATTGAATAAACCCTTGAGATATTGTATAAATTATGAAACAAGCCTAAGATATGCAAGACTTCAACGCAGTATAATTCTATTCAGTAAACTCGTATCTTTAAAAAAAAAAAAAGTTTGGTTTCAACCTTTTCGCATAAGTTGAAGGTTAATCAATTTATTCTAAATTAAAACTCAAATTTTAGAGGAAAAGAAAATATATATATATATATATATATATATATATATATATATATATATATATGGAGAGATACATAATACAAAGAACAGGAGGATATAATACAAAGAACAGAATCTAAAGAACAGAACAAAATAGGGCAAGGTTTTTATAATAGTATAAATTACATATCTATAAAAATTTTATTCTGAAGAATCTATTAAGATCACGTTACATAAAATATTTAATTGAAAATTTTAACGATCAATAATTACAGCGAATTAACTAGTCGCCGAAGACCGCCATTACTTAAAAAAATTTTACTAAATAACCAATCAAAAACTTTAGAATCAATTCTATAAAAGCAAGCGTTATTGTGAAATAAAGCCAATCGTTTTAAAAAGTTAAATGTATATCTACTGGGAAGTTCACCGAATAATTTTTGCATCCTATTATTTTATATTCTGCAGTGTTTATATTTTTTACAAACTTATTTATTTGGCTACTGCCCTAATATTTTTTTGACTGATTTGTCTACGACCCTAAGCAGCTATTTAGTTTGACTAGTCGAAAGTTCACCATTGACCAGAATCCGCGAGCGCAGTTACTCCAAAAATAAATCATGTTCTGGCGCAAGGAAATAAAACGACAGGACTTCTTTGAATAGAAAACTCTTTCTCTATTCAGGTGTTTTCCGTATTGACAGTGACAGTATTTCTCCTCGAAATTTCTTGCTCCAATGATTTATTTAGTTCTGGAGTGAAAGTGTCATCGTGACGGGGGGGGGGGAGCCATTTCGTAGGCGCCTGTGTCCGATGACCTTGTTTCATCCCTCACTTTGCACTTTGTGTCAACCGGATGGATAAAAATAGACCGATCTTGTGCGAGAGAGGAAGATTCCTGTTAAAAAAAGTGTGAAAATCACAAAAATCCTGTTAAAGGCGAAGTGAAATAAGTCTTGTTTAGAGAATATAGGATTTTGAAATTACGCATGTGGCACCTTAATAATAATAATAATAATAAATATTACTGAAATGTTAGATATCATAGCCTTTTTTTTAATAAAAAATTCGTCATGGAAATATTTCTTCAGAATCCAAGACGTATAAATTTTTTTTGTGGTAAATGTGATTAATCCGGTGATTAAGTGTCATTATAGGTGATAATTCACAATCACCACTAAATTTATTAGTGATTATTAAAAATCACCTGTAATTATAGGGGATAATTCACAATCACCACTAAAATTATTCATGATTATTAATAATCAACGGTAATTATAGGTGGTAATTCACAATCACCACTAAATTTATTAGTGATTATTAATAGTCCCCGGTAATTATAGGTGATAATTCACAATCACCACTAAATGTTTTTAGTGATTATTAATAATCACCGGTAATTATACATAATCCCCAATTTACCGTAACAGATATGTTTTTAAAATCTGTCGCTGAATATTGAGTTTTTGAGATTAGAAATTTTAATAGATAAATCCAAATCTAATAACAACAACAACAACAAAAAGATGGATTAATAGAAGAAAATACAGCAACTACAAAAAACTACTTACTTTTTCTTGCATCAGCCTTTGACCGCTTTGCTTGATCTTTGGTTTATATATTTGATACTATTGGAATCATTAATCGTCTTCCAAATTAAAAAAAAAACGTTTTAATATAATGATTATTAGAAAAGGGCAATGTTTCTATATCATGTCAGGCAGAACTCCAACCACTGTAATATCTCGGTAGCTTGATTGTATTTCCTTTATTTTTCAGAGTTAACTGATGCAATGCTTAAGTAAACAACCTGCAGCAAACATAAGTTTAATCTATGAGTACATAAGACCCATTCACTTAAATATGAAGACAAATATAAAAGTTGAGAGATAAAACCTCATAAAATATGAAAATGTTATAATAAAGAGATAAAATTTTAAAAATTTCAGTATCATATAATGAACCAATAATTTTAAAACGAAACTTAAATGCGAGAATGCTATTTTAATTTCTTACTTCTATTTTAAAACGCTTGATAAAAGCAATATAAAAGGTTAAAACTATGAAATGCAAATAAAAAAGTGAATAATTGTTACAAATATTTGGATAGAATTTCTCAGCCACAAAGTCCTGTAAAGTTAGTGATGAAACCAGTGGAAATAGCTGCCTTGAAACTTTTTTCTACATTCTCCAATAAACTTGTCATCCCAGAGAAAGCCTTGCATGACACTGGCTTACAATAGTTACGAAATATTTTTTGCCGTCAATTTGGTATTTTTACTGAATCTATCATGCTATCCTTGGTCAGTTTCTTTACGATAAATACATGGCATGTGATTAATAGTATACGAAAATCAAATGTCTACTTTTGACACGTTTTTCTCAATCGATTCAAACAAAGATCTGATAGCCTATGTAGTTACCTGAACCTTTGTAGTCACAAAATTCCATATATAATTTGAATATATAAGTCATTGCGTTTTTTGAATTATCATGTTCACGTTTTTCTGAAAGTGCAGATAGACAGTCAATACTTTGCTAATTTTGCTCAAAAATTGATAGTTACTTACACTATAGATGTTAAATCTGTGAACGAAATCTCATCAATCTAGCTGTCTTTGTTCTGTAGTTATTGTGTTAACTTATATTCGAACAAATGGATTTCCTCTGAACAGACTGTATATCACATTTCAAAGTGGTTTTGAGTTATCTTTGTCACAGACAGTCAGAGAGACATTTATCAAAAATAAGTTTTTCGAACTCAGAGAGGTCTAAAACACGGAGATTCGTCAAAATCTCGAGTTAGAATTTTTTTGACGATTACTATACTTTGTCTATACTACGTATACGGGAAATTAACCAACGGACCCTCCGACTCGCCACGAAGGCACACGGATTTAAACCATAAGGCTGAATGACCGAACCGCAGCAACAGCAACACTGGCGAGAATTGTGGTTGAGTCCTAAAGGCCATCACCGGCCACGGTACAACAATCTCCGAAGAAGTACGTCCCGTCATCGATGGGAGGAGTCAGATCCCCCACCTATTTGTGTACCCTCCAGGGTGATGATATCCAACCACCATGCCGGAAGCATCTCATCCTGATTTCGAGGTACCCCCCTCCAGAGGGTCTACCTCGGGAAAGTAAAAAGGGAACACGGTGAGAATGAAAGGATGAACATTCGACTAAAATATGTTTTATATTAAATTCGGCATGAATTATGGGATACAATGGCACCCTATGACCAAAACTATGAGTAAAGCGAGTATGTTCTCTACATAGACGAATTCAGCTTGGCATTCATCTCATGGACAGGGATTGGCCATAATGGAATTATAATTTTTACAGAATAAAGTTTGATATGGATTTGCAAATTCCATCTTTTTTTTCAATCAAAATAAATGCGATATATAGAAAGAACTTTTAACATCAACTTGTGTCAGCCCCACAGAGCTCTGGTTTCAGAAAGGTCGGTAACACATGACTTGGTAACCGATGACTTTAACTTGAAGATTAAAACTTTCAATTTGCAGGAGTTAGAAAGTAAACAAAATTCTGATTTCAACTGGATTTATCCGATCTTGATAATGAGAACGGTTTCTATGAAATCATGCTATTTGTAAAAAAAAAAAAAAAAAAAAAAAAAAAAAATGCTAAGAAAAAGGTTAAATTTTAAAAAAAAAAAAAAAAAAAAAAAAAAAAAATGCTCAGTAGAAGGTTGAATTTTCCAAACTTGAGAATAATCATTAATCATAATCATTTTAATAATCATTAATCATTAATATATTTTCTCTACTATGCTGTCCTGATTGCTTCTCCACTGGTTTGCATCACAGTGAGGATTCAAAGTTTGGACTATGTTCAAATTTTCTTTTGAAGTGCAGCAATTGCCCTTTCTTGAAAGGATTTTCATCTACTCCCAAAACCAACAAAAATAACAGTATAAACACATTTATTGTGTTTGGATTACGGTTGATAGGATGTGGCTACACTGCAGGAAAGAAACTATGTTGAACTCTCAGTTTACCTTTTTTTTTATATCAAAGTGTTCATTTCGTCACCAAGAAAAAATGCTTCTAGACACTGTTGAATCATGTACTCAACTGAATTTAAATTCAGCTACAAAAGAAGTTAGAAACATGAAAAAGGGAAGTAATCAAGAAATAATAGGCTGCGGTGTTTCAGTTGATGGCACTTGGCAACGTCGAGGTTATAGTTCATTGAATGGCTGTGGCAGTGCAATTGCTATTGATACCGGGAAGATTTTGGATATTGAAATCATCTCAGTACTGCCGAGTGTGTCGAACAAAAAACTCTAGATGCACTAACAGTCATAACAACCACATATGTTCTAACCACAAAGGGTCTGCTGGCAATATGGAAGTAGCAGGAGCCTATAGGATATTTGAACGGTCACAAAATTTACGACAATTGTAATACAGTGAATATTACGATGATGGTGATTCCAAAGGTTTTGACTCTGTAAAAGATGTATATGGTGGGAATTCTGTTAAAAAACTTGAGTGCATTGGTCATGTCCAAAAGAGGGTTGGTGGGCATCTTCGTAAACTAAAAAAGAACACAAAAGGGCTTAGTGGCAAAGGAAAGTTAACCGACAAATTTATTGATAGACTACAAAACTATTACGGAATCGCCATTCGCAGTAATGTGGAAAATCTGGAAAAAATGCAAAATGCCGTCATTGCCTCCTTTTTTCACTGTTGTTCCGGCACCAATAATCCAATGCATCGCCAGTGCCCTGAAGGACCAGATAGTTGGTGTAAATTTCAGAGAGCCAAATTTTCAGGAGTAGAACTTCAAGAAAAGAAACCAGGCCTATCATCTACCATTATAAATAAAATAAAAGAAGCATATATGGAACTGTGTGACCAAAAATTATTGCAGAAATGCCTGCATGAAAAAACACAGAACTGCAATGAAAGTTTTTACGGTGTATTGTGGAATGTTGTGCCCAAAGAAACATTTGTTGAATTGCAAACTCTTCGTTCAGGCACTTATATTGCTGTCTTGATTTACAATTCTGGATACACTGGTTTATTACCAGTTTTTGAAAAATTAGGTGTGCCTGTTAAACCAGAACAAGTGAAAGGCTTCATCAACATTGATGATAACAGAATAGCTGATTCAATACGACATTCTTCTGAGTCAGACAAAAAAAAGATGAGCAGCTATAAAGAGTAAATCTGTAAAGGATGATATAAAGGAAGGTCCAACTTATAAATCAGGAGAGTTTTAGACATATTAAAAAATAATAATTTTGCTTTTTTTCAAAATAAAAACTTTAAACGCAATTTCTGAAGAATTCCATTTTTGCACTTTTTGGATTACCGTAAACACGATATCTCAATATGTGATGAATATATTCTTATGAAATTTTGTAGAATTGTTTTATACATTATTTTCAATGCTCTGAACTAAAAACTAAGATATAAATGCAGTTTTAAACATTTTACAGTGATTCATAGACAAATTGAGCACATTTGTTTCAAAAAATCCTTGTTTATATAATTGTTTTAGCCATATCTCAGCATACATTCAATATATTCAAAACATTTTAGTTCAAAGCATGCATATTGGTTATTACAATGTTATCGTAAAATATTTTTAATATATGCTTGTAATTTTTTTCTCTACCACTGTTGGCGTAACAGTTAATTTTTTTTGTTTTTTCTCTACAATTGTCCCTTTTTTTTCAAAATGTTATGAAAATATTTTTTATTTTTGAACATTTTTCATTATTCTGTTACAAATTCAAACTAAACCTAGAATAAAAGCAAGCATTTGAAGCATATTTAGAAAAAAAAGTTCCGTACCCAGTCGGATACTTTAATTCAGAAGTGAACACAGCATATAAATTGATGATAACACAATTTATAAGATCAAAACATTATGCCATAATCAATGCCTTTTAGGAAAATTGGTGCAAATGTAAAATATCGATAGGGATGGTAGTTAGAAAACAATGGGAGCAATTACGGATTTATTTCATGCTGAGATAGGATTAAAAAAAAGAAATCCTCTTATTTCCCAGAGAAGAAAACTTCGCCGATCAACAATAATGTAGACCAAATCATGAAGAAGCACTTTAATTCTCTTACTGAATTGGAAAGAGAAGCACTTTTCAGTCTTCAAAAACAAAGGGTAGTAACGTGGTATATGTGGGAAGCTGTGGGATAAAATTTACTCGAAAATAATACAAGACGGATAAATTTTGGCTTCTAAAATGCAGGAGTAGCCATAAAACATATAGGCTTCCCACTGGAGAAATATTTATAGAAAGAAGAGTGATGTCGTCATAAAGAAAGAGGACGAAAACGTATTTCCGTAAGGGTATAAGAGAAAAAATAATTATTTGATGAACATTAAGTCAGCACACCAGGATGTTTTGGAGTAGCATCTTTAAAATATCCAAGGATTTTTTCTACTTTTTTCACATATTAGATATGCGGAAGGAAGAAGATTTTATGATTGAATTTTACTGTCAAAAACTGCAATTAATTCATAATAAGTGTAGCGATGTTATGAATATAATTATTAGATGAAAACAAATGTTTTGTTTGCTCCTGAAGTGAAACACCGATTCTTCTCAGGCGATATATTGCTACTGCACCAAGCTGCCATCTTATTGACTGCATTTTGTCGTTATTACTGACTACGATTCATATTAATTACTTTGGCATGAGATCTGTAGATATTCATATACAAACTAATGAAGACAAATGATTAAAAATTTGACTAAAAAAGGTGATAAACAGTGACACTAAAGACACTCCCTTATGGAATTCCCTCAACTTTGATAAAAGAATTTGAATAAGAAGTACTCAGACGATCTCGGAAAAATCGATGTGATAAAAATTTCTGTAAAGAAAGAATTCTGAAAACTGGATCGATGTTTTAAAGTTAAAATAGCTATAGCTTCGTGCCATTATAAAGTGTACTTCAGCTCAGTTCAGATTCTGTTTAATAGCAATAACAGACTGAAAAGGGAGATGGTATTCATATGGCGAAGCATGTCACATGCGATTTCATCTGGTCTGGAGTCGGTATCGTGAGCCTGAGATAAAAAAGGTGATAAAAAGTTCCAGTTGAAACATCCTAAATTCATAGTTGTATGGAAAGGCGCTTTAGAATTAGCAGGCAAAGACAACTATGCCAAGTGATTCTTAATTGACAAGAATTTAGGATATTTTAATGGACTGTGTCAATGGTTAAGTGAGAACATTGGCTACGCCTAATAGAGAGGAGTGCATCACATTTCATTATTTAAAATATGACAAGAAAATTCACATATCCCAAAAACAGCCTTCCGCTTTCCCAACAAATGTTTATTGAAAGTAGAGGATGTTGTGGATGAAAAGAATTCAACCACATTTCTGCTGGTTCTTAAAATTATAGCAGTTATTTTCTTATAATTGTGCTACATAACAAGCAGTGCTGGCTCCTGTATAGGAACTGCGAAGCAGTAACACTACCAACTTTTTCAGCATATAAATTTTATCACTTATCATTATTATTTGCTTTTGGGTGTAATATCTAAACCTATCAACATTCTGAATAGTCTCCACAATTTTTCAAAACAGGAGTACCTTGTTTACTCTAAAATGTTCTCTATCCAAAGCAGTTTCTTCCTGCGACTTCTCAAAAACCTCAATTTCTTCTGTTTACAATGCATTCTTTTCTTTTTTTCTCATTAGGGCATTTGAATAAAAAAGTAATCTTAAAATGAATCATGTGGAAATGTAATTTATTTACTATTTTAAAAGCAGGCTATCTGTTTAATTTGCATTAATGTTTCTTTCTGAAATTGCGTAAGAGTTATGTCGAGCAGAGCATTATAGTTTTTAAATGAAATTATATTATGAGAATCATTTAAATGGACTTCAGTATGTTATATAAGGCAAATAAAACTATTTTATCAAATATTTTGTGTGTCCTATTCCATGCATTCCCATAGATTTAGTAGCTGAATTTAGATTTTTTTCTCAAAGATTTAGTTGTTGAAATGAGGACTTATATTGAAGGAGATAAATTATAGATTTCAGAGAGAATATTAAGCGAAATGAATCGGGGGAGCTTGACACTGATTAAAAAAAGCATCATCTTAGGAAATCTACTCGTCAGTGTTTCTTCGGAATTTAGGATAATGAGATGTTTAGAAATGAATCTCACAATGAAAATTTGTGTTTCAATTTGGCACATTGAAAAGTTGGTTTTAAAATCAATAAAAGTTGGTTAAATAAACACATTAAAAAGTTGGTTAAGTCACATTAAAAAGTTGGTATGGAGTGGTCTATAATTATAATTGTAAAATTTTATGGAAAACTTCAAAAGGAATTGAGAAAGATATCACAGTTCATGATAGAAGCAATGGCCATCTTTGAAACTGTAAATATAATCAGATATAGTCGGGATAAAACACATACTTTTATGGACTCGAAGTCAATACTTATAGCCTTGGAATCATTTAAAAAATGACCGAGAAATAATATTATACATCAAAAGAGTTTTAAAAGGTTGCTCCTGGATTTTTATACATTGAGTTAAAGCTCACTCGGGGAATGAATATGTATATTTTCTGGCCACGCTAGCCACACGCAAAGAAGACATAGATATCCATATTGCGAATACAAACTCTCGAATAAAAAGTAAATTAAGTAAAGTTATGATAAGCAAATAGCATTCACGGTGACACTCTTCCCAAAAAGCAAATATCTATAGGACTTTTTCCTGTTCTCATGAAAACGTTGTCTGAGAGAATTTTATCGGAATCAATTACTGACATTTCGTGGAAGTTTTCCGTTCATCAAGCCAGAAGTTTTGGGGGAAAAATATCCATCTGTGGCTATGGCTTTGTTGATGGAACAATCACGCATTGCGTGTCTCATTATCTTCAATAGAAAGAAATTGGAGAAACTTTTTTCCCCTTTGGCCTTTACAGTTTGAGGACTTTTGGATCGAAGGAAAAGTAAAAAGACTATCTATGAAGACCTAGCAATAAGATCTCTTGAGATCTGATTTTTTTTATTTGTATAGAAATATATTATCTTATATATATTTTATATTTATTCTTTTCTGTTTATTTTACAGTAATATTAGAAATGTTGAAACGTATAGCTTATTGCAAAGTTAAAAATGCTTTGTTGATAATTGTAAAATTTGTTCATTGTTTTAAGACCATCTATGTAAGAGACGCTATGCAGTGCTTTCCGCATGAATTTTGGTTGGTGGAGACTTTGATTCGGAGATTTGGTTAAATTTGAATCCTTTCTGCAAATAATATTCGATTCAACTGAGAAGTTATTTTATTGTTGGGGAGATTAGGTTTTGGAGGTTGATTGGCATTGTTGTTGCCATAGAATGATCAAGAATTTATTGTTTTAAAGGTAACTGCACTCTGATCGCCTTTGTAAAGGCAGTTTATATCCCAGTTGGTCTTCAATTATCCCATATGCTTCGGCGGGGTGAGATAAATTCTTTCTGGATGCGATATGTTCTTATTCAAAGCTAGACTTTAACATAATGTCTCGAACCAGAGGATCTCAGACCTGAAGTCCAATATCATCAAACACACGACATGTTCAAAGGCGTATTTAGGGATTTAGGATAAGATCTTAAAGGCGAACTGCACTTAAAATTAATTTAACTGTGATCCTTTCCTGGTGGGAAAATTTGAAAAGGAATTTCGGTTCAAGTTGTGGCCAAAAAATCCTTCTGTTGCTTCTACATGATGAAGGCGATATATCAGATTTGTTGCTACCTCAGTTTCGAAACTCGTTTTTATAAGAAAGATACTCCAAACATGCAGATAGGATGTCCGTTGCAACTGTCAAGGGTCAAATAAACTTACGTACGAAGGATATGATATATAAAGTTTTTAAAGCAGTTTAAGTAAAATTTTATTTCTAGTAAGCATTTGCTGTCGTTTCTAAAACTATAAGCATGATAATATTTTCAAATTTTATACTATCTGTAAACTAAGTAATGCGAAATATGATCGAAAAATTGTTCAAAACATCAATAGGTAGATAAGTGAACGCAGCGCAGGCCCGTAATTATTTCTTGGGTAGTATGTGCTGACTATGAAAGGATTTTTTAAAATTATTAATTAGACTTGTAATTAGAAAATAAGGTATTTGACTACGTTTGAAGGATTTATTTTAATAATGATATTTGAAGGAATAT
>JAPMOR010011801.1:543847-607292 GCA_026543865.1 Argiope aurantia
AACAATATATATAAAATTTAAAATCATAAATTTTTGTAGTTTTTGTAGAATTTTAAACTTTTTTCAAAATTTAAAAGCTGCATAATTTTATACTGCCTCGTTATTGCATTTAAATTTTGGTTTCTTCCTTATGCAATATATTTTAAGTGGCTTTATTTCCGCGCAACTTTTTTTCATTGATAATAAATTAAGAAAAATGTTTTGCAACAATACCTATAATTTTTTTAGTTACTGAATTGATATTAGCTTACTTTCTGACGATATTAATTGCATTTTTTGAGTTCCCATTATCTCTGTCATAAAGTTAAGAGGCAATTTTAAAAATAAACTGAAAATACAGATGAAGCCTAAAGTATTATGCTACAATGTTGTTGACAATAGATTTGAAACTCCTGTAAATTTTTTGTTCTTTCTAATTTGATAACACATCCTGTTTCGGAAATTTTCCTTTATTTTGATTCACAAAAGAACTTAAAGGATATCTGATTTTTGCTTTTAAAAATGTTTGATATAAATTTATAGTTCAGTTAATGACTGTTATCAATATCAAATATTATATCATTGGATGCATGGATCAGACATGAATTAATGAATATCTAAGGTATCCCATTATATTGCAACTGTAAAGTCTAGAGTCGTAATTTTTTCTTACTAAATATAATAAATTTTTCAAAATAATTTTTAAAAACCTTTGTTTGATTTCATGCGAGTCGAGACGTTATTGAATACATTTTATGTATGTAGATTGTCTATAGAATTAATAATAAATTTTTTTAAAATATATAAATTTTGAAGAAAAAAGCTAGAAAATTCAATAGACACTGCTAAACAAAACATTTTAAAATGAATGAAAAAAAAAAATAGCTTATATTAACGTGATAATATTTTTTTTTCTTACAATCGTTTGATAAATTGCATCACAATCACTACGCAAAAGATGGAAATACTGATTTAATGAAGCCAGATGGAAGATTTAAGCCTTAAACAATGACCAACTACAATATTTGGAAATAGAAACTCGAAAAAAGTTTTATTTATTTATTTTTTATTTACGTTCATTTTATTTTTTATTACGTTCAGGCTAATAGTAGCCTGTTCTTATATGTAACATAACACTTTTTTTAATACTTGAACGCCACAAGCAGGTTTTATTAGTGAAAAAGACATGAAAGCTAATGCTTGAATTATTTATCTAAAAGCATTAAATTGAAATGTTTAAATATATATTACAATCACATTTCATATGTTCATCAAGAAAAAGCAATCCAGTTATATCCAATTTTATTTAAAGCAATATTTGTTATACTATCGTATTTCATTCTCTCAGACATTGAAAAGAAAGGGAAAACTAAATAGTTTGAAATAATCATTTATCATAATGTCTCTGCTTTCCACAAAAATATTCCAATTTGACGAAAATATTTTTTTCTTTTTTCACTGAAGGTCATTGACTTACTCTCTTAACGCCAAATTATTTCTCATTATAATAAAAAAAAATCTACAATTTACCTCAAAATGTTGATGCTAAATAATACATGCATCTTATACGAATGAGAATAACAATTTTTCTTCTAAATATTCAAGAATTAAAGAAATGTTAGTATAAAATTTTTCTGTCAAATATCGATGAATTTAGTGATAAAAAATGTATTAATTTAAATAAATTAAAATATATAAAAATTATGAACTTCAGATAAATTAATTAATTTTTTATCATATTTCTTTCATAATTGAAGCTCAGTAATTAACAACAATTAAGTTATATTCTGACATTCTTACTATTGAACTATTTTTAGAAAATAATGGACCCTTGTTAACTATTATAAGCATATCACTTATTAAAAAATAAAAACATAAAAAACTGTTCAAAATAATAATTTTCCGCGAAACAGTTAAAAATAATGATCTGGACCTTTCAAAGAAAAAAAAAAAAAAAAAAAAAAAAAAAAAGAAAATTACCATTGTCATCGGAATAATGAACCCACAAAATATTACCATCAATAGTCAATTTTGAAAAAATAAAATAAAAATAATAATGAACCTAATAAAACTTATTGCGCAGAATTTTTCTCAAGCCAAGAACACTGAGCTGTGGGGGTGGAAAATTTTTCCTTCCATTAATATATCTATAAATATTTATAGATCGAAAGAACAACATTTTTCACGTATAAAATTTCACATCATGATCATATTTCAAGTGACGGATGGAAAATAATCCCCGGATGAACATTCCCTGTCTGCTTTTTTCCCCTCTCCGAATCAAACGGTGCCGCGTGAAAGTAATTCCGGCGGGCAGTCAGTCTGCCCCTCCTCTGCGACATGCGACAAACCCCTCCGCCTGGAAGTGGGATCGCCCGCATCTTTTGAGCCGCTCACTCCGACCTTCTGCCGCTTCATCTCCATCCTCTTTCGCCGAACATCACTGTCTATGAGACTCCATTTCTTAGTCTATCCGTTCGCAGGTCTATTTACCTAACGGGAATCCGAGATATCTCGTTCCTATGAATTCGTAATTACGGTGTTGTGCCTGTGTGTGTGTGCCGTCAATTGATTTACAACCCCCTGCGAGAAAGGATACCGGTTTGCGAGTGTTTTGCGGTCAAAAGCATAGGAGAGGGTCGCCGACTGCTCTATGCTGCCGCCGTGGTGCAGCAGGATTTTACACTACGCTAGACTTATGCATGGACTGTGAAATAACCGCTGTATCATTCGACACCCAGGATGCGGTAAGTGGTCATCTGTTTGTGTTTTAAAGCGCGCTAAAATGGATGAATTGTTTTGTCACTAAACACACTTTGTGAGGAAGGATGAAAGTGCATGTGTCCCAAACGGATGCTCGTCGTCGGAAACTTTGGATGATGTGTTGCGTAGATTACCGAAATTTATAAAGTGTTTCTGCGTCAGGTATGGACAGAGAAAGGGTCATTTCTGGGATAAATGGCAGCAGTCAGAAGACTCATGCAACGTGCGAAACGGAAAGTTGCTGTGATGGGTCTCGGTGACGCACTCGCATTTTTTGGAGAGTTAGGTCCAGAGCCAATCGAGGTAGTGTTGTGGAGAGGTGGAAGAACTATGTTCTTCGCCCGAGGGGGATTCTACCTCCACCCACCGACTCCGATTCCACAACCCCTCTTGTCACCGCTTCTCTATAAACAGGAGGACAGTTCTCACTGGAAAAAGGACTCTTTACGGAAAAATGGCACGATACACAGGTAGGCCTTGTATACTGTAGTCTTGTAGAACTAGACAAGTTTGTTATTAAAAGAAAAATAAGGTTCAGTGGGCCATAACAACAAATTTAACTTATTCCAAAAAATATATTCCATTTTTTGAACCACTTTTTCATCTTCTGAATGTGATAAACACCATGGTGTGAACTCTTTTTCCTATTTGTTTTTTTTTCATTGACCTTTTACCCTGATAGAAACTGAAAACTCATGGTGGGTCCAATAAATGAAAATGATATCCTGATAATCAGTCGGTAGCAGATAGACGGATAGGTTGACATGAAGAAGATACCACTGCCGACTGCTTTACGGGGTGCACGAGAGGCGAGGGGGATCGTCAAGTACACGCCCTGTTCCCCACAGGACTTGCAGCTAGATGATGACTTGGAGGATATCGCAATCGTGAGCAATGCTGCCCCCGAGAGCGTCAAGTATGGAAGTGGTTCACTGACCGCCAATGGACCAAGGGTTGTGCCTGGAATCATCACAACCACGGGCACTGTTGACCGCCTGCAGACAACGAGCCGGAGTGTGAGCCACACACGAATCCATACTGCATCGCCAGCTTTGTATGGGACCAAGTCCACCGAGAACTTGAAGTCTGGGTCCAGACAATCGCTTTTGGAATCTGTCAGCAGCCGCTTCTTGGGTGGCAATGCCCTCAAGAGGCGTTCCAGGGACTCAACCATGGCCTTCGTCAACAGAGCACACGTCAGCAGTGACATAGATATGACTCGGAAGTCAAGGGATCACAGGCGTAGAGACAAAACTGACAAATGTGAGACATCTGCGGGCAGTGTTGATAGACCTAGGTGTAACTGGTCGTTTGTGTTCGATCCTTCCGGTAGACTCTGCTACTATTGGTCCGTCGTAGTGAGCGTCGCCTTCCTGTACAACTTCTGGGTCATGATATACCGTTTCGCCTTCCAAGAGATCAATAGATCAACTATAGGAATATGGTTCACATTCGACTACTTGGCTGATATACTTTACGCCCTGGACATAGGATTCCATTTCAGAACCGGATATCTTGAAGAAGGCGTCTTGCAGACGGACACGGTGAAGCTTCGCCAGTTCTATATGAACTCCACCATGTTCTACATCGACTGCCTATGTCTACTACCGCTGGATGTGCTCTACTTGTCAATTGGCTTCAACTCCGTTCTACGTTGCTTCAGGCTCGTGAAGATCTACCGTTTCTGGGCATTTCTAGACAGGACAGAGCGTCACACGAACTACCCGAATGTGTTCCGGGCTTTGAACCTTACTCATTATGTTCTCGTCATCTTTCACTGGAATGCGTGTCTCTATCACATTATTGCCAAGAACGGCGGCTTCGGATCAGATGACTGGTTCTTTCCGAGCGACAACCACTGTACGGACAACATGTGCAAGTACCTGCATGCATTTTATTGGAGCGTTCTTGCTCTCAGCACAATAGGAGATTTACCCCGACCCAGGACTAAAGGCGAATACTTCTTCCTCATAATAGAGCTCATATCTGGACTGTTCTTACTGGCTGCTGTGCTCGGACACATATCGAACATTGTCACCAACATCAGCTCGGGCAGGAAAGAATTTCAAGGTAAGTCCTTTGTTAAATTGTCGAACGTTTAATGACTTTTTTATTGCTAGATTCACAGTAATTTTGAATTTGTGCTGTTGCCACAACTATAGAGAAAAATTTATGTTTATAAAAAAATTATTTAGTTTTCATTGAACCCAGAACCTGGACAATTCTGAAATTGAACTTTTGTTATAACTATTTTGTAACAGTCTTGTAATTAATTGTGCCACAACTGAAATAACAATATAATAAATAAATGTATGAAATTAGATGAATACAGTCCACAGCTTTGATCGATGCCATTTAGTTGGGTTTTTTTATAGATCCAAAAATGCTCTGGTTTCTGTTCAGTAACGTGCTAATCTTTCACCTTTTTAAAATCATCCAAATTATGAATATTTGCTTCATTGTTTTAATTATTTCTTTCATCTTACCTTTTTAATCATTGTATAAAAATTTGACTTTAATATTTCAAAAGTTATTTAGATTTTTATTTAATATGGCAAATGAAATATATTCGTAAATGAAATTTTAAACTGCCCTCATACTTTAAAAGGTTTAATTAAATGTTCTTCACCTTCATGATTTAAAAAAAATTAAATTATTTTTTTCATTTAAAACAGACATTAATAATTCTTTGTACACCTTGATCATTATATGTGTGATGAATCTGTTCATACAATAAGCATTCATTAGTTTAAATAACACTTTTATCTTTATACCAAATAAAAAAATAAAATAAAATTACTTTTTGTTTTTTTTTCACTATAAATAAAATTAAGAATGTTATATTAAAGTGAACATTACATGAAACTTGAAACCCAGGGGCAGTTTTACGTAATATATTTTACTAAATCTACAAAAAAGTAAAATATTCATTTTTGAAACAAAGATAATGTAAAAAAAAATGATTTCTGACAATTTAAAATTCAACTAAAGAAATGTATTAAAGTATCTTTTTCGTTCTAAGGGGATTTTATATAAATGGTAAGAAGCAGAAAATTCTCAAAAATGTTTTAAAGAATAGTGAGAAAGTATTTATGTGTCTCCTTAATATTGTGACCGAAGTAAAATAAAATTTATTGATGAAATAATCAATTAACCAGAATAAGTCATTAATTTTTTATTCCTTGATATGACGTAATTTTGAATTTGTACTTTTATCACATGGAGGAGAAAAGATTTATGTTTATGAAAAATTTATTTATTTAATCTATGCAATATTACTAAAATTTCTTTGATTGTCGAAAACTTCACCAAGATTTTATCAAAAGATATGAAAACTTTTGAATTAAAACTTCTGAATAAAATAAAAAAAAAGTGAAAAAAATTCGAAAAAAAAAAAGTGAATTCTCTTATTCTCTAAGAAAAAAAATTAAAAAAGCATATAAATTTTTCTTATTCCAAAAACTTTTCTATTTCAATAAAAAGTATTAAGCTATATTTAAACCAATGTGATCGATGCTTTTTAGTTGGCCATTTTTTACATTCTTACGTATTTAGTTTTTTAGTATTTCTCACGTCTGCAGGATAAAATAAATGTAGTAATCAGTATACTTTTTAGGTTATCTAGATCAGCTGCTTTTATTACATGGAATCTATACAGCTAATGTCTCTAATAAAATGATTTCCTCGCTTATATATTTCATATATTTATTCAAAACTTTTCATAAAATATTTTAATTCAAATATGCCTGTGATGTTATAAATAGTAATTGATTATCCTTATAAAAGCAAATGTTGATATATATTTTCGCTTCGTGGAAATTTTAAGGGAAATCATGACTTTTTTTATTTACTATAATAGCAATACTGAGTGATTTATTTTAGTGACAGTTGATTGATTTATTTTATATTTTATTTAAATATAGAATGAGAAATCGGTGTTTGTTGAGTGTTTTGGAAAGTTTTATTTATATGAGAAATTTGGTGGAGTTTTATTATAAATACACATTTAGAAAAAGTGAAATATATTTTGAATTTCAATATTTATTCGCCTTTTCATAAAAGTTTTAAAAACGTATCTTTTTTAAGGAATTTTTAGCTTTAACCTTTTTATTCAATTTAATACTTTTATAATATCAATTTATTGAATTTATATTAAAATCTACCAAATCTATTTGGTACTTATTGTTTTTAAATATCTTTAATTCGCACTTTTTGAAAGGAAATATTTATATGTTTGTGACAGACAGTGATTATTATATTGAAACGTGTAAAGAATCTTTTAAACCAATCCAATAGCAATTGTTATAAACTATACCCAAGCTATGATTTCCAATAAGAAGTATTTTGTATTTCTTGCTAATAAAAATAATGCAAATTTCATTTTAAACAAGGAGAAGCTTTTAAGTTTTTAGCATCTCTAAAACATAGAATTATTCAGCTATTTTAAAATTAAATGAATGAGTTTTAATCTAATTTAAAGTTCTTGTTGATCCTCTTGCATAAGAAAAAGGGATGTTACCTATTCCAAGTAAATTGAAGGATATTTATGCAATAAGAAATTTATTTCAAACAGCACTCAGCAACAAAACTGTTTCATCAAAAATAAATAAATAAATAAACTCGCATATAATAATTAACTTTCCACAACTGATTATTGCATCGTAAGAAATATTAATGAAAGCCATTGTAGCTGTATGGAATTCACAAACAACTCTTAATTCTAATTTAAAATTTCATCAGCGTTAATGACTTTGTTGAAACTTCCCCATTTCACCCCAAAAGATTTCTGAATTAAGAATTAACGTACAATATTGAAGATTGTATATTTTTTTTCTGGTTTACCATTCAAAACTTTAGCAACTGCAATCGTTTGCACGACAGATAATTCATAATGCAATGATTACTAAAAAGAAAGCGATAAATTACTAAAAAAATGTAGCAACAGAGTTTGTATCTGTATTTTTTTTTACAATAACCTTTTCTTTAATGAATATTTTGAAAATGATTTCTCATTGCAAAATCGTGTCCACTTTTTTAATATGAAAAGAGTGTATATTTTTATTTCAGCTTTCCATAATTCTTCTTCTTATTTTTTAAATATTCTTTACCATGTATATTCTCCATCGCTTTCTTAAATGGGCCTTTCAAGAAGCAGGGAATTCTTTCAGAAGCTTTTGACACGAATCTTTTGTAAGAATCCTGAAGAATAAGGATTAGTTACATCTTAAGTGGGATGATGACAGCTCAGTAATGAATTCTTTGACAATGCCGCTTAGAATGAAAAAGGATTGGATTTTCGTGTAATTATTTTCTAAGCGTTTGTAAGTATAGTTTCGTGTACAAGGAGCATTTCGTATCAAGGAGTATTTCGTGTAAGGGGGTCTTCTCTTAAAACTCTCTAAAATTAAAATGGAAAACAAGGGGTTTATATATTTATAAAAATAAGACTTCAAAATACATTTCCATAAGTATATTAATAAGTAAAAAATGATTTTCCTATCAAAAATCTGGAGGTCAATAAAAAATCATAATATATTTTAATCTTAATGAAATATTAAAAATTAATTATTAATATTAACTTTTTTCTTCTGATATTCATTGTGACTTGATTCCTTATCTATTGTTAGTATTTGAAACATTTAAGATTCTAAATTTTTTTAAAATTATTAAACTACGCTACTAGTTATTAATTATATTATAGCATACACAATTTTTTTGTACTAGTATTTATAGTATTTGTAATAAAATTTTGTTTTTAAAGCATCACCAATGGGAAATCGTAATTTAATTAACATTAATTTATTTATCGATAGATAATTTTTGAAAATATGAAAATTTTCATTGTCATCAGGCATGAACAAATGTACGAAATATGAGAATTTTTCACTTAATATGGAAAGGAGGAAAAAACAGATTATAAAATTTCATCTTACAAACCTGAAAGAAGGCAAATGAAATATAATTGTTTAAAGACAAGAATTGGAAAATATTTCTTAAAACATAAACACGCGAGTTTTTAAACAAATGTTTCTATAGATGTCTTCTATCCTATACCCCAAACAATATGATGTTGGCACATGTTTAAAAGATGAAGTTTGTTTTCAAATTAGCAACATCTGAAAGTGCTTGTTAAGAGGAGGCTTGGGAAAAAGTTTAGGCCATCTTTTATTTCTTATTATTTTAATTTGGAATTTGAAAACACATATATTAACACTTGGAAAAATGTGAAGGGTTTTTAATTCTAATTTATTCGAAATTCATTGGTTACTCGAAATTTTCTGAGGTTTTCTGAATTTTTTGTTAACATAATTTTATAATATAATCTATAGTCAAGGCCGGAACCAAATTAAAAAAAAATACTTAAGAATGGTTTTTTTTCTAATAATACGTCGGTACCATATATATAAGTGAATAATTTTTTAAAGCCATAATTTACCGCCAATCATTACTGCCATAAAATATGTTTAAACAAAAAGAATATAAATAATTTTTTAACTTTTCAAGAAATTTTCATCATATTAAATGCGAATTACACTATTTGGCGTTATATGGTGAAGTATTGTATTAAAAGTTAAGAATATTGCTTTTAACTTTTTATTTTTATAATTATTAATAAATCATTTATTAAAATAATTGCATATTGTTTATTTCATAATTATAACTTAGAAAACTGATAGTACTTTTAGAAAAAAATCTTTGCTGTGATTTTTAATTTAAAAATTGTCTTTCCTCTTGGTGTAAGTGTTTCTAAAACTTAAAAAAATTTTGAATTCCCGTGAATAGTATTAACTTTAGTAGTTTTTTTTCAGTATTAAAAAATAGTATGCTGGAAAGGACAACATTATAGATTTTTATTTTTGAAATTCTCAATTAATTTGATTGTAGTTTGGCACATTTATTCTATTAGCTTGGATATACAGAATTAAGAAGCAATATTTAAGTTTGAATGTTTTTGATACTGTTTGATAGATGTAAATTTAGAAACGCAATACAATTCCACGATTATTAATCAATAATGGATTTTAACTTACAGTTGAATTTTTAAATAACATCACAACATATACTTGACACAAATTAAATTATACCTCAAATAAACCCGCCAAATTTCATGATAGGGAACTGTAACGAGCAATTTCAATTAAATCATGGGTTTTAATTTAAGGATGGTTTTTCAATTTTTAGAGGATTGATACTAACAAAATAGTATTTAAATTGAATTCTTGCTAAAATTCTTATTCATATTTAATAATGAAGTATTGCCTTGGTTATTTTTTTTATTTTTTTTACTTTTGCTTAATTTTACTTAAATTCGCATACTTTCGTATAGTATAGTTTATATATACTTCATTATTATCTACTTTAAATTATTATACTGAATCACAATATTCAAAAGAATGGAAGCGGTTAAAATAATTTTTTTAAGAGTTCATAGTAGACAGTTTAGAAAAAGGTGAAAGGTTACATTCTGAGTTCTCACTGCAATCTATCATACAATGAAATATTTGTTTTTGTAAATATGTTATATTATAATATAATGTATACATGTTATATTCTATTCAGATTATACTATGTTTCTTTAACATTTCTATAACGTTATATAAGAAAAGAAAAATCTTTATTTGATAAAATAAGTTTTATTATGTAAATAATTTAAGGGAGAAATTTTATTTGTGAATTTACTTTTAAAAACGAATACTTATTTTTTAAATTTGTAATCAACACAAAGGAAGAGAGTTGCTTTCCTTGTTTGAAGCGAATGAAAACTAAAATTGTCTTTTATTATTATGAGACAATTTTTTTAATTATTTTAAAACTTTAAAAAAAATCCTTTTTAATGAAATTAATTTAGTTTCGGGCAATTTTTCCCTGAATTTTGATATTAAAAATATTTTTTTTCATAATATTCAACAATATATTTCATTGTTGCATACAAATTCAAATCGTCTTCATTGTTTTATAGAGAATTTAATTACGTGGCGGCTTTCTTTTATAGTTAAAAGCAATTGATTTTGTTTACCAACCGAGTAGTTTTACACGAGGAAAAATATACTAGAATACTGCGAATTTAGATGATGATTTATATCGACAGTTATGTTTTTAATAATTCTACTTTGGGATGAATAAATAGCATACATGAAAGGCTATTAAAAATGGCGTAGTTTTAATGCCTGTCATTATTTGATGCGTACTCTTTGTTGATGAAATAATTAACATCGAATCATGCAAAAGAGACTTAATGGAAATGAAACATTAAGAATATTTCTGATGAACGGATTGATTGCCAAAGTGGCTATCTCTACGAATTACAAAAGCGAGTGCTTTTACGAAATGGGTTAATGTACCTTGCGCAGCCAAATTTCACATAAATAAATGTTTAAGGTCGGAAACGTACGTCTCGGAGCGATTTTTTTTTGAAATTTTAATTAAAAATTAAAAGAAATTTTGACGTTTTTGACCAATTTTCAAAAACATTATGTGAGAAAAATAAATTTTCCGCCTTTTTCTTAAATTAAAATTTTTTCAAATAATTTTTATTAAATTGCCGCATAATTTTTCCAGTTCTATCAGTTTTTTACAATTATTTTTATACTTAATTTTGAACAGTTTTTTTGTTGTTGTTGTTGAGAGGAAATTCGAACTATTTTCACTGTTAAATACTAATTTTTTTCTTCCGTTTTTTAACAAACAAGAAATGAAGATTATCTTCGTATTTACATGCTCTTTGAATAAATAACTATGGTTATTAGCAAATCATCTTATTTCATCCAATTTTACTATTGAAGAACCCAAATAGAGCACATATAAGATGTATTAGAAAATAAACTGGCGTGCTTGCACTTTTTCATCTTTCTCGGGTTTTTTTTGGTAGAATTTTTTTAAATTTAGTTAAAATATGTGTTCAATATTCCAGATAATTCAGGTGTCTTCAAATAATTGTATTTAGCTGCGTTACATAAAAGTGATGATGTTGAAATTGACTATGCAAGAGAAATAAGGCGGAGAAATTACACGGCATAAGACTATGTGCAGTTAGATAATATGCTTGACTACTATTCTTCGCATGATTTTGACGGTTGACTACATTAAAAAGGTTCATGCAAAAAGCAGAGCAGGTGTTAGGCTACTTTAAATTAAACTGCGATTTCCAAAAATAACGATATTTCAGTTTCTATTTTCATTTAAAGTTAAAAAGTAATTTACATTAAGTATTAATTTATGCATTATAATTTATTATTAAAATACACAGAAATTTTATTTTTCCTCGTTTTTAAAATTTTTTCCTAAATTTCTGTCTTTTTAAATTCAACTTTAAAAACGCTTTATGTACTCTTTAACTTCTTTGTTTTACGGGTTTTCTACGCTTGTCGGGATCTAATAGTTGGGACTCGAATTGTCCTAAAATGCTTCGAAAACAATTCTTTAGTTTTAGTTCAAGTGCCATTTCCGAAAAGGGGAATAATCCTTCCGAGTTATTAAAAGGTAGGTCACCAACTTCCTCTTTCGTCCACTTATAGCTCCGTCGCGCTTTTGTCCAGTGTTATGGATCGGACACACTAACAATAAGACCTAAAGATTCATAAATTTGTCTTTAATATCACATAATTCAAATTTAAAATAAACAAAAAAAGGCTTTTATCACAACTTTTTAAGAAATATCTTACGAAAGGAAAGTACTTTCCTTCAGAATGTTCTAGAAATATCAAATAAATACAGAAGTTGTTACGCAGAAAATGTAAATTTTTTAATACTTTAAAATTAATTTTTCTGTGCCATGAGTTCTTATTTAATATACGTTTAATTTTCATATTTTCTTTAAGAAAACATTGAAAGCTATATTATGCTATAAAATGTTTAATTGATTGAATTTTGAGTGTGATCTTATTTGTTGAAATGTGAAAATATTTTTATTCAAATCATTTGTAACCATTGAAAATATTCAGTAATCTTTTGAAGAGAAAAAGATAATTAAGAAAATTATTTTAAAAGATTTTGCGTTTCGGTAATTAGAATATTCATCAAATTAGATGAAAAAGGAGTTAATTTATGCTAATAGACTAGACTGAAATGACGTGTATCAAGTGCTTGCTGCTCTTAATGTTAAAGTCAATTCTTTTGATTTTCAAAAAAGTTATTCATTTTTATGCCCACATCTTCTTCGGTAATATAGTTTGAAATTTTAAGCGTTTTCTTAAAATCCTTCAATTTTTTTTAATTAGCCCAAATAATATTCTTCATATTTGTAAATTTAAAAATATTTTTTCATTGATTTTCAACATTTTATATTACTCAATTGCATTATTTTGTGTAAACTGATTTCTATCTTTTAGTACTTTTCTAACTGTTTTCATCTGCTTTTACAAAAAATAAATCTTTAATATTCTACCTTCTTTCTACCTTCTTCATTTTTAAGTTGGGTACTTCGATTTAGAGGTAGCGTTTAGAGGTTTCCCTTTAATTTTTTAAAATTGTTGTGTGACTCTGAAAATGAGCTAAGGCAAATTCTTTATTATTCCCAAAAAGAAATATTTTATTCTTACCTCGTCAAAACTTAAATTTCAAATCCCTATGAAAATGATTATACTGATGACGTATGTATTATTTCCATTTAACATCTAAATCATTGTTTAGTTTTGATATTATAATACAAATGAATATGCCTCTAAAGAATTGAATATCAAGAATATCATTGAATGATATCATACAAAGAAAATTCATTAACAGTTTGTCCGCTGTAAAAATCTAAACTCAATGGATTATTTTGAAATTTAACTCATATTATAAATCTGTAGAAAAATTTTAATGAACATTGCATGACAATTAAATACGGCATAGTTTTTGATTAATAACCTATTAATTTAAAACCATGTTTTTTAATATTTCTGTCCTAAGTGTTGCTACTCCAATTGAAAGAAAAATGTATTGATATTTTAAATTATTTTATTTGCATCTAATATACTGCTTACCGCGCTTAATAAAGTTTTATATTATCTTTTAAAAACTAGTAATAACTGTATTTATTTATTTACTGAAAATTGTTTCGTACATTGTGTTATTAAAAATAAAGCGGCAGAAAATAAAAAGATATTTTTATTGCAATTGTTTATTTAAAAATATTTACTTTAAAAGAATTATATATTATAAAGAATTATTATTTATTATTAAAAGAATTATATATATGAGTGTGTATGTGTATTTGAAAAATGATTTTATTTAATACACGTCGGCATTCCTTTGGCATACACTTTCTCTCACATGTCTTTAAATACAAAGCCATCAATAATTGATTTGAGAATAATAATAATTTTTGACTTACGTTAGATGTTATGATATACCTGCCTGAAATTTTGATCATGAATATGGAAGTATAAAGAACAGTTTAATGAAGATTCTGTAATTTTTAAATTATTGATCTCTCATTAATAATAGATTTGAAAATAATTCCATCCCAAGTCTATTACATATCATTTATTTATTCATTTTTATCTTACGATATGTTTCATATTTGATTTGAGCTCTTACGTTAAAATTTTATATTTGTTTATTTTTTTTAATTATTACTTAAGTTTTGTTTAATATATTCAGAAAATTTTTCGATGTATAGTTTTCGTTTTTCATGTTTAGCATTATTGCGGTAATTCTTATCTCGACAAAATTTTATTGATATACTTTGAAATTAAATAATATATTTCTTTTCTTTGCTAAATCACTCATGAGATGGCTTTAATTTATTTAAGTTAGTAAATAAATAACGAGTAATCAGCATATTGCGAAAATCTGGAAGTAGCACAAGATGATATAGACTATAAAACCTATATAATCATATTTTCGGCTAAACCTATATAATCAAACGGCTACAAAGAGAAAGTATAGTTATCATAAAATAAATCCGTCCGGAGATTTTGTCGAATCATCACTTGTCAGACTTTTCTGAGTCCGAAAATCACATGTTTGGTATTGTTTTGTTTGCGAATATGATAAATCAGAAATATTTTAAGCTGGATGGAGGACATTTAAAAAGATTTTTCATAAAATTTGTAAATTTCCACCATACTTCTAATGCAATGCTTTCTCAGGTAGTCTGTCTGTCCCAGCTAAAATGGAAACAGGAACTACATTCCCTGGATAGATAATTGGATAAAATTTGTTACAGAGTCTTGGCATCGAAGGTGTAGGTCCACGTCAAATTTTAAACTAAATCCGTCAGTAAGTTAACCATCTGTCATTCTATGTAATCGGATGTAATTAAACGCTATAACTCAGAAATGAAATAATTTAGACAAGTGAAATTTGGTATGCGATTTTATCACAAAAATGATTCTCAATACGATTTTAGTTTTAGTTTAATCAACGAAATGGCTCAAAATGCGTAATAGATTTTCTTTATTTTAATATGAATCACAAAACGCTCAAGCGCGGGGCAATGAAACTAAAACCATGAGCATTAGCAGCCTTCGCAAACTGGCTCGAGATGTACAATATTTATGCGGGAAGAAGGATAATACCGCCGGTGTCCTGGTATAGGGGTAGCGCGTCTTCCCCATGATCTGGATGTCTCGGGTTCGAGTCCCGGTTCGGGCATGGTTGCCTTCTGTGTTCTATCTGAGAGTTGTGAGAATCTGCTCCCATGTAAAAAGGGGTTGTGCAAGCGAATGTGATGCGTGAGTAGCTAAGTCGTACTCTTGGCCCTAGTTGGCGCTACTGAAAAAACAAGAGACGCTCACTCGGCTTAAATCGCCGATAGATAACTGTCAGCGGGCTTGTAAAGTGCCATAACACAACAACACAGGATAACACCTTTATTAGGGAGTATGCGAGATAGTTTGAGGATGTCATTTCATTGATTATAACTTGTTTAATGGGAACGAATTTGTCTGACAGTGACCTTTCACTTTTTACTTTCTCGTATACATAGTCTAGTGAAAGTATAGTAATCATCAGAAAACTCGAATTGGAAATTTGAGAGAATTCGAATTCGAGATTCGAATCCCCAAGTTTCAGACTTTCCTGCGTTCGAAAACTACAATTTTTGAAAATGTCCGTCTGTCTGAGACGGATGAAATTTAGTATACTGTCTTTACATCTACTTTGTAGATTTCTATCAAATGTTGAGTAAAATCTATTCAGAGGAAGTCCGTCTGTCCGAATATAATTGAACACGATAATGACAAAGAAAAGTGTGCAAGATAGATGAAATTCGGTACACAGATTTAACATCTATGATGTAGACACCTGTCAAATTTTGAGCCAAATCCAACTAGAGATTAACCATCTGTCGGTCTGTACTTTCAGAGACACGATAGTTCAAAAACGCAATTACTTAAATCTAACACATTTGCCATGGGATTTTTTTTTGTGTGTGTGTGTGATTACAAGTGCAGTTTTGTGTGAAATATTCGTTTCAGTCGGGTGGGAGAAACGTGTCTAAAATACAAATTCGATTTTCAGATAACATTAACGCACGCCAGGGATTAATCGCCAAATAACTCGTCAACGATGACATTGTAGATTCAGTAAAAATGCCGAATTCAAGACAAAAAGTATTTCGTAACTATTGTACGCCAATAGCATATAAGGCATTCTCTGGCATGGCAAATTTATTAAAGAGTATGCGAGAAAGTTTTGGAGAGACCACTCTCGTTGGTTACTTTCTTTAAATATACGAGAAAGTATTCTTATACGAATTTGATAAATATTCTCGTTTGAATAAATATTCTCGTACTTCTGAATACGAAAAACACATTTTTGGTATTATGTTTGTTTTCAAGCAAAAGAACTTAAAAACGCTTGGAGCTAGGCGGATGTAATTTGGTAAATATTTTTAAAATAAAATATGCAGATTTCTAAGAAAATTCTAGTAAAATTAAATTTAGAGGAAGGGTTCATCACTGATTGTCTGTCCGGATTTAAATTAACATGATAGCTAGAAAACGAAGAAAGTTAAATAGATCAAATTTGGCCACAAATTTAAAATTTAAAGTGTATGTTACATATCCAATTTCGAGAGAAACCCTTCAGGACGTTTGTCGGTTTACACTTGCACAAGCATGTGAATGCAACAACTCAAAAACGCAAGGATAAATATTTGTAATGTGGTAAATGATTTTGTGATGATAATTGTAGTTCTGAGTTACATGCTGGTTGGTCTCAGCGAGTTAGAAAAATGTTTCTAAAACACAAATACGCTAACCAAAAAGTACGTCAAGGATTACACAATAGATACAGTAAAACTGTTAATTCACGTCAAATATTAATACTTCAAAACGATTGTACGCCAATGTCGTACACGGAGTCTCATCCTTAACCAAAGTTTTTAGGGGGGAGGGGAGGAATAAAACCTTTATTAGAGAGAATTCGAGAAAGTTTTGAGAAATTCACTCTTGCTGGTTCAATAAGACAATTGAAAGCTGAACAATATCGAATTTGTTCAACTCAAAAAGTTAGTTCTAAGCATAAAGAATTTAAAGATATTATAATATGTTTAATGCTTATGACACATACGCATGTGCATTGTGTCATAGGTCAATTCATTATTTACATATGTAGAAGACAAATGAACTTACGGTTGTCAAGACACTGAAATGTCAAATAAATTCTCTGTATCAGGCCTGCTTGTAGATTTCTAAAATTTAGTGTAATAAATCTTTCTTCATAATATTTATGATCATATTCGATTTAACTCAGAATCGTTGTAACACTTGAAAAAATTAAATGCAGTGCGATGAATCGATTATTATTAATAACAATCGATTAATCTTATTGTCCATAACGTATATATAAGTATTACTTCGATTTTACGTTAACATATTTAAAATTTTTATACCGTTTTCAAAACTTTTAATTGGACTTCTAGGATTAAGTTTAAATGATAGTTCATTTAAGTTGGTTTCCTATAATTAACATTTTTTCCGATTGCATTGCTATTGCTCTGGTTCCTTGAAAAACGTAAAAGCTGGGTAGTATTGCATTTATAATTTCCTTGGCATCACTTATTATTATTTTAATCTTGTTCTCATATTCTGCTTTTAAAAGAATATTATTAAGATAAAAAGAAATGCAATTTTGTAATTCCATTACCGCCATATCTCCACATTTTATTAGATTTAATTTATTTATGCTCTTAAAATAGAATTCATACACATAATTTTTAAGTGAAAAATTTTGTAAACCTGTAATGCTCCTAAAATTTTAAATAAATTAGGAATAGGAATTTTTAAGAACTTCCTATTGAATAAAAATATATTTCCTATATCAAACATACTATTATTTGATTTAAAAAAATATACTGTTGAAACATACAATTATTAATAAAAAGAAAACATAAAATTTGAATATTTCTGTTTCAAAAATGCAAAAAGAAATCCACCTTCCTTTAATTACAATCCTTTTAATTAATCCTTTTTAATTACAACTGTGAGTTTAAATATCTAAATAATTATTTTTGAAATTAATAAAAATCTATTAAACCAGTTATCCTATTTTCAAATTTTCAAGTACGGAAAAGAATTAAATTGCGCGAGATTCTATGTTCTATTAATAAACTCGTATGTGTTATTTATATTAAATACTTCCTTTCGCCGAAAATTGTTTATTTATTTATGATTGAATGACTTCATTTTTTTTGTATTCAGTATTAATCTTGAATTGTAAGAATAGAATAATAAATGAAGTCTATAAAGAAATTTATTTTATGAAAAGCATTTTTTTTTGGCATCAAGGGAGTAAGAAAAAAAAAGATGCATCCCATGGTGGAACTCTCAATTGGATACAAAGCTATTACACTTTCTACAATTATTTCGAAAATGTATTTAATATCTAATAAATTTATTATTTAATAAGGTTTCTGTATCATTTACTGGTCGGAACAGTCTTACTGACTCAGAATGAAAAAACATTGAGTACCCCCTGCATTTATAGACTCCTGTTGTATCTAAATATGTTTTTTTTTTGCTTTTGTTTTAGATTTATTATATAAGTATTTCACTACAATATTCGCGTAGTTTCCCATTTAGTACGTACGTATTTTCTTCTTACTAGATGCGTATTGAATCCCAAAACAAAGTAGGTATGGTTTATTTCACATAAGAATACAGAAACTCAATTTTAAACCGTTTTATGTAGAGAAACTATTAAAATATACTATTCTTATGGCATTGGTAAAGAACTGGTTTTGCTTCAAAATAATAAAGAATTTTTTAATGATGCGATTACAAAAAATGGAAAGCTTTCCAGCAGAATAAAATATAAAAACTTTTGTAGTATATTTATCCTTAGCCATTATATTCTTTTACTGTAAAATAAATGATATGTTCTACAAAAACAAAATCTACTTATTCATTCTAACTATTCTTAATATTTTCGCGTATTGCCTGTCTATCGGTGCGTCTGCGAGGAACGATATTAAGTCGATGTTGCAAAATATTCTGCACAGGATTCTTGGGTATGCAAATCACTGCAGTTGGATACTGGAAAAAAAATATTTTTTGAGTTTGATCATTAAAAATCTGCGCGAAGGATGTTGAAGAATATGAACTAGTTTCTTTCGAGCATTTTACAAAGAACTAAATTTGTTTTTTAGTCTATCCGTGAAATTAGAAAAAAGCCATATATTAAAAGATGCATATCATTAGGGCTGAAAATTTCTGTGCAATGTGTCGTGAATCACTTCGAAATCTTTTCGTTAAAATTGTGCCTATTTGGTAATTTTAAGTTTGTCCTTGATTTGCCTGGCGAAATCAAGAAGCGTTTTCTCCGTACCTCTTTCATTGTAATGTTTTTAAGTTTACAATTTTAAAATCTTTATGTTTTCTTAAATTAAGTGATTATAAAATTGAAATTATTTGTTTAATAGATTTTTATTTTTCGTATCATCCAACAATGTTATAAGGGATTCTGTAATAAATATGGCATATTTATGAATATACGGTGAAAGAAATTCGACATGTACAATGCAGGTAGTAAAACACGTCTGAGATTTAAACAAAGAAAAGCAAAGTGCAGTACAATATAGTGATAACAACAGCACGTAACCACAATGCATGTATCGAATTTTTGTAGGTTTTAGAATAGAATTTTTTAGAAGAATTTTCAACCCTCGTATCTTAGTAGAGACAGAGCAAATATTCTTTTTTGTCGCCAAAGTGACCAAATTTGTTACTAAGATCGAGTCATTGATTCACTCTTTTAAGAATCACTGTAAATCTCTGTTTCCAACCATACCTCATAGCTAGCCGGAAAGCTATACTATTTATTCATCACATTATTTTCGTAAAATAAATAAATATTGGCGTTGTTTATTTAGCTTTCTCGTACAACTCGCCGGTAAGCTATATTATATATTCGTAACTGTATTTTCGTTAAATTAATATTGGATTTCTTTATTTAGCTTTCTCGTTCAGCTAGCTGTAAAGCTATAACAGTATTTTCGTAAAATAAATAAATATTGGCATTCTTTATTTAGCTTTCTCGTTCAGCTAGCCGGCTAGCTATACTGTGTATTCGTAAAGGTATTTTTATAGAATAAATAAATATTACTGTTCTTTATTTAGTTTTAGTGTTCTTTTACAATAACGAATACGAATTGTGGACATTTTCTCGCCCATTGGTAACTACAAACCCTACATTAACACTACAAACAAAATTTCATTTATTTTACTTTTTGGAATTAAATTTTCAATCTCACATACATATGTATGAAAAAAAAAAACTTTACATCTACCCATTAATAAATTCAGTGCAAAATTAATCTAGTTTAAGATTTAAAGTTTAGGTATGAAGTTTATAACCAAAATTGCCCATCTGACTTGTTATAATTTTCACGTATTCACAAACACAAGAAATGATAAATCGATAAATCTTAAGTCCTTGACAGATACGGTTCAATATTCGGTGCAAACCTATTTTTCTAATAATAATACCATTAGCCAAATTTCATTTACGTAGCTGTCGACGCTTTTTATCCAAAATTTTGATGTTAAAACCGCATTTCAATTTTCCTCTTTTTATTTTAGTGCATTTTTGAGTTTTATTATTTATATGCGAGTAGTTATCGTCTAAATGCTGGTATTGTATAGCGATAAATAAATGAAATCCTTTTGTATTTAAGAAAGTACTAATTACAATGATTTATTTAAAAAAATTCAATTTTTTTTTGTTTTGTTATTATCATAACTCTTTCTATACTCCATATACGAGATGCTCAAAAGGAATTGTTAACATTATGTAATGAGGGGAAAAAATGAAATGAGATGAACATAATATATTAATAAAAACTAATAAACACATTTAGAAATATTAGTCATATTTATTCATTTAATGGATATATTCTCTTTAATTAAATTCCCATAAGAGCTTCTCTAATTCGATAATGTTAGCCAAAAATCCAAAAGCTTAGTATTAGTTAATACAATTTATCTAATTTATTCAAATTAAGTCAATTCTCATAGTTACCATAGTAACTTTATAATGTGAAAAAAATTCCGAATAATAAACATGATCTTCAATTGATTAAATTTATGGAAAGATTATGCATTGTACTAATATAAAAATATATTTCTTCATAATCCAGTTTTATTTTTACACAAATGTAATGACAACATAGATAAATTGAAGGACTAGAATTCGTAGAATTACTCCGAAACCAAATCCGATTGACGTATAAAAACAGACTATTTTGGGTTCCTTTTAAAGACGAAAGTTACATGTTGCTATTTGTTGAGAAACTGGAAAATCTATTTTCAGGACCTATTTGAAACTCAATATCTATAGTTGAAGATTTATAAATCAAATCGTTATTTATAATTTTGTAATAAATTGTAACCATTTCTTTGGTTTCAAGTTTCATGAGATAAAAATAATTTTTTGCTTTTACTATTGCTTTAAACATCGTAGAATATATAGTTATTTTAATTTCTCTTGTGAATTCAGATAGAAAGATTCCAAAATAATCATAGATAAATATTTCAATTTGGTATAGTTTCCGCGTTACATGCATATAGATCTCAGATATCTCAGTTTATCCATTTTTTAAATTTCTCTTAAACGAAGTATTGCAATAGTTGTTGAAGACGAATTATTGTAATCGTCAAAAAATTCAATTTTGGAATTTTGATGAACTTCTATCTTTAAGAACTCCTCGAGTCTAAAAAGCACTTTTTTTTGTAACTATGTTTATCTGCCTATGAATATGATACCTGAAAAATGCTCTTTGGTAGACGAAGAAATTTCGCATGGGATTCTTAAACCAAATTTCAGATTTCTATCCGATTTTTTATCGAAATCCATTATCTATTTCTTCGAGTAAACGGTAATTATAAAACATAAGGAACGAAATAGATACGATTTGATATACAGTGTAGTGATTAGACCAAGTTTAGTAGATTTAGTGACTAGAGTGTAGTTTTAATATCTATCCGTAAAAATCTTGAAAAAAATTCGTCAACGGGTTGAACATAGGTAATGGATGTAAACGCGATAGCTCAAAAATGTGACGATTTAGATGAGTGAAATCTAGTAAGCGATCTTGTTTCTGAAATGGCAGTTCTAGGTCAAATTTTTCGGTTTTAATTAGCCAAAAAAAATGCCTCCAAATTATCTACTCCATTTTTTTTATTACACCATGGACCATACCTATACGCAGGATTCTAAAAATAAAAATCTGAGCATTCGGGGCATTTGCGGTCTTGTTCAAAAGTCACATTTTTATGGGAGAATAACACATTTATTAGGGAATATGCGAGAAAGTTTTGAGAGACCACTGCCACTGATTCTACTTTCTCATAAACAAAAAATGAAAGGAAAAAGCATTGTGATCCAAAAATTTGACTTTTGTTTTTGAAATCATGTTTGTTTACCTTCTTATTAGTTTGTCTACTATCTACGTACATAAAAACTATTATGAATGAAATTTGGCAAGGGAATTTTTTCTTCAAAATTTTAAACTTCTTCCAAATTTTGGTGGAAATCTGCGAAGGGTAATTTGTCTGTCCGACTGTTCAAGACAGAATAAACGCAACGCGCAATTGGATATATTGTTTTACTATTAGAGATGGGAAAAATTTTTAGATTTTGAAACGAATTCGTTTGGAATATTGGGGCCTTTTGGTATTGGTCTATTTGTTTTTGTTCGTGAAAGATGTGATAATTCAAAAACTCATGGAGCTGGATTAATGAAATCTGGTATTCTGTGTTTTCAAAACTGCATGAAGATTCTTTTCGATGGACCTCTTAATCTGAAACCTTTTTACTTCAAAAAGTAATAAGCAATGCATATTGGAGTATGAGGATGTTTTTAATATGAATGGTTAATGAATTCGGATGTTAAAAAATATAATTGTTAGTTTTTTATAATTCCACATCGACATAATTTCATGCTTTATAAAATACTTGAATATTAAAATTTTGAAAAGACAACCCGTTATTTAGATAAAAAAATATAATACTAAAAAGTTTATGAAAGGATCAAAATAACACATACCTATTAATAAAGTGTTACTTCAGTTCTGAAAATACTCATCAAATGAATAAAGCTGTCTTCGAATTTCCCAGACACAAAACAGTCTAAACATGACCTCAATCTTCTCATAGATCGAAAAATGATCTAGCCGAAAGGTTTTACCTAATTTTAGACACTTGTCGAGATATATTTTTAAAAAGCACGAAGACTGATTATCAGCAGCAGTGCTTATTTTGGATCTGGTTTAAAGTGTTTTTTAAATTTATCATCTCCCTTCTTTCATTTTTGAAGCAGATTGAAAGAATTGAGTAAAAAAATTAATTAAATTTAAAAATCATTCTTTTATCAATTTACTAAATAACTGAAAAAATGCATGTTTTTATAACGGTACGTTTATATTTTGTATTTTTTTGCTTGCGATGTTTAATATTTTTACTTTCTAATAAACAAAATATGCCAAGTATCTGTAAATGTCAAAAAAATTAGAAATCGAAATATTGACAATGTCTGCATTTCATTTTTCCAGAATTTGAAAAGCACATGTTTGGTATTATGTCTGTCTGTCTGTCTTTGAACATGATAACTCAAACACACTTATAAACTGTCCGATGAAATTTCGCACATGAATTCAACACCCAATTCTTAGATCGTTTCTTCTCAAAGTTTAAACAAAATTCATTAAAAGGAAGGCCGTCGTCCTACTTTTCAAGTGCGAGTGAACTCGATAATTGCAAACGTAAGGAACTAGATAGATGGAATTTGGTAAAAACTTGGTTCTTTCGTATGCATAAAAAGCAATAATTCAAAAACACAGTGATTAAAATCAATGAAATTTGGCATGCGATTTTGGGATTACAATTATTGTTCAATGATAAGTTGTGGTTTCAATCGGTCAAAAGTAACATCTTGAGTATATATTCAGTTTTCGGATACTAAATTGCTACAAAATTTATTTAAAATTATTCTTTCAAGCAACAGAGAGCGTTATACACTGGTTGCAATATCTTGCATTCAGGGAAGGTCAGCATATTAAAAATGTTGCGCTTGGTCCAGACGATCCAAATGTTGATTGATAAAATATTATTTATTATGAGATATATAATGTGTACCATTCAGTTCTATATGTGTGTTTTTCATTACCTGAATAGAAATAGAATTTTGCATAACCGTTTTTGGCTTTTTAATTCTTATTTATTGATACATAAATAAGAATTAAAAAATCAAATTTATTGATACAGTGATAGACTTTAAAAAACCGAATTTATCGATATATTTTCTGTACCCGATGTCTCTCCTGCAGGCGAATTTTTTTGTACCACATGTTTTTTTTAATTACAATTATTGATATATTCTCTGTACCGACAGCGGCAATGTCTTCTTCGCCGGCGATGTTTGCATTTTTTTTTTGCAGAATACGTCTCTTCAAATTGTTTATAATCTATATAAGAAATTAAGTTTCATTTGTTGTATTAATTTTATCTTTAGGTGTCTCCAAATACGAAAAATTATTTTGTGGGTATATTTATTATGATTCCTATAAACATAACAAGAATTAGGATTTCATAAGAAATTGATTTCTATTTTTCGAAAGAAAATAGTTTTAATAGTATAAAACTTACCAGTTATTTCTAATTCTTTCTTTAAAATTGTGGGGATTTAGTCAAAAATTTGAGATAATTTAAACTATCACGTTATTAGACTCCTATCAATTGTTAGCACATTTCATATGAGTATAATCATTTTGTTTAATCGATGCATAATTTTTGCTGAAGAGTTGAATTTTTCAGTTTACTGTCTGTTTCGAAAACTGAAGCTTCTTTCTTTTCAAAAGGCTTTTGTAACGACATGATCACTTTGGTCGCCTGTTAAAAAAAAGAAAGAAAGAAAAAATGCAATATCCTGTTGGACTAACAATCTGAGAAAATGAGAAAACATGAGAGACGTTCCCCAAGTGTTTACCCGATATCGAGGCACTTATCCGTTCTCCTGATATAGTGTTTGTCAAGTTGTGCATATATGCACTTCTGATCGACGTCGAGGGCAGAGACCGCTTCTGCAAAGATATAGCCAATCACGCATTAAGAATCCTGCCTCAACTAGAATTCTAATCAGATAGATTTTCAACATTTTTTTCTCAATGGAGTACTCCATAAAAAAATATTGTATGTCAACTACAAAACATAGCATTTTTATTATTATTTCTTATTATTTCGCAAATTGAAATTTCTGACTGGAATCTTCTGAAAATTCGAACTCGGGACGTTTCTGAATTCAGTCCAGAATTATGTCTGTTTGTATGATAATTCAACAAGACGGTCGATATTGATATGCTGTCTGTTTGACACAATTGCTTTTAAGTTTTGTAAATCTGTTGTCCAATCATAGCCCCATTCGATTAATTCCAAAAATATATTTCGTTTTGTGAACGAATTTAATCTAAAATTTAATATAGACTTACAATTTTCTTTGTCAGGGGTGCATGGCAAATCTCATTTGACTTCCTATTTATGTGTTTGAATTACCCTATTCAATACCCATACGAAAAAGCAGAATCGAGTTTCATGTTTTTAATTCGGTGGGCTTCGAAATTAAAATGTTTGCAACACGATAAATTCAATAAGTGCTTTTTGGGCTTATGTAATTTAAAGCATATGGAGCACAATTCCATAGCAATTTTCTTTGAAACTTTTCCAAGGAAACAACCGTCATTTTATATTGGAGATATGTACATTTTTCATCGCAGGTAAACCATGGCCGTTTTAAGCAACAGAAGATGCCACATTTCGTTTTCATTACGTGTCCTCGGCATATATACATAGCTAAATGTGCACTATTCGATCTCAGTTGCCAATCTAGGTTTTCTAAAGCCGTTTTAATCAACAGAAGATGCCTCATTTCTCTTTCATTACGTGTTTTTGACTTATACACATGATTAAAGCGCATGATTCGATCTCATTGACCTCCTAAGGTTCTCTAAAGCCATTTTTAACGAATAGAAGATAAATATGCCCCATTTCTTTTTTATTCTATGCCATTGATTTATACACATGGCTAAAGGCGCATGACTCAAAATAAGTCATCCTGGATTCTCTAAAGCTCTCTTAACCAACAGAAGACGCCCCATTTCTCATGTATTAAAGTCTTGGATTCAATAAACATAAATACTTGTATATGACACGAGCCATCATATTAAGTACCAGAGTAAATGTTGTTACCTTTTAGAAAACCATTACTGTATTCCCTGAATTCTATTACTTGCAAACATTTTTATTATATCACAGTTGTGATTTTCAAAAAAGAAAGCGTATTATTGCTCATATTTATCAATTTTTTAATTACCAATAACAGTTTTGTTTTATTTTTCATTTTTTCGATGTATTTAATTTAGAATAGTCAAGTGAAAGTTTATATTTAGTGAGTAATTTGCTGAAGCTTCCATAAAAATGAGTTCTTTCATAAGACAATCTATAATATTTAACAAATATTAATAAAAATAATCATTATTGCGATCTTTTTAAAAATTTCAATAAAATGTTTCAAGTTTATGTATTTTTTTTCTTACCTTTAAATTAAGAATGAATTTTAAATCAGGTGGTGATGCAGTAAATGCTGTGGCTTCAGAAATCATATTGCATGAAAAAATTATAATTTTCGTTTTGAATTTTAAATTAAATCATGTAAAAATCTAGATCTTTTTAAAAAGATTTAACTTTAAATTTGAAATTTTGTTTCGGTTTATTCGATTCAATAAAAGTATATTATAAGCAAGCAATATATGAATTAAATAAAAATATATATGATAGTATTATGGATTTTTCATGTTTCATATGCTTTGAATTTAACCAGCGAATAAAATTTTCAAGCATACTTCTTAATAAAAGTGTTAGTCCAACCCCTCGCATAAAAATTATGAACCGTGAGAAAGGTTGTAAATCTCGTGAGTTCTCAGAATTTTATTTTCAGAGTCCCGCACATAAGCGTTTGGTGCTTCGTAGTATAGAGAAGAAAATAGAGTATGCATTTGAGAAGCTTTGTCTTGGCACCTTAAAGCCAAAATTAGAGAATGTTCTACGGTTTTAGTAATAAGATCATATAAGCTTCTTTTATATAAGTCGTCAGGTTTTTGAGTTATTGTGAATGCATACATATGAACGTACAGATGACCAACCCATCGATTTGTTTATGCATTTGATTCAATTCTGCTCTTGAAATGTTATTGCTCTATACCAGATTTTACCGGTCTAACTCTTTTTGTTTTGTAGTTGTCAATCACTCACGGGGAGACTAATTGCTGAATATATTTCGCTCAAAGTCTAATAAAAAAATCTATAAATTTAATGCTCAAACTATATATTAAATTTTATCTCTCCAGCTCAAAGCGCTTTTGAATGATCATTTCAAAGATAAACAGCCATAGTTTTAAAAGTGATTTAATTTTTTTGAAGGAGGTCTGAAACTTGGAAATTCGTCAAAATCTTGAGATCGAATGTTTTAAAGATTAGAATGCTTTCCCTTCGTATATTTTGTATAAGAGTAAGTAAATTGATTACAATTCAATGATATTACATTTGTGTGGTATTTTCTACTAAGTTTTAACTCGGGAAAATGCGAATCTTGAAATGCATCGTTAGGAGTAAGACGAGCAACAAAAATTAAATTAGCTCAGCCGGATCGAATTTAAAAACGAAAAATTTTTAGTGTAATATTGTGATAAGAATTGAATCGATACAAAGTTCTTTAGCAAGTATCTTTCAAGGTAGAGAAATGGCTGCATTCACCCGTTGTGTCGCACTCTTTCAACTCGCCGAAAATCGATTGGGCAGATACCACATGGCTTGTTACGTCGTTCTCAACAATAGTGGATAAAATACTATTTTCGGTCGTCTTCGAAGGTGACGCATCTTTTACTCATCGTTTAGGGAGGAATAAATATTACATCTTTTAAGCTTGGTGACTACATTGGAACATCGATTTTTTGTAAAAAACATCGGATATTTTATTATTTCTTATTCTTGATTCTTGAATTTTTTTTTATAAAACCGTCTAATTTTTTTTCCTTAAGCCCATTCTTTGAAAAGTTACCTTCATTTTCTTTGTCAGGTAGAATAGACGTAGTTATTAGGTATTCTTTCAATAATTACGTCTATTCTACCTGGCAAAATAAATGGGATCTGCAGATCCATAACAAACTGCATGAAGTGAAGAGTAACATTGGCCTGTGGCCGGTCCCCCCTGCACGTGGGGTGGATGTCAGGTTGACTCGCCTCCGTATAGGACATACACGTTTCACGCACAGGCACCTTATTTTTGGCGAAAGGGCACCAAATTGCCCAGCGTGCCATGTTGATTTTAGTGTAAAACACATCTTGAATGAATGTTCTACTTTTAATTCACATCGTCTCCAATAGTTTCATACATCATCAGTAATTTTGAAGGACTTGGTGGGTGAGAAATATCTCCCAAATATTTTTAACTTTCTGAGAGCTACAGGCTTTTTAAATCACATCTAATGTTTTCACAAATTACTTTTGCCTTATCACTTTAAAATTTTAACAACTTTCCATCATTCGTTTCCTTTTTACTCTTTTTTCAAAATGATTGTTTGTGTTTTCTTTTTTATATTTTTAACTGTTATACTTTTGTTTTATGAAACTTTTATCTTAATCTGGTACTGTAGATATTTTTAATTATTAATAAAGCCTACCTTACCTTTTGCTTGGCGCAGTCTGGCCAGATATGGCTCTTGCGTCATGAAACGTCAAGCAACTAACCAACCAACTTCATTTTCTTTTACTTACAGTTTTACTTTATGATGTTATTTTTTTTAATTTTTAAATGCCTTTTTCTCAAATTCAAATTCTGGTAAACGTTTTCTTGCGAAGTATGTCATAAATTAAAATCTAATGAATATTTTAAACTCAAATTTCGTATAATAATCTCTCTATATATTCTGAATAACAGATTAAGCATTATATTCATTTAAAAATATTTTACATTTGCTTTATTGTTTCGCCAGCAGCTTTTAAAAAGGGTTCGCTGGAATTAATTGTTCTTAAAATTTCAATTGTTCAGTAGGATATTTCAATTCAATTCTGTTGGATATTTTAAACTTCGAGTGTTTATAGACTCATAATTCACACTATTTTAAAAACCTTACATCAGTCTTTTTATTATCTTTTGCATTTTCTTAATTTTTGGTTTACATTTTTGTACAAAAAATTATATAACAGAAAAGAGCAGCAATCTTTAAAAATTGGGAAACTGTTTGCTATGGCTTGATTTTGAACTTAAACCTTACTTTTAAGTCCAAAAAAATGACTAAAAAATTATTAAAAACACGTTTTATACAGAAACCTACTCAACACGGGAAACTAAGTCGAATCTTCATATCTTGAAGACAATAATAATAATAATAAAAAAAAGGAAATATTAAATATTGGTAGGAACATGCAAACGATTTGAGATTCACTCCAGCATTGAAATATATTATTGAAAAGAACGCTTAAAATATTTTATGCAAATTAATAATAAAATAATTTTATAGAAAAATATGATTGAAAATATATATATTTTGGATTCTTAGATGCTGCAAAAATTATTTTTCTGTAGTAATATTTTCAAAATTTATCAAAATAAAACACTAATATTTTGTTTAATTTTTACTTGACTAAAATTTTAATTAAAACAATTATTTTATAGGGCATATTCCCAGCCTTCAGATTATGCATGTGCCAATTTTGGAAGCTCTAGACGAAACGATCTGACACGTAGAGATTCAAAGCACACAGATTTTAATAATCTTATTAATAAGTAGAAATAGTGAAAACGAGTAAAACCCCAATATACCAACAAAAAAAATGGATACAAATACAGCATATTTCTTAAATTGCCAGTAAAATGCTGAAAAAATAAATTCATAGACATAATAAGTAGAACCCCAGTATATAAAAACTGAATTAAAAAATACAGGTTATTACTTAGTTCAAGAACTAGGCAATATATTTAGTCAAATTCCTAAATTAAAACATATTTCTTTCATGGCTCTTTTTTAGCCAAGTACCCATATTTCTTCCAATTTTTAAGACATCTTCGTATTTTAACTGACTTATATTTGTTTCATAAGTGCTTTTCCAATTTATTTTATGCAAAAATACAAGACTTTTATTACATTTTTTTAAAGAATTCAACCCGAACCTAATTATATACCTTAACAGAATAATTTTATTTTTACATTAAGGTGCATTACTTAAAAGCACTTTACTACATTATTTTCCTATTGTTAAAGAGCTCCTCTTACTTAACAGAATAGTTTTATTTTTACATTAAGATGCATTATTTAAAAGCACTTTACAACATTATTTTCCTATTATTAAGGAGTTTCTCGTACTTCGTAATCAATTTTCCTTTTATTTTATAATGTATGCATAAAATGTAGTGTATTCAAGATAAATTTCTACCATGAGATGTTGATAATCTCAAAATGTCAGTCTCCCCTGAATTAAAAAGAATTTTTTTAATTATATTTGTCCGTTTGTCTTCGAAAACGAAATTCTAAAAGACGTTTGACAGCTAAAAAGAGCAATCAAAATATGAACCGCTTAAAGTTTCAACACGGTTCACAACATATTTTGAAATAATAATATAATTAAATAGTTAGAACCAGATGATGAGAAACTTTTAGAATTTTTTTCATTCTTCGCATTATGACTAAAATTTTTGTAAATAAGTATACTTAACCTTTTGTCGGTTGCAAAGTGAAAAATTCAACAAGACGAGTGACAAATAACGACCCATTCTTTATTCTACACAAAAATACGATACGTAAGTGCAAAACATAAACGACACACAACACGAAACCTCATTTGTAGCAAAATGTAGCACACAAAGCGCTCAGAGATAGCTCATTGGAGAGACTTCGTTGAACTACTCATTTGAGCTCAACTCAACTGATCCTCCACTGCTTATTTGACTATTCACATTTCTCGTCTCGTTTACCCAACCACCCTGACTAAATCCTTCAGTTTTTTTATAGCCTCCGTGACAGGCTTGGAATATTCAAGAATAAACTGTTAAACGCGAGTCTTAATATAGCTATCACCAAAATTTTAGAATATTCAGAAACATTCATTTTTGTAGTCTAAGTCACCGAATGATCGACGAGTTTTTCACTTATGCAAGAGCCATTAACTTTGCACCCACTTAACATCCATTACTATATTTGTAAAAACTATCTTCATTACCAAGAGTCTTACTGTGCAGAAAAGAAATATTACAAACTACTAACAATATATTTTGTGATCTTATTGAATTTTATAATTAGTTAAATTGATATACCATTTTTTCCTCCTAAAAAATTTTTACAACCCTGATCTAGATAAATGAAAATTGGAAAATGATCCTATTTTATACAACTTGCATGTAGATCCTTAGAAAAATGTGAAAGAAATATGTCAAAGGAAATGCATGTGATCGCGATAAACCACAAACGCAAAAAGATAGATTTAGTACAGTCCTCGATTGTTATTTATTACAAACAAAAACGACTCGGACTTTTTAGGATATCTGATACGAAAATTAAAGGCTCATATAACGTTGAAATAAAAAATATATTCATGTCAGGAATTATTTAATTATCAATACACACACAAAAAAACCTTTATGGCATTAGCTAAAATGAAGATAAAAGCAATGTAATGCTGTTTATTGATATAATTAAAAATGGGTTAAAATTCATTTTTCTTATTTCATCTCCTAAGAGAAGATCAACAAACGGAAACACTATGAAAAAGAAACTGCTGTTTGAAATTTAACTTTCATTTGTAGTTAGAAATGGACTTAACAATTAAATATAATAATAAGTAACAATTAAATATAAATGTGCATTTCTAACGAAAAAAACACAGAGATTTAAATGATCCGAAGAAGACTGGTTTCAATGGTTCAGTGTCGGTAATTAAATGGCAGGAGTTTCAGTGGCATGCCCTAACGAGTTTCAATACTTGCTTTTGGAAATGAAAATTCAGAAAATTTCTTTCTCCGTCCTCTAAATAAATATTTTTATTAGAATATTTGAAAAGAAAGCTAACTTGTAAATAACCGCGTTTATTACAGATAGCGTTATTATCACGGTTTTAATATCCTGGACAGGAGTTTCAAATTTTGACAAATGTAAATTGTCTTCTTATTCAAATAAAGGAAGGGAAGGGAATCTACACTGACAGGATAAAATATTTTTTTTTCTTTTGCAAAAAAATACTTTTTTTTAAATTTTATTTTTCCTTTTGCATTTCTGTCGGTTTTCTGTTTATTGTGATAAATGTTTGTATGCTGGCTTTATGTATGAGAAATTCCATAATGTGCATTCGTTTTAATTCTTTCTTATAATAAATTAAATACGCCATTAATATATTTTATTAAAATCTCTTGTTCATTTTAATAAAAAAATCCATTTGTATAAATAAAACATTAAAAAAAATTTAAAATTATAAAAATTTTATAAAATTGGTTATTTATCATATACTTTTATTAGCATACTGAAAAGAAATATTTTACTTTTCCTGTACTTTTTAGTCTTTAATTTAGAATTCATAGTTTTAAGGCTCCATAATATTAATATTTTTTTTCAAATTCATTAACAGGTAGTATTTTTCGTATGGAATAAAAATCATATAATAATTAACTTTATTGTTTAACTAATAGTTAAGACCTAATTTTAAGAAAATGGTGCATTGTCATCAAGAACATATATGCCTTACAAAACTTCGAAACTGTAGAAAATAAGGAAGAGAAAGAAAAATTGATTATAAAATTCCATCTTTAGAAATAAGTAAAATGTCAAATAAAAATTTCCAAACATATAAAATTATTTACATACGCCAAATTAATCTATTTTAAATAGTTGCAGCTATCGCACCGCATAAAATTCTTTAGGTATGCATACGATTCAGAAGTAAATCTCCTCCAAAACATTCTCATATATTCTATAATAAAGGCATTATCTAGCAAATAAAATATGAATCCCCTGCGTAAAATTGCAGATGTTGGACAAGATCGTGAAAGCATTCATTGCTCAGATTTTTATTTTCACATGATAGTTGTGTGCTTACTATTTAGTAAAGAAAATCTTTACTTGTATATTAATTGCATGGTATTGGAGAACAATGAAATATCGATATTTGGCGTGAACTTGAGTGGACAATCTTTGGCGGTTCATCGCTGGAATGAAGTTAATAGTACCAAAAAACGAATATACACTTTGAAAGTCTTTTTTTCCCGACTGATTGATACTCACATTTGGCGCAGGATTACAATTGCAATCACAAGATCACATACCAAATTTCATTTCCTTAAATCATTTCGTTTTTCAGTTATAGCTTTTAAATGCATCAGTAGCGCAGATCAATAAGAGGTCAATCTATTAACGGATTTGGTTCCAAATTTGATATGGATTTACATTTTAATGTTAAACTTGTATATAAAAGTTTATATTTCTAACTCTTTGCACATTGTAGTTTCCATGCTTACTTGTCAGACAGACAAACTTCCACCGAATGGATTTTGTTCAAATCTTAATAGAAATCTACAAATTTGATGTAAAGACTGTATGCCAAATTTCATCTGTCTAGCTCAAAGCATTTAGAGTTATCTTTGTCACAGACAGACATGTTTAAAAAATGTGTTTTTCGAACTCGGAGAGGTCTAAAACATGGAGATTCGTAAAACCTCGAGTTCGAATTTATTGACGATTCTTTTTGTGCATTTCGTATGAGAGAAAATAAAAAATAAAGTTTTAAAAAACATTATAGGTAAACAAAAAGCTATTCACCAAGCTTTCTGGAATAATGATATTTCTAATAAAAATGTAATTTCTGAACCAAGAAGTGTAGAGTTTCTAATCTTATTGGTCACGCGGACGACGTTAGATCATGATTGAATAATAAACATAGCTGAGACCCTACCATTATGCAGCAAGGAGAAACTTTGATCTTGGGTCTTTTTCATCTGTACAAGAGATTATCTTTTCTTCTACAGTGTAGAGACGAGTTCTAATACAAACTTTCTGTTTTCAACGATCGCATTTTGCGGAACAAGATGCGATATTTCAATAACCTTCGCACTTCTGGAGCATTTCTCACATTCAATGCTTATAACTGTGTTGAATTTAAAGTTTCAGTTGTTATTTTTGACTTCCGATGAACAACAATATCGTGCTTTGCTTTGTTTTCTTTTTAAAACCCCCTGCAAAGTTGGTATATTTCTGTATAATCACCATGTATTTTTATAATTGATGCAAATTTCTCGGTAGCTGTAATAGAATAAATCAAATAAGTGTTCGATAACATATGAGTTGTAGCTACATTTATTTATTTTTAAAAAAGCACATCCTATCTTAATAACTTAAATGTGTCATTTTTTAAAAAATTCTTCTAAGATGACGCTTTTTGTTTTGGAAATTTTTTTTGCTGCATTGATTCAATTAAGATATTATAGAACACTTCACATTTTCATAATTAAAATAACTGTTTATATTGAATGATTTTATTTAAAGTGACATAATAATAAATTAAATAATTAATTTATTTAATAAATTTAAAAACGGCATAATTTGATCCACGACTAGAGCGCGTCCATCGGGATGAAGAGTTTAAGAAGAGTTTTTAATCTATTGCTAAAATTGAATATGTTTCTTAAATATTATATAAGCATTTTTATTCTATGAATAAGCTGGATGACGCCAGTATTTCATATTAAACAAAATAAAGAATAATTTTCATTATCTAAATCTTCGATACTATTTGGTCTTTTTTATTTTTAGGGAAATCGAATCAGAATTCAATAAATAATTCAGAATTACTTTTCAATCATTTCCTTACGCATTGCCATAAGGTTTTTTTCATTTTATTAACATTTTATGCTGTGAATAATTTTGGTATCTGTATTAATGTCTTTTCCTTTACAGTGCGAGATGAGTTCTAATGCAAATTTTCTGTTTTCAACGATCGCATTTTGCGGAACAAGATGCGATACATCAATAGTCATCTACTTTACAAAATTCTTTTTTTCACACGGAATACAAAAACTTGAGGAATGCTGCAATAAATTCGACTCAGAGGCAGCAGATTATGTCGAGTTATGATATCTTTGTTCGAATTCCTAAGTTGTTCTAAAATAAAACGATTTAAAATAGCTGTCTCTTTCTGATCATAAATGGCTAACTGTTCATAAGTAAAGACGAATAGGTTTTTATTTGCAATCATATTTTACAGATATCCTTGAAATTACGGATAAATAAATATCAGAACATTTCAGGGCTATTAGAAGAAAGAAACACAAAGTACAACCTTGTTCGTCGGAAATAACAAACAACCATTGAAAATTTAAATTCAACCCAGCTATAAGTCTTTATTGTCAGCCCCCTCCAAAACTACGTCGATTATTAAGGCAATACAGTAACTTATCCGATCGGTTTTCAGCATCGTTGATGTGATGCTTTGAAAGCCTGCACATATGTTCGTCTTAAGTACTACGTCAGTTGGTAGCGGTGGAACAAACACCTGTTAATAGATGTAGTCTAATAAAGCAAATATTTCCAAACTTGCGTATCCGCATCATTTCAAAGCTGCCCACTAAACGTGCAGAAAATATTGTGGGATGTGTTATCGTGTGGTTTAGACAACCTTCGCACTTCTAGAGAATTTCTCACATTCAATACTTATAACTGTATTGAATTTAAACTTTCAGTTGTTATGTTTGACTTCCGACGAACAACAAGGCTGAGCTTTGTTTTGTTTTCTTTAAAAAAACAACCTGCAAATTTGGTATATTTCTTTATAATCACCATGTATATAGGATGTCTCAAAAGCCTTGACCGTGGCTTTATTCCTGAAATATTTATCACAGACAAATACTGTAAATTACAAAGTTGCTTAAAAAGCGGTGCAAAATGTTAAGAAATGTAAAAATGTAGACAGGTATCACTTATGTGAGACAAGAAAAATAAAAAGCAAATACTTTTTATAAAATAGGTATCTTAAAGAATCTGCCTGTAAAGTTACAAAGATAGACAAAATTGCTGCCATGTGTTAGAACACAAGTCTTGCTGCGTCGAATCACTGATAGCCGAATGCTTTCAAGTGTTCCATAGCCTCCAATCAAGCTCGCAAACAATTCCCAGTGAGCCAAGCAAGTGTTTGTCAATCTCTCACGGTCGCTGCTTCCCAATTTCCCTAAATGCGTGTCCGCAATCTTAATATTATCTTACAAATCCATTCTAATTAACTGCACTAGTATTTGACTGGTATAACTGAAACTCGGGTTGAACAATTCACTTTAAACCGAATAATTTCGTCTTGCACTCCCATGTGATGACCTTGCTAATGCTTTTTTTTTTATAGAACTGATTTGTTTTGATATGCCTGAGCTGATCTGAAAGATATGTCAGATCGCTTTTGAATCTCCCTGAATATAGCGTTCAAGAGTATTTATTGACTCTAAAACACATGAATAAAATAAGGAGTAAGGTATATAAAGAATATAGCGAATGAAGAGAACAAGTGAGGATAATCACAATGAAATGATGGTAACTGCAATGATTGTTAAGAAATAAGCTTAAAGATTTTACTGAAGAATACATACAAAAATTCTATTTTTTTAAAAAAAAACAACATCTGGTGTGTTTTTTTTCTCATCTTTTTTCTTATATTTAAACAATCACGAGAGTTTTGAGTTTAATTTCGTAATTCAATGAAGAAAATCGAGTGAGAATTTTGGGCATCTTTACATTGACTTATTAAGTACAAAATTATCTACCAACTTACAATTTCGTCATTAAGGTTTAATTTTCAAGGACTAGATTCAAGGTTTAATTTTTTAAGTTATTTTTTGTATTTTTAAGCTCATTTTTACATGAACTGATAAATATATGTTTATTCCAATTTCTGATACAATCTAAAATAGCCGGCGTCCTGGCATAGGGGTAGCGCGTCTTCCTTGTGATCTGGGCGTCCCGGGTTCGAGTCCCGGTTTGGGCATGGTTGTTCTTTCTGTGAGATGTGTGAATGTGCCCTCCTGTAAAAAGGGGTTGTGCAAGCGAATGAGTGATGCGTGAGTAGCTAAGTCGTTCTCTTGGCCCTAGTTGGCGCTACTGTAAAAACAAGAGACTCTCCCCCTCAGGCTTAAATCGGCTGTCTCTGAACAGCGGGGCTTGTCCGTGGCAAGTGCCATAATTACAAACAAACAAACACAATCTAGAATACAGATAATATTCCGTTTACTAAGGCTCATTTATAGAAGGCATTGTAGTTTTGAGATATCATGTGCACTTGTATACAAAAGGAAAAAAAGATCCCCGATTGTGGTGTAGTGGCCTTATATTATAACTTATTTCTGCCACTAGTGTTGTTTTTGTCCATATTTTTTTATTATTGTGTAGCTTTATGTCACAAATTTAAGACAGATAAACATATTTTCAATTAGCATGAGTGGTCTCTCCAAAATATTCTTTAGGGTTTATACAAAACCCGCCTTTTTGAAAAACCGGTTTTCGAATTCAACATTTAAAAAAAAACCCGGTTTCAACCGGTTTTCGAATTGTTGTCAAAAAAAAAATAGAATAGGGGAAAATATTTTATTTTATTTATATAAGATAACGAAAAAAATCATTATCAAAGTCAAAATATATAAAAATAAAGTTAAGGATTCATATACATATTACTTACACAAAATAATGAAAACTCAAACAAACATTTAAAATAATATTTATATTAATTTCACTAATTTTAATTTCTTCGAAGAAAATAGGATTTTGAAAAACTTAAAATATCCACTGAATGGTGGCTAAGTCCTGTTTTTATTTTGGATGCAATATTGCCTCAAATTGAAAACACTTGTTCAACTAGCTATTGAACTTGATTTTATAGTTTTCATGGCATCAAATAACAAATATATGTTTTTTGTTCTTTTAGTCGTTGCTTCAAATAATGAAAATTAAGGTTTCAGTGTCTTTCGATTCGTAAGTTTTCCTTTAGGGTCTTGAAGGAACTTATGAATTGATTTTTCCATAGCTTCTTTTAAAAAGATATTACTCTAATGAGTGGTTTCTTCGATTTGCTCTTCACAAAATTTGTTTTCCACATAAGAATTCGGAAATATTCTAGACAATATCTTTCCAGAGAACTTGATGATTTCCGTTTTTGAAGCTAAAGAAAGTACACTAGATTTCTTTGTTGAACTAGAAATGTTTTGTGGATTTTGCAAATACAGCAAAAGAGTTGCTGATTCTACTTGTCTTCATTCATGAATTCGTTCTTCTAAAGCATAAAATAATTTCAAACTTATTTAAATGTTTAAATTCCTTAGTTCATTTAACAGAAATTGAAATATACCTTCACTTGTTAATAAATTGGCATCTCGTCGCCCTAAGCCTTCAGCTGCTAAACGAACAACCGATAAAATTCAAAATATTTATTTATTTTTATTGAAGAAGAGGATTATCCAACCGTCAAGCCCTAATATTCTCACATAAACTTTCATAAAGGTTTTATTCCCTCCCCTCTGCATAAAATTGTGGATCTCAGGAAAGGCCATGTACATTATGCTTTGCAGATTTTTATTTTCCTCCATGAGAGTGCTGAATCTATGCTTTGCAGTGTAGTAAAAATTCGGCAGTTGTGCATTAAATACATGCCATTGGCGAACAATAATTACGAAAGATCGATTTTTCGACGTGAATCTAGCTTTTTTAATGAATCTAACAGGGGAACTTGGTGATTTGTCGCTAAAATAGGTAAGAGAAAATCGAATAAGTATTTTTGACGTTTAATTTCGATTAACTGAAATCAAAATTTGAATTAAAATTACAATTGCAATCATAAGATCAAATTCCAAATTGCCTTTATTGAATTCATTGCATTTTCGAATAACCGAGTTTACATGTATGAGAAAATACATATAGATATGGATCTACACTTCGGGTGGTAAATTTATTCACCTACCTCTCTTCACTTGGCAGTTATCGTGTTAGCTTAAGTTCGGACATACAGACAGACATGCCCTGAATAGATTTCTTTCAAAATTTGACATAAATCTAAAAATTTGGTATTCAGTCTATACACCGAGTTTCATCTGCCTAGGTCGAAGTGGTTTGGGGCATCTATGGATTTGAAGTAGTAAAGAAAACTAATGAAACAGTGTCTTAGCGCCCATTTCTGGTTCGATTTTGTCAACTTTTGAGCAGGCAAGCAGACATAATCTCAAAATTGTGTTTTTCGGACTAAGGAAGACCTAAAAATGTGAAGATTCGTCAAAGTCGTCAGATCGAATTTTTTGACGAATTAGAATATTTTTTTCTTTTCATACTTCCTATACGAGAAAATAGTATTTTCAGGTATTTCCTTCGCTTGTACTTCTTGTACGAGAAAATGTAAATACCCCCAAGAAGGTTTAAAAACACACTGTATTCGAATAATCTTAATCCAAGGATTCTTAATGTTAGATATGTTCTTTAGATACACAAAAGGGTGTTGGCCTTATATACGAAAATCTGAAATAGTTGACGATAAATGGCCGCCATCAATAATTTAAAATTTTTAATTATACTTACCGTTTTTTCCTTTTCTTTCCTTCACAAATAATAAAGAAACGAAAAATTATTGGAAAAGAAGCTTTATTGACATTTTATTTCCTCGTATATGAAGTACGCAAAGAGTATATGATATGAAGTATTGCAATTATCAATATATATATATATATATATATATATATATATACACATCCTTCGAAATTTCAATGAATTCTCAGGTTTAGATATTCTTGAAAACGAACAAAAGCAATTTTAGAATTATGGTGATCTTTGAACAACGTAAAAAAAAAAAAAACTTTATGAAAGGAATTGCTTATACTATCTTTATACCGAACTTATTATTTCCCCTTAAATTTGGATCAAAATGCGTGACTAAGAAGATTATATAAAGCCCATTTATATATAAGCGAGCGCGATAATATTTATGGAAAACAATGAGTTAAAAGAAGGAAATAGGAAGAATTTCACGGGATAGAATTTTCCGGATAGAATTGCAAGTCACTAAATTGTCCTGCTTACATTATAGCAATAAAAGAGAAAAAAAATTTAATTTACAGTGTTTTAAAGCAGCATTTCCTGTAATTTTTTTTCAAATTAAATAAAGTTATCGAAATATTGGTTATCTTGTTATTTTGCAATTGATATTTTTAGCAAGAACTTTTTGATTTGTTATTAAAACTGATTCCAAGAATGAAAAATGTAAGAAACTTTATTCTTGAAATAAACCAGATGACATTATTTTTCTCATGTTAAGCAATTATAAAATAAATCTTTCATTTTCTAAATTCTGTACCGCATGGTCTGTAGCTTCGTTTATTTTAAAAGAAACCGAACCTAATTTTAAAGAAATTCTTTATTTTTCACTAAAACTGAATAATTTTGGCATACTTGATAAATACTTTTATTTTTCGCATAAATAATGTGACAACATTTGAGTAAAGAATGAATCGAATATTACTTTCGAATAAACATAATATAAGTCAAATAAACGTTCGATGACATATGAGTTGTAGCTACATTTATTTATTTTTGAGGAAGCATATCCTTTCTTAATAACTTAAGTGAGTAATATTTTTTTTAATTCTTCTAAGATGACGCTTTTCATTTTGGAAATTTTTTGCTGTATTGATTCAATTAAGAATTTATAGAACACTTCACATTTTCATAATTAAAATAACTGTTTATATCGAATGATTTTATTTAAAGTGACATAATAATAAATTAAATAATTAATTTATTTAATAAATTTAAAAACGGCATAATATGATGCACGACCATCGCGATGAAGAGTTCAAGAAGAGTTTTTAATCTATTGCTAAAATTGAATATGTTTCTTAAATATTATATAAGCATTTTTATTCTATGAATAAGCTAGATGACGCCAGTATTTCATATTAAGCAAAACAAAGAATAATTTTCATTATCTAAATCTTCGATACTATTTGGGTTTTTTTTGGGGGGGGGCATCGAAGCAGAATTAAATAAAGAATTCAGAATTACTTCTCAATTATTTCCTTACGCATTTTCATTTCAATTGCCATAAGGGTTTTCTTTTCATTTTATTAACATTTTATACTCTGAATTTTAATTTCTCTATTTTTTTCTAAATATGAACTAATTTCAAAATACAAATCTTAACTCATTACTGAAATCTAATTATTTTAAACTGATTGTTCAAAGTTCCGTAAATATTCTGTCGCTTGGAAATCAAATGATTTCATTTTTTTTCTCTGTATCTGAGATAAGTAAAAATCTTTTGCTACCTTTGAACCTTTCTGCTATGAGCCTAGGGTATGGTGTGGGTTGTTCTCACCTTTGACCTTTTCCCCCTCCCTCCTCCTCAGGTAATGGTGCTGAAACTTTGGGAAGTTGTGCTGAAGTGTTTGTTGGCAACTTCGAAAATCGAAAGCTTATCTGATATAAATTTCGAAGGAAAGAAAGCTAGGAGTTTGTTCCGTTCTTTGGGTTGTTAGAAAGTTTCGTCTGTCTGCTTTATTTTTTTGCTATGTTCAATGTTTAAAATATACCACGTTGTCTTGATCTTAGCTTTTCGTTATCTAACAATTACTTTGTTGAAGTATATCTCTCTTAAACATTTTTTTCTTGTTGCTATTATTTATTTATAGCATGCGTCCAGTTAAAATGTTTTCAATGAATTTTTTATAGTATTTTTATTTGGTTTGATTTCTTAAGCATAATGAATTATTTCTTTATGCTGATGGTTCTTTATGCTAATTGATTTACATGGAAGCTCCGAAGTTTGATAAATTATTTATGCAGTTTGTTTTTTAACATTGAATTTATTAATAGATAGAAAAAAATTATGATTTTATATTTAGAAACAAGACATATCTAGAAGGAAATAACTGTAACTTACACTATTTTATATTATTTTTTGTTTGGTTTGATTTATTAAGTTAAATGAATTTATTTGTTTATGCTGAAACTTATTAAATAGTTTGTACAGAAACTCAGAAGTTTGATAAATTTTTAATTCAGTTCTTATCTTGATTTTTAACATTGAATTCATTAATAGATAGAAAAAACTATGGTATTATATTTAAAAACAAGACATATTTAGAAAGAAAAATCTGTAACTATCTTTTGGTATTTAAATAACAATGATCATGCCTGCATAATTCATAAATTTTTTTGTTATTAATAAATAAATACTTAAAAAAACAAATATTTTTATGTCTTACATTGAAAGAAGCTTACTTTTTTTATGTATACTAGATTTTTACAAATATAATATTTAATATTTAAAAAACTTTATTTACACCTCGAATTTCGATGAATTCGTATCGAAAATGTCTCAGTTTCCTTTAGGATTTGTGTATGTTTTTATGTTAAATTCTCCTGACATGGAAATGGAATGCCAATTTTTTAATAAAATATCAAATTTTCAAGCTCATTGATAAAATCCAATAAGCATTCCGGAAAACTAATATATTTTCTACTGCTTACAGAAGAAATGGTATGAAATGGTTATTATATTCTTCAGTAATATTCAGAAAAATAATAATAAAAACTATAATTTTTTTAAAAAGAAAAACCATTTGAGTCTGCTATTGTTACTATGCCGCAACTCTTTGATTTGCCTTTCTTAAAAATAAATGTTAAAAAAAATGAAAAAAAAATTCGTTTGGTTAAAGAAAATTATATCTATAACAATTTATTTTCACTGCTTTAGTTATTATTATTATTTGCCTCTCATGATTTTTGCGAAAAAAAAGTTTTACGAAATCAAACGACTTTCCGTTACATTTCTTGCAGGTGTGACATTAAAATTTCTTCTGAAATATAAAATGTTTTTTCCATCCAATGGATCGAATAAACTTGAATTTGAATTCTCCAAAAGCTAGTAACCAATTCGACGCTTTAAAAACTGAAGGGGGTGACAGCTGGGAATTAGAATCGAAGGGTAGGCGTGAGCGGGCGAGGCAATACACTTCTTGATTTCCACTCAAAGGCAAGTTCCACATCTGAAACAGCGTAAATTTCAGGAACAATTTGCATTTTATGCGAGATACGTTCCCGAAATCGATGGAAGAGTCAACAATGATTTGCGGTTTCCGAATATTCGATGGCGGGTATTTTCAGCGGACCTACATTTTCCGAATTCTCGAACCACCTTTGAAAGGAGGGAGTATTAAAAAGTTCCACCATTTCTTTTGATTTATTTACCCAGGTGTGCAATTTTATAATTATTTTTTTCTGAGGGGAGGATTTTTCTGTTTATTATAAATGAGCAGTTCAGGCTTTTGTTAATGGTTGCCATTTTATCTCTGATTTTTTAAACAAGAAAATATGCATCCTATTAATAATATCTTAGTCTGTTCATATAGATTATCTTACGAAAGTTGCTGTAGGAAATAGCATACACACTGTCGAATGCTTACGAATTTTTTTTAAAAAATTATAATTGTAACGCTCTTTAGATGTAAATATATAATAACATTAAAAGTAAACAATAAAGGTTCGGTGTTCTATGAACTAAAACAAAATTCCCGATAAATAAAAAATAAAAATAATAAATATTGGAAGAAAATAACAGCAATAACTTGCAACTATCCTATGTAGAGAGAATCTAACAAATGAACATTATAAAAATTGCAGACATCAGCTAATGAATGTTTGTTACAATCTTGCATAAAAAAATAGAAATAAAGCATGAAGTTAAGGTTCTCATAACTAAGACGATAAAAAAAAAAAAAACCTCGATATATTTTTTCACGTCGCTTATCTTCACAAAAGGCGCTGAATAATTATATATACTGATTTTTTTCATCTGACATCCGATAATTCATGAAAAGATTGCTTATTTTTGGTTTTGAAAAGCAATTAGTCAGTTCTTAACATTTGCTATTGATATCTACATTAGACGAAAATTCAGATAAAAAAATCTGTCCGATTTCATATGCTCTTAAAAACGCTTTTTAAATGTTTACAAGGCATCTAATGTAATATAAATGCTTACATGACATTTAACATTTTCCAAATTATACACTAAATGCATTTTAAAAATATTTGTCTTTGATATTTTGAACAGTTGTGAAAACTGAACTTTTAATTTTTATGCAGCAGTTTTTAACTCTGACGGCTTTTATTCAAACATTATTTGCTCTTCCTAATTTAAAATTTTAACTACGATTTTATACTGCAGCTCAAACCTCAGAATTATTTCTAGTATTCCCTTAATACAGGCGTGCTTAGAATAGTGAGTCATGTTGAATATAAATCCCATGCACACGACTTAGTCCGGAATTTGATACATGACCGCAGCATTGGAAGTAAGATAGCATACCAAAATTCATTCATATAGTTATTGCTTTTTTGTTATCGCATGCACGAAAATGTCAATTAGTCAGTACTAATGATAAAATTGTCTGGGAAATTTCATCGAACTTGTAACTCTTTTGATATATTATGTCCACATAACAGACAAACAGACAAATAGAGTCTTTCTAATAAGAAATGTTATGTACAATATGATGTTGATTTCAAAAATTTTAGTAAAAACCACTTACCAAATTGTATTAATTGCCACTTACCAATTGGATTTATCACGTTTTCCAAATAGACGTAATTTCATATATATATAATTCAATCTACCTGAATTCTCAAAATTAATTATTCTCTAACTCTATTTCCATTCGGAATGAATTTCTGAGTTTTGAGAGATTTTGGATTTCCCACTTTTAAAGGTCAAATTTTTGTAACTTTAATTGTTCAACATTTAGCTGCCATGTCGCATGAGCATCACGCAGTTAAAACAAATGCTAAATTATGATCAAATTCCCGTCTGAAGCCATATCAGATTTAAATCTGTTCTCACACCTTGTCCTTTTATTTTCTGCTTTGCTTTTCAGAATTCATCGCTTCTTGAATATGGATTTTAAAAAAAAGAGTTTTTAATAGCTGTAAAATGTGTGTCTTTTTCTTAATCATGTAAGAGAAGAAAACGATTGTTATTTAAAATAAATTTATCATCAACTCATTCTTATAAGGTATATTGAATATGCATATTTTGATATTTAACACATTGTGTGCCATGGTCTAATAGGTACCAAAAAGCTGTGTCATTTTGATTTATAATTCACATTTATTTGGCTTTAAATGTGTTGTGTTATGTATGATTTTGTTAAATTGTTTTAGTTTAATCAGTTTTTAGTTCATTTTGATGTCATTCACATATGAGCGGTATGGTGCCCATGTATTTGATTTTACATCTCTGCGAACGATGCTTGAAAGGTTCTTTTCTACAATATCAGATATCGTATAAAATACATCGCAGTGTAGCTCAGTACAATGCGACATACCGATAAAGAAGAAAGTTTGAATAGTATGGGATACGGCCTCCTAAAAAATGTTACTGTCGCGCATACATAAGCAGTGTGCTAAAAAAATTTTAAAAATGGAATTTCATCAAGGTCAAGGTTTTTTTAAAGATTAATTTGCTCTCTCTTTCAAAGTATGCATGGTGTAAGTTAAATATTATTAAAAATTAGCAGTATCTTGCAAGTATAAAAAAAATGTAAAGTCATCTCTTTTTCTGTCCTTCTATTCCTAAAACTGTGCCATATGTTTTTTAAATTCTTTTATTTTAATTTTATCATTTTTTTCTATTTATTTTACTGTTTTCTAAATTTAAAATGTCTATCTTTCGTAAATTTTAGTATATTTACCAATTAAGTTTGAATTATAATCTTATTGTGAAATATTATGTAGGCTCTGTTGCTTGAATCATTCAGACCTAAATAATGTTTTCTTTTTATATCTGTCACTTTATTTTTTGATTTGGATTTTTTTCTTTTGGTTTAACTTTTTTTGCACCCAGTACACATGGATATAAATCCTGTCTATACTGCTACGTTCAATGGTGGAGGGGTCGTCTGTACGCAAGAAGATGTATACATGGGTATAAAAGTTTTTTCGAATGGTTAGTCCTCTGACAGCTATTTAAATTCTAATTTTTTTTTAATTTTCATTATGAATTCTTTACCTCTATAACGCCTCTTTTTATACATCCGTAATCATCATCAAGATACTTTTCTTCACTTAGAAGATGATAACAATGGATAAAGTGGACAAATTGCTATCTCAATTTTGTCACACATCTGAAAAATATGCCACAATGTTCTCACCATGTTGCTTTGAATAATCTCAGTTAACCCTAATTCTTATTAACCCTAATCTTAAACATTCTTCACCATTTTCTCCTGCAAACTTCATCGTCACATCTCAACACGCCATCACCTGGTGTTCCCCTTTTCAAGATACTTCAAATTAACAGCTTGTTTACCGACAGCGCATACACTCTCCGGATTACTGCCGGCCCTTTTTCATAAATGCGAATTCCTTTCCTGCGCTGTTGACTTTTTAAATAACTTAGAAAACATAAAAATAACTAGAATATAGAAGACGATAAAAGTGCACGGACAAATTACAATCTCAATTTTGTCACGCATCTGAAAAATATGCCGCAATGTTCTCACCATGTTGCTTTGAATAATCTCACTTAACCCTAATCCTTATTAACCCTAACCCTAATTCTTCACCATTTTCTCCTGCAAACTTCATCGTCACATCTCAACACGCCATCACCTGGTGTCTCCCTTTTTAAGAGACTTCAAATTAACAGCTTGTTTACCGACAGCACATACGCTCTCCGGATTATTGCCGGCCCTTTTTCATAAAAGCGAATCCCTTTCCGGAGCTGTTGACTCTGCAGTAATATTTGCTGTTGGTTGATCGGCCGCCATTTTTATCCTTCTTATTAAGACTACTTGCGTGAGCTTCTAAATAAGGGCTATAAAAGCTTGCTTTTACTGCTGTCGTGTGAAGTCGATTCTTTTATTACTTGTCAGAGAGTCAATACCGCCGAAGAAAAGGTAAAAGAAGGAGGATGTTCCGGAGAGATATGAGAAACCCCCGCAATTTCGAAGAGGGGGCGATGATTTATTTTAAGCGATTCCGGCGACGAAACATTTAACTTGTGGTTGTTAAACTTGTTTTTAATGCTCCTTTTGGATGGATCCTATTGAATAGCAGAATGGCCCATTGCATTGATGCCCGTTTTATGGAAGGAGTAAAATTTTAAAATTCTTCCTGAGATTAAGAGACGTTTAAGTTTGGTTTGACAGTAAACTGTTATCGATACTAAAAAGCGAGATTCCGTGAGTGCGTTATGGTATTCTATAAACAAGATGGCGTGGGTGTTTATGTAAGAGGCTGTAAAAGTTTTTCCTAAATGTTCAGAATTTCGGGGGAATTTTAAAAATAAATTCGCACATAAATGACGATAAAAAATTTCTATATCGCTGTTTGGATACGAAACTGATCTTCATCTCTCAAAACTAAAATTCATTAATCGAATCATTTATAATTTAAATCATCGGAGAATTCTGAAAGTGGTAGAGCGATATGTCACCTAAATGAACATATCGAATAGGGTGGAGATAACACCACTTTGTGGTGGAACACAGTTTATGGGGTGGAGGTATTAGTAAGACAATAACAATATAGACTCTTGTATATAATACTTTAATGCCATATCTAACGTGACAAAACTTTAAAGTAAAAATTTTGAAAGCAAAAATCATTATTGTCTTCTGTTTAGAGGTAGCAAGAATCGCTCGTTTTCCCGCCGCACTTCATACAGATTTTCTATTGGATTTTGCCTCATTTTCGCGTTTTAGTACACAAGGTACAGATCTCTATATTAAAAATAAAGATGAATGATTGTGTATCGACACTCTACAGGACAAATTTTTTTGGCCAACTAAATTTAACACATACCCGTTTTGAAGAGTGGAAATGAGCTATTGGTGCCTTTTCATGGTAACCTCAGAAAATATTATAGCAATAAAAATAAAGTTTACATTAACTTAAAATAAAAAAAATAATCATTTTAACTCTACTAGTTTTTCGAGTATAATTTTTTCAATTACAATTTAATTGTTTTAAAGATATCTAAAGCCTAATTTGCAATATTAATGTATCATTGTTGAAGTGAAAATCGAATCAAATTTCATTGTTACTACTAGTATTTCATGATAGCGTTGTTTTCCATGTTGATAATCAAGATACGGAAATACGACTTATTTACCATGTCGAATAAGTTTTGGTATCAGGCACACGTTTATTTTTTATTTATTTATTTTTGCATTTTTAGTTAAGGTATAACTTCAGAATCAAGCAATGGTGATAAATTTTAGAAATGCGCTATTTTTAAATACTGCTGCTCATTCCTGCAATGTAATAGGTTAAAAATATAAACTAAAAATCCGTAAAATGCAAAACACAATGAAAATAACGGCTTAAAGTTTCTAAAAAAATGCCAGTCAAAATTTGAAACTTAAAAATATTTCCTGGGAAACCATCAAAAAGAAGGTATAAAAAATCTTTAACTGGAAATTATAATAACCATCAATGCCAGTGAGACAATTGGTCTCCAAAGATGACCAAAGTAGAAAATATTTAATCATCAAAATTATTCAATTGATTTTCATGCCTTTCGACTTTCTTGAGCTTTCTCAATTAAAAAAAAATTATGACATTATTTCTGCTTGTTTATCTATTATAAATAAAAGCTGGAGTTCTGTCTAAGTTTTATTAAACTAAAATTATAAAATCTAGATAGATAAAGTAGGACATTTTATCTATTTAGATTAATTTTGGGTGTCTTTAAATCCGAAAAGCAAATTTCCGGAAATGTATCTGTGTGTCGATAAACATGATAACTAAAAAACTCTTTGAGCTAGACTGATGGCATTTGGTATGTTGTCTTTACACCAAATTTTATAGATTTCTGTCAAATTTTTGTGTAAATCAATTCACATTAAGTCTGTATCTCAGGTTATAAATGTTGACGATAACTACAAAATGTGAAAGGATAAATGGATAAAATTCAGTACATTAAGGATATATTGGGTACGATTTTTTCAGAAGTTATCATTTCCAAATAATTTTCTTCTTCCCCTTTGATCACGAATTTTTTAAGTCTTTTTTTTTTCCCCCTTCATTTGCTTAGAAAACGAAGGGAAAAAAAAAAAAAAAGATCTGAATTAGAAAAATTTGTTCGATTTTTTTTTTCTTTTTCCAAATGATTTTTAAGTTAAAGACTAGGACAACGGAATTAAAACAAAAACAACATACAGTAAGAACAAGTTAAATAAATTGTAAAAGGTTAATTGGATGTCCCATTAGTAACAGAAAGGTTCTTATCTGAAGGAGAATGGGCCCATAATAATTTAGAGTCATAATCTTGTTTTGGAGGGCTCATTTTTTTCTAAATTAATTTATTAATTAACCAGTCTTAATTATAGCAATGTTTACAATTACTCTAGTAGGTTCGCAAATATATAAAATATGAGGTAATTGAGAAAATGCCGGCGTCCTAGCCTAGGGGTAGCACGTCTTCCCCATGATCTGGGCGTCCCGGTTCGGGCATGGATGTTCTTCATCTGTGTTCTATGTGTGAACGTGCCCCCTTGTAGAAAGGGGTTGTGCAAGCGATTGTGTGAGTGATGATGTCTTGTCAGCGTCACCACGGAAAGGGGGTGCAGTAGCTTCTGATTGTAAATACCCCCGAGCACCCGTGGGCAGAAATCTGACTTCTGGCTCATATGAAGATGACACACACACATTCGCTTGCACAACCCCTTTCTACAGGGCGGCACATTCACACACCTCACAGATGAAGAACAACCATGCCCGAACCGGGATTCGAACCCGGGACTCCCAGATCACGGGGAAGATGAGCTACCCCTATGCCAGGACGTTGGCTGAACGTGTGAATGTCATCTTCATATGAACTAGAAGTCAGACTTCTGCCCTCGGGGGCTCAGGGGTCTTTACACTCAGAAGCTACTGCACCCGCTTTCCGTGGTGACGCTGACAAGACATCATCATCATCAATTTAGAGTACACATTTCACTTCTGATTGCAATAATGAACTAATTTGAAGAGAATAAATTTGTAAATATTAGAAAGTATTGCTTATTGCCGCATAATTTATTTGGCCGCCCGTATTTTTTGCTCTCTTATTTACCACACTCAAGTTCATGCAAATAAACTGCTCAAAAAGACAATTAGGCAGATATGCTACAAAATTTTATGTACATCTCCAGTTTAATGCTAAAACAGTACACAGATTTTCCGTGCATTGAGCCGCATTTATGAGTTATCGAGTGTTCATACTCACTGACGAACAGACAACAGTTAGGATAACGATCTTCGCTTAAAATTTGAGGTGAATCAGCAATATTCAAATCCAAATTTTCAAATTTTATTCGACTAATTCTTTCTGTTTATGATATATATATATATATACTATCACGGATATATATAGTTCCAAAAATTTGTTTTTCGAACTCAGAGAGATCTACAAGGCAAAAATCACGAAAAGCTTGAGTTCTAATTCAATGGCAACAACAATATATTTTGTTTGTAGCTTTGTGTATGAGAGGGCAAAATATGCAAATGAACTGATGAACAAAAAAAGTCTATCAATTTAGTCAAAACTATTGTAAACCCCCCTTTATTGTTAAAACTTATTGATATACGAATAGTTACTAAAAGAAATATGTTACAACGATGGATTTCAGTTGAGGATCGCGTAGATTAAATTACCACTCCTATTTAATTTTGGAATCCACTACATCGCTTGGAAGGAGAAAATCATAAGACTTCTACCAATAATAATAAATCGAATCTGTATTAAACAATCATGCTTAAACCAGATTTATAAAGGAAGAATGTTTTTTGAAAGTGGTGGTGGTGAAAGTAGTGACATACACAAAAGTGTACTAAAAAGGCCACAAAGTTATTAAATTTAATAAATGTGTCCTATATTTTGAAACAGATCCCATAAAAACTCTTAAATATAAATAGATTTTATTTCAAATCAGCAGGAATGGTCACCACGAAATTTTCGCACATGCTCTGATAATTGCTTATCAAGTGCCCTTCCCACCCACATAAAATCAGAAGATCTTCGGCAAAGACCGTGAATGTCAAAAGTGCTCATTTTTTTAAAAATTTTTAATCCTTTAAATAAGCGTTTCAGGCTTTGTAATTACAGTGAAGAACACAATAATGCGTTTTGAATATTCTTTCTTGGAAGACACCTAATGAATCATATAATATGCATTTTATATCAACATGCCCGCCATGCTAATATAATCCTTTTAGTACTATAATAATCTGCAATACTATTATAAAACCTTCAAGATATTATATGACATTCAGAATATCGAAGAAAGCAATAAAAAATCGTACAATATTTTTTTTCTAATTGGGTAGTGTTTCTTAACATGTAATATGCGAACCCAAAAGAGTACAAAATAAACCTCAGAAAATAAGCTAAAAAAATACATAAGGTTTGAAATTGATATATATGGATGTAGATGTTAACACTTATACATAATGGGTTAGGTGGCACAGTAATAATAGTCAAAGGATATGCAAATGAAAATGATTTGAGAAACTCAATCATAGAATATTACCACCTGTAGCGTCACTGTATCTTTATACTGATTTCATGCCCACCCACAGCAGGACACATGTAGTGTACAATAAGATGAATGAATCAAAAATATCCATAGAATTATAAATTACTATTTAATACTATAACTAATTGTTATGAATGTTTTTGATTATTACTATAAATTACCATTTAATACTATTTTAATATTATTACTATTTGTTACGAATGAAAGCATTAAACTACTCGAAAATGGGAAGAAAAAGTAACCCGCTACCAGCAGTGATATAAAGTAACCAAATTCACCAAAAATTACAGAAACACGAGGAAAGTGGTTTGAGGTAATAAATGCAAAACATGCTCAACTCTTGAGCGAGTAAAATGCAGTAAAAGTGACAGGAATTCATTCCTCTCAGAAAGTTCAGAGGAAAACAGCAGAACTAATCCCTCCCTGGAGGAAGAAGGAGGTAGGTGAGTGGGTGCGAGAGGGGTGAACCTCGTGACGTAAAAAGGGTTCAACAGCACTGAGTAATGATACGGGCCCCAGCCTTCGTGACCGGGGTGGTAACGTGAATTAGCCGCCGTTTAACAGAGTTAGTCCGGAGTCCTTTCTCCTTTAGCGGGGACTGGTTAAAATGTGAAGGCAGTAAATGGTTAATTAGATTTGGATCAGCGGGAGTAACACTTTTCAGGAAATCTTTGACTTTTCTTTGGAGGAATTTTACTCTGTATTTTTAAAGAATTATGTCATGGATACTCTTCATGTTTCATTGTTATTACAGTATTCCTGTTTTGGATTATTATTATAGATTTTTTTTATTTCTTTCATATATACTAATAATAAAGATAGATGCGTATTTATGCGTTTGTGTGTTGGCGTTCTAAAAGCCACACCGTTTGACCTACGGCAACCGAAATCGGCACTTATATTTCTGGCAAGATGAAAATGTGCCTCTTAGAAGCGATTTTTCTCAAATTTTAATTAGTTAAAAATTAAGCCGAATATTGAGGTTTTTCCGTCCTAAATTCCGAAGATATCATTACAAAAACGAATTTCAAAATATAACAGAAGTTGTCTTTTAAATTCTGCAAATTTTTTTCCCCAAATTTTGATAATTCTTTAAAAACATTTTGTTAAACTAATTTCTAGCGATAGATTACATTGTTGTTGTTGAAATTATTTTCATTTTTTTCATCAAATAGTTGATTACGTAATTTTCTTACCCTTATTGAATGCCAAGGAGGGAAGATTTTATTCAATATCTGAATAGTATACTATATGAATAAAAAAATGAAATTTAGAAGCTAGATGAACTGCACATAGTTCTTAATAAAACTATGATATCATAGAAAGGGGTAGGGGGGAGGCTCATATCCACCGGAAAGACTTGTCACAATGAACAGAACATATGTAATTAAATAACAAAGCTTTAACATCTGGCAATTTGGAAGAATCATAGATATGAAGTAAAATCTAAAACGATTTAATTGAAATTTAATGTAATAATATCTCCGGCGAGTCAGCCGGTCGCCAGTATCAAAATATAGTTTTTGATTTCGTGATTTGATGAATATACAAATTTTAGATCTCTCTGAAATATTAAAAATATATATGTATATTTGAATTTACGTTTAACTATCTGCCTTTGAGCACAGGAACTTAAAAATGAAACGAAAAAATTTGAAAAGAGAACTTTACACTAAAAATATAGATTAATATAAAATTTAGGGCAAACTCCATGGAGAGATTCTTTTCACTGCACAAAACTAAGCAAAAAGCATGCTTTCTGACAAAAAGTACTTAAAGTAATCATTTCATTCTTAGAAGCTGAACATTTTTCTCAACAAATAGCCCTTTGCTATTTACAAAGGATTATGGATCTTCTTCAAATAACGTAGCATCAGAACGGTGTTTTTTTTTTTTTTTTTTCACCTCAAGATTTTCTTGGACTGCAGGACTGCAATTAGAAACTGAATATTGCCGATAATTTCTTTAGTCTTCTTGTAGATTAGATATGTAAAAACTTTTGAACACTTTTTTTTTCTCCTTGAATGGCGAATTTTAGGTTAATGGTTTTTTGTGCTTTAGAGTCGTGAAGGAAATCACGGTCATTGATAAGAAACCATAACATTGTTTATTGTTAAGATGGAGATCAAAGCGAAAAAACTAAATATGGTTTCCTTTAACTGCTGTTATCGAGTCTGAACCATGACCATTGGAGAAACATATAGAAGAGCTTCCCCACTAAAAAAAGGAAATAGAAAGAGGACAAAAAACAAATTCGTGGCGTTTTAGCAAGTGAAATAAAATTAAAAAAATGTTTGGGTAACAGTTTAAGAGTTTAAGACAATTAAACTTATCGTTATTACATACCGATAGGCGATGGAACTTGCCCAACTAAGAAATTACAGAAATTTTTAAATTTGCTCTTAATTCAGTAATAATAATTATAATGTTATGAACATGATTAGAATGAAATTATTAGATATATTATTGATTTTTTATTAAATTTTCTCTTAATCTAAATATTTTTTAAGTTAGTGTATATCATAATTTTCGATATTTTTTTTTCTTCGTAATTATTAGTTTCCTTTAATTCAGTGTTTAAAATAATACCGATTTCTTATTTTTAAACCTGCCTTTCGGTTTTCAGTGTAAAAACCGTAAAGACTCACGCTGTTGTTTTTTATTTTTATGTTAAATATCTAAATAACAGAAAGATGAATATAAAAAATATTCGATAGGTAAGGTGATTCTTTTTACTATACTACGAAATTAAATACAAAACTTATCGCAAAGTTTTCTGAGGATCTCGAGAAATGAATATCCCCTTTTCTCCATTATATTTTTGGTTTATACGTGTTACTTCTTAATAGTATCGTTGGGTCTTTTGTTGTGATTAGTTTCGCAGGGTATTTTAAACTATTGATCTGTTTTTACCTTTCAGATAGCACACATTTTTTCCCTACTTTTCCTGATTGGTGCAACAGTTGTAAAATTAATTATTTGTAAGTTACCTCCCTTCTGTTATCTAATTTCAGAAATATCTAATCACTCTGTAGATGACCTTGTATGTCTGTTTCGTTATATGTGGGACCGCTTGGGTTATTTAAAAAGTAAAACAAGATTGCACAACCCTTTCGGTAGTTAAAAGGAAGAGAAATCTTATAACTTGAAGAGGAAAAGAATATTTTCTACTGACATCGAGAAAATTCCCTTTTTAATGGAACTTGTGAGATTTCTCATAGTTTATTATTTATTAATTAATTTTTAAGAACTAGGAATTTAATTTAAGCGATAGTAATCGCAATGTATTTATAGAAATTTGGGACAAAGTAATAGAAACAGTAAACTGAAATTTAAAAAAAATTAATTGTAATATAAATTTCCAAAAATGTTAATGTGAATGAATTTATATGAATATGAGCTGCACTGGGAGATGAATCATTTCTAGCTAAGGAATAGAAATTTCTTTTCGGATTATAAATTGGAAAAAATAAATAAGTAAACGCGAGAATAAAGTACGATGCAATTTCTTGGATACATACAATTAATTTAAAACACAAAAGCCACTTGGTAGATATTCTGTACGTAATTCGTACATTAAGAGGTTAACAATTTGTTTTAGTGCCACATTAGGGTGGTTCAGGGTCTGTCTTAAGCCTATTGGACCAATTGCTTCCAATTAGAACCCTGCGCCAGGATGCTATTCTCGGTTTAGTTCAGTGATATAATTTGGGTGCGGCAGAACGAACAATTCCATTGGGTGCTATTGCTAGAAAAGACAAAATTGGAGTTACGATTTTGTGGTGTTTGTTTTTTACTCATTTATTCTTACACAAAATAAAGAATTTCTCAAAGAAGGCTGTCTGTAATCGTCAAAGAGTTTTATTTCAGTATTCTGATAAATCCGAGCACCTTTGACTCCTTAGATTGCGAAAGAAATCAGATTTCGAGTTAGGCTCATATTCTGTGAATATGATAACTCAAAAATGCAACAAGGTTAGAAAATTGAGAATTTGATGTCTAGGTGATGATGATAGCACCAAAATGACAAGTAATCATCAAATTTTGCCGAAAATCCGCTTGGATGCATATATCAACTTTAACATAACAGAGAACACTTTAACACAAAAAACAAAAAGCAAGATAGAAGAAATTCGGCAGATGGTTTTATTAGATAAATATGGTATATATTTTTAGGGAAAGAATCCATCCTGTTGGTGTACGGTGAAAAATCCAGTAGGCTTTGCAAGGTATAACGATGTTTTATTCTAAACGAATACGCAAACAAACAACAGAAAAACACAGTTGAATAATACTCAGGAATAGAATCTACAGTAAAAAAAGGCACACAATTAGCAAATCGCTAATAAACAGCTAAAAGAGCTCAGAGCGCTCAGTGGGAACTCACGAGTGATCAACAATTCAAAGAGAGAATTTGCTCGACAACTTTTTCTAGATTCGACTGCCACTACTTATTTTATGGTTTTTACAATTGCTATGACACAGTATGGAAGTTTCTAAATGGATATCAAATCTTTGCTCTTAATTGAGATATCGCTAAAATTCGAATGGTTTCAGGAATTCCAGATAGTTTTTGCGGTCAGAAGCTCCAAATTCATCACTAAATGTTCACCAATTTTGTCATCATTGCCGGGAGATTAACTTGACAGTCATTGAGCATCCGTCTAAGCTAAATGTAAATCTTTCTTTTTTTCTTTCTTTTTTTTACCACGACAATAACAGAACAGAGAAGCAATATTATAAATTCTTAAAAATATTATTTCTTTCATCAAATTCTTCAAAGGGTCGGCTATTAATCTTTATGCCTATTTTGAGTATATGAACATTATAGTCCATAGATACGCTTTATCTATAGGATTACCTTTTGTTCTTATTCGAGCTCCGGTTTTCACGTTGAATAAGAATGCAGGAATGGAAAGTAAAGTTAACTTATCAGAGGATAAATGGGAGTGCTGGTATAATAGAGGTATCGGAAGTGGGTCGTCTGATTGTGTTCGTCAGCTCTAAGCTGATTTTTTAAATGCTTATAAATATAAATTTAAAATTTTAATCTAAATTTCTCAAACACTGTAATTTTATTTTTGATTGATTTTTCTTCACAAGTCAGAAATTTTTATATGAAATTTTATTTATGAAGAAATTATCTGGAATTTTATTTGAAAAAACTCTTTGTTCATTCCATAGTATTTATTATATGATATCACGTGTGTTAAAAAGCACCAAACGAGTCACCTATGTTTTTAATTGAAACCAATATTTGAAACAATATAATTAAAAGAAATGCAGTAATAGAAATAATCTTTACTAATTTTAAAAACAAAATTTAGCTGATATGAATGCAAAATTAAAATTCCAATTATTATAAAGTCACGTTCAAGTGCTATATAGTATAATTACAAAGTGTTTCCCTGTGAGTTCCATGTTTCAGTAAATTTCAATGTGAGCACCCTTGGTAGCTCGAAGAATGTCAAGGCGGTATTCTGATTCTTGCCAAGTATGGCGTAACATTTGGGCTGTCGCACTAGACACGGCATCTGTGATTCTAATTTATATATGTATCAATATCTTCAACTAGCATTACAAATACCTGGTCCTTTATATAGCCCCAAAGTTGACCATGAACAGCAACGGCCGATTAGAATTCACGCTGAACTTTTCGTTTCGTTATGCTATTTTCATAACAACTGAAAATAAAATCACTATTTCTGCATTAGTTGTGTTATCTATGGAACTAAAAAAAACATATAAATACATAATAATTCTATTGAAAAAATCTTACAATATTATATTTAATGGTTCTTTTGTAAAAATGCTCTGTAGTCAGGTAAGATATTATTACCATATTGTACATTTAATAGTAAATAAACGTCTTAGAGAATCCTATATATGTATGTCACACGAGCTCCGTTTAGTATGGATTAGATAACTTTAAAACAGAAAGCTAAACAGAATAAAAACTTAGCAAATGATTAAACTTTTTTTTTTGAAATTATAAAGATTATTAAAATTGATTATACAAAATCGTAATTACCAAATCGATTTAAAATATTCCTTTCTAAACAAAATATTTTTTATTATCTTTCTAATGACAATATTATTCTTATCAAGTTCGGCAAAGGAAACATCATGTATATGACGCTCTTTTTTACAAGATGTAATTTAAAATTCCTACTAGAAGTTATTTAAAATGCGATCGCATTACTTTTGGAATTTCCTGCTCTAAGCGTATTCAGCGTTAATAATAAACACGACGAAAAAACAAACTTATCTGCAGCCATCAGTTCTTTCAACTTTAGAATTTGCTGCTGACTCTGGTATAATGGCAACACATTAACATGATTTTTCAATTAAGTGAAAATAATACACACCGAGTCTCTGTCGGACGGGAGTCTCCGGGGGTATTTGAACTCATCCATATTTATGGCACATGCAAAGTATTTCTAAAAATGTTATCTAAATAAGAAAAAACAGCATTTTGATGCAAACAGAAGATGGTTCAAAATTATTTTTTGATGACGAGGTTAAAAAGTTAGTAGAAATCGATAAGAAGTCGATGTGAAAATAAAAAGGCTGAGCTAGTGAGGAAAAAGTAAAGTAAGATGTAAAAACTGAAGTATTCTGAAAGTAAATTTTATACAGAAATGTTTTTAGAATTTTAAAATGCCTCCGACTTTCTTACATATTTTTAAGATGGTAGTTTTTAGTGATGTCTTCTGTTCTTTTCGCTTATCCATTCAGCAGTTGTGCGGTGCTTTTGAAAAGCATCCATATATTTGTTTATTTCTTTAATGTGAATAAAAATCAAACGATTTTGAAACCATCCAATTAGAGATTAATAAAAGAAGATTTTTTTTTAAACTTTGTATATTTTTTATTTTATAATTCAGTAAGTATCGAGCGGTTATGGTTTCTTATTTCATTTTCCTCATTGAAGATGTTAACAGCCCTTTTCAATTTAACTCAGGAAATTTGATTCAAATTTATTCGATACTGATATAAAAATTTCCATATTTATTTCTCAATACTTTCTTTGATCTTTATTCATCTTTGCTCTTTTCGAAAAAAGATTTAAATATTTTTAACTAAATATTATATCAATTTTTTCACTATAAAGTCACCTCTCTTATATATATTGTTACAAACCTGCAATTCGGCTTCCCAGCATAGTTTATTCCATCAATAGAAAGAGGGTTTTACAGTCATCTGAATGGGACTAGCGCGTCGGAGGTCCCAGAGCTTGGCGACAAACTTGGCGACCATTTGGCGACTTGGCGACGAATTTGGTGACTTTGGCGCCAAAATAGATAATACCCGAAACTTCGAGAATTTTCCCGATCCGTCCAGTAGGAACCGAGATACGCCTCGAACGTTACTGATTAGTTGAGAGGCTTCTAGCCCCGCCTCCTGAGACCTATAAAAGGGGCTGCGGCTGCCAGAGAAAGTCAAGTCCGAGTTGGGAGACGACGAAGCCAGTAGTGAGAGACGACGGAGTAGTCCGAGTTCGAGAGCAGCGGAGTCGAGTCGATGAAGTCAGTAAGCCGAGCCAGAGTCGGAGGAGTCGTAAGCGACGGTGAGCAGCGACGGAGTCAAGCTCGTGCTGAACTGAGCTGTGCGCTACTGTCTGCAGTAGATTCTGGTTGTATGCTGCTGTGTGTGCTGTTGTATGCTACACGTCTCGGGTGTGCTGTCCTGTGTGTCTTCGTGTAAATAAACGTTGTTGTTTTTATTCTACTTCTGCCTGCTGATTGAGCGTTCTTTACATCATATCACTTCCACTATCCAAACGAACCCCGGTAAAGAAAATTTCGTAACAATATGTTGTTTTACAGCCGTATAAAATAGATTTGATAGATCGAGCCGTAATTTTATAATCGATATTAGTTTGATAATAAATTCCTGGTGACAAATAATCTTAGGTAGCTTTAGTAATTTCCATCGAATCCTAACATACAGATGGAAAATCAAAAGATAGAAAGTTTTTGAATCATTCTTAGCCCATATTAAAGCGAAACATGCAAATATGATTACAAAATTTCGCTTAACACTTAAACCACTCTTATCTAGACCAAAATGAGTTGAAATTTATTAATTTAGGTCAAACTCTAAAACTGCCTCAATCCTTTAAGAATTCCTTTCTAAATCTCTATCTACATGGCACCTGCAATGAAGCTAAATTGCTGTTTATCTTAACTGCTACTTTTTACAATAACACTTATCCCTACAATTAAGTTTAGGAATTCATAGATTTTAGTACAGGTACCTATATAAAAAGCACAAATCATAAAACAAGAGTTTTTAATTTTGTAACTAACGAAATAATGATAAATATTTATTACTATTCATACACGAATAATTGAATAATTTTGTAACGAACGAAATAATGATAAATATTTATTACTATTCGTACATGAACAATTGAATAATTTTATAACGAATGAAATAATAAATATTTATTATTATTCGTGTACGAACAATTGACTAATCTTGTAACAAATGAAATAATGATAAATATTTATTACTATTCGTACACGAATAATTGAATAATTTTATAACGAATGAAATAATAAAATATTTATTACTATTCGTATACGAACAATTGAATAATCTTGTAACGAACTAAATAATAATAAATATTTTTTATATAACAATTGAACACGATAAAGATAAGGTGGCATCATTGTTTCGTGAAATAGATTAATATTTCATAAATATATGTATATACTAATGGTATTCCTTTGATAAATGGTAATAATTCATTATTCCATATTACAATTGTTATTGAATTTTAAAATTTATTATTGAATTTTATTCTCATGTTTGCTGCTTTGTTGTACCACTTATATGAAATCAAAATCTATCTATCGTATCAATCTGTAACAAATTTTTGATTAAATAGTTATTAAATTTTTAAAATAATGAAATAGCATATTGTCATAGAAAATACAGAAGTATGCAATGCTGCTAAGCTGTAGCATATCAGAAAGTACATGAGAATTTGACAACAAAAAATTTTATCTTTATAAACATAAAAGAAATCAAATTAAAAAGAATTATAATATTGATAAAAAAATTTAAGTTGAACCATTGGTAATTAATTGAAAACAGGATATTTTATTCAAATTCTGTACAAATCCCGATACAATTTTTCATATCGGAAGAGGGTTTCGAATTTCAGAACAGCTCCAGTAAATATAGGACATTTTGACATTTTATATTTGGCACCACAAATGAAGATAAAGTATGTGGCTTTTGGGTCTGATTGAAAATGTTTTAAACATCGACAAACTACGGCCGAGATCCTTTTCGTATTAAAAGTTTTAAGACGGGCATAAAAGTTGTGCTGGCATTAAACGCTCGGTGAAGTTTCTGCCGGAAAGAGGGGCTTCGAGTCATAATCTTGCGAATAATTTATTCATGGTCAGTGAAGCATACTTCCATACGTCAGCATTTGTTTATAATTGGATTGCCATATTTGTCTTTCTGAGACAGAAATGTGACTTCTTTTTGGAATGAACTTGATCTTTTGGGCTTGACTTCATTTTGGGCTTAGTTTTCATTCGAGAATTTTGGAATTATTTTTAAAACTGTATTTTTATAAAACACTATCAAAATGCCCTGCATTTAGAAGCTTTGAATATCAGAACTCTTTGGGAAGAATTATTCTTTGTATTTCTATTAATCACAGGGGAGAATTTCTTGAGGCAGTTCTAAAAAAGCTATTTTCTTCTCATTATTCTCTGTCTTTTCCGCATTCAGTCCTTCATCAATAATTTATAACAGTAGGAAATATTGAAAACTTAATAATTTTCTTTTGGAGAGGGAAGAATTGAATTTTTAACTAATTGAAAAAATAAAAGATTTTAATAATTTTCTTTGTCTTACAATTTTTTACATAAATTTTACATGTGTCTGTTCGTTTCAGCTATATGGTAAACCAGCGAAAGTGGTCACCCCAAAATTTTCTCGCCTACTCTTTAATATAAATTTTATCCTAGAAAACGTCTTGTATTGCATTGGTGTTTAGTAATTACAAATATTAGCCTTCGATGTGAGTTTAATATTTCCAGTTAACTTATCATCTGATCCTTGGCGAGTGTTTTGACGATTAATCTCTGTAATGCGGTTAATAGTATCGGAAAATCGAAATTGTTTGTCAAAAGCATTTTTCCCAGCCGATTGAAACAAAAATTTGACACATAATTACAATTGTAATCGCAAAATCCCATACCAAATTCGATACATTTAAGTACTTGCGTTTTTGAGTTGTTACGAGTACATATTTCTGAAAGTACTCTACCGACAGATGGTCAACAGTACTTTGGATTTGCCAGATTTGATATATTTGATAAAATAAATTTCCCCCTTTTTCTTAATATTATTATTTCGCTTTTCCTTTATATTTATTCTTTTCCAGTTTTTATTTTTAATATATTCACCAAATCATTAAGAGCCGGCGTCCTGGCCTAGGGGTAGCGCGTCTTTCCCGTGATCTAGGCGTTCCGGGTTTGAGTCTTGGTTCGGGCATGGTTGTTCTCTTCCTTGTGTTCTCTCTGTGAGGTGCGTGAATAAGCCCTCCCCACCCCCCTGTAAAAAGGGGTTGTGAAAGCGAGTGTGTGTATGTGCTATCTTCATTTGAGCAAGAAGTCAGACTTCTGCCCTCGGATGCTCAGGGGACTTTACCCTCAGAAGTTACTGCGCAACAATTTGGCTAAAAATAGTCACACGACCAAAAAAAAAAAAAATCATTAAAGGTGATTCCGTCTTCTTTTTTCTAGCTGATTCTTGGCAGAAGTTGGGCATTTATGGACATACAAGCTTTAAAAGAAATAGAATGCACCCTTCGGTCATTTCAAAGCCTGTGCAAATTCTCTCTCAGAATCAGAGAGCTACTATGAAATTTACATCCACATTCTAAACAATTTATCTATATCTATCTCTATATATAACGCTAAGGTACGTGGCATAGAAATCACTTGTATTACATATTGTCGAGTAGCAACTGCCAAATGCAATGAAATCATTTACGAATGTTTCGGGCAGCTTTATTAAATGCTTTTACAACTGCACTTAATTCCACGTTTCTCTAATTAATGAAGGTGCAAAATATTATTAAAAATACTGCGAAGAATTCTCATCAAGCATTCTTTACACTCAGAGGGAAGAAGAAGTAAAAGAAATTAAGAAGCAGGCGTCACACAAAATATAATCGAGTGCGGATATACACTTAATAATCTACGGATGAATAATTGGTATGAGTTACCGATGGAAATTGAAGACGGTATATTCTTAAAGCATTATTTCATGAAAATAGTTTTTGCATTATCTTAAAACTCAAATATATATATATATATTTAACAAAAGTATAAAAATCAAGTTAATAGGAAAAACAAATAAACCAAATAAAAAAATATAAAAAAGAATCTGGCCTGAAGACTTTTTCAAGGGTCACCCACAGAAAGGGATTAAAAAAAAGGGATTTTTCTGTTAAGGAAATTCAGACAATTAAGTCTAATAATGATTCCTTCGTGATCCAAAAATCCCCTGAAATTAGGCCCAAGAGACATACCATTTTAACAGAAAGGAAAACACAAAACGACAAATTAGAAGAAAAACCACTAATAAGTAAAAATACAATAACAAAAATAACAATAAAAA
>JAPMOR010011801.1:608513-627929 GCA_026543865.1 Argiope aurantia
AATCCCTGCCTGAGGGTGACCCTTAAAAAAGTCTTCAGGCCGGATTCTTTTTTATATTTTTTTATTTGGTTTATTTATTTTTTTATTTGGTTTATTTGTTTTTCCTATTAACTTGATTTTTATACTTTTGTATCATTTCATCTGTGTTTTAGAAGTAGCTGCATTTGCGCTCTCTAAATACTATGAAGTTTTTACCAAAACGATTTCGAAACTGTTTTTTCATTTTAGTTTCGTTTTCAACCTTTTTCTTACTTTAGATTGGTTACTTATATATATTTAACAATATTAATTTCATCTCTGTGTAATGTTTTCTTTGCTATCAATATTTTTTTATGTAATTATTATAATTATTTTTTATTACTGTGTAAAGAAGTCAAACTCATCTAACAAAATTTTCAATCGCTTGCTTTTGCCAATGTTAAAATTAAAATGATCAATGCTTTGAATATTAATTCCGAATTAAGATTTTCATTCCGCTTTTATTCCGTAATATACGCTTCTTTTTCATTTACACTCGTTATAATTAGTCTTGATTTTTTTCATTTAAATTCATGATTTCCAATTTTATTAAATTAATAACAAATTATAAAGTTAAAAAATATGCTTTTTACATTGATATTTAACAGCCTAAAAAGTCAATAATCTGAGCAAACAAGATGGTTTAAAAAGGCGACTAGATATAAAATTTCACCGATACGATAATAATTTTATAATATTCTAAATTTATATATATATATATATAATTAGAATTAAATATTCTTGTTGACACTAGTGATCTTTTATTCTAAAATAACTGTATTAATCCTTATCTTCTTATGTTATTCTTAATTAGTTACATTTAATTATTTTTATCAAAAATATAGATGTCAAAACAAAGCAGCAAAATTCTGAGATTTTGATAGAAATATTCTAAATAAACTAAAATTTGTATCACATTTTCAGCATATTTTAACTTTTAAATAATGATAGGATTTTCTTTTTCATACTTCCTTTGTGTTTTAATTTCTTTAATTTCCTATTTTTATACGAGATACGATTTTTTAAATTCTGCCCGGTTATTAAAGCTAGCGAACTCTATTGTAAGAATTTTACATTTAGAATGCGTTGTAAGGTTGAATTTCCTTTTATTATTATTATTATTTCAAGAACGGAGAAGATGGAGGTGATCCTTAATGACATATTTAAAAGTTTTCAGCTTTCAAATATGACCAAAATTATTGAAATCGTTTCAATGTATTTGGCTGACGAGCTCTGCTGTACAATATTTCCATAGAGAGTGTGTTGTAAAGGTGCATTTTTTCATTTTTTTTTCAAAATGGAAGGCTATATTGGGCAAAATGACCTTGGATACCATATTTAGAGGTTACGAGTTTTCATAAGAAACAAAAGCTGTCAAAATCGGACCAGTGGTTGGGCTGGGAAGCTGTTCATTAGTTTTTCTTATTATTTTAAATATATAGACGATTTAAATATATGAACACGATAACTCGAAAATGCTTTGGCAAATTGGAGGAAATTTGATATATGGTAGACATATATTTATCGGTAGATTTCTATCAAATTTTGATTGAAATCCTTTTAGAAAATGCAAGTGGACACAATAGCTACAATATGTAAAGAGCCAAATGGATAAAATTTGGTTGACAAGTTCAGCATCTAAGCATGTAGATCCATATCGAATTTTGAACGAAATCCGACAGGAATTTGACTATCTGTCTTTCAGAAATTTTGCATACATGCAAACGCGATAATTCAAAAGCGTTATAATTTAGTTAAATGAAATTTACCATGTGATTTTTGTTATTAAATTTGCAGTTAAGTCTCAAATTTTTGTTTCAATTGGCATCCAAATCGATTTTATTCGCTACACTACGAAGGCTAAAACAAGAACTAGTTCGGGACTAGAAAATAAAAATAAAAAATTAAAATTGAGTACTTGTGGTGCTCATGAAAAAAAATCCAAAGATTTATGGGGAAGGGGGTAGATGACACCTTTATTAAAGAATTTACACGAGTTTCGAAGAGACCACTTCCGCTGGTTATATTAATCAAACTAGAAAATAATATAATATATATATAAAAAATTTATACATGAAGTAAGACATTTTGCCTATGATATTTTAAAATTAACGGAAAATTTTAATGTTTATAAATAACGGAGGATTCATTCCGCAAAATAATTTTTTATTAATATATTTAATTAACCGTTTTATTCTGCTCATACGAATAGAGATTTCTTGAAAGAGATCTTTTCCAGTTGCAATTTTAGTGAAAAATAAATATTTCGACTAATCTCACTTTGTCGTTCTATTTCTGAAAAGAAGAAATTCGACCGATCTGCTTTCTCAAATTTGGATTATAAGTAAAATTATAATTCAAACCAGTGGCTAAAACAACAACTTGTAACTGGTTAATTTTGTGCATTTCGTACATTTACATATTGCTTAAAATAAGAATTCTCAAGATATAAATTTATTTAAGAGAGATTTGTGACTCATGAAATATGTGTCGTCGAGGCGTCAGCATTTCTTTATACAAGATTTTGTTGTAAAATAAAATTTTCTATGCTTTCAACCACTTTCTACTTTGAGACTGATGGATGAGATATGACACATTTTTTAAAAAGCACTTGTTTACTTTCACACAAATGCATTATCTTTCAAATGATTGATACTGAACAACTTTCAAAGAATCTCTCTTGCAGAATTCTTAGATTTTTTACCTCTTCTTTTACACTTCCCCCTGCACTATAAACTTTTCTGAACTATAACTTTTCTGATATAATACCACCACTGATATATATATATATATATATATACTTCTAAATAACATATTTTTATGGTTTCGCGAGTTTTCTACTTTGAGAATGATAGATACGGCACGACAAACTCTTTCAAAAAATACTCTTTTACTGTTACGTATATATACGTATATTTAATGTATACGGATATACATATACTTAAAGTATTATTTTTACATTATTTTTCTAGGTACAATTTCTTTTCAAAAAAATAATTCTGAAATATTCTTTTAAAATTTTGATTCAATATTATTTATTTATCTATTTATTGGCTTAAATTGGCGAATACTAACAGCCATTTTGGCCATATTTGGCATAGTTGTCGTTAAGGTAAATTATTTTTCACTTCTAGCAAAAAGCATGTCCTTTGAGGTTGAAATATTATGTCATATACTGAACTCAAAACCTTCTAGATTCCAAGTTTTAAAATCTTCATTGGTCAGTAATGACATCATCAAAACGATGACCAAGCAACATTTTAAAAAATGTTGCTCTTTATTTTTTTTTTTTTATCTTATTAACGTTTGATCTAAAAAGTTAAATAGAGCAATTGAAAGGACATCAGGAAAATTCGTAGCTTAATTCCTCATTATCTTTTATCAGTCATGACATCAGCAAAACAAAGGACAAGTGAAAAGTTATTTTGCAGTTCTATTGCATTTATGCTGCACCTTAAAGCAATATGAGAGACATAACTTCATTTTGTGACATATCTCTTCATTCCGAACTTTGTTCTGACAATGAGGACAACTCCTGAGATGACATGTTTTTCTCCGAATTTTCGTACCGTAACAATAGAGTGGCATTTGACACTGGACGTCAAATTTAACGCTCACCAGGTCAACATTCACGGTGGGTTTTCAAAGGAATCTAACTTTAAACCTGGAATCTTCCGATTATAAAGCCTAAATCTTGTCACCAGAAAGCAACAGCTCTGAATAAGCTTGCGAGTTCTGTACTATTTTTTATTATAAATGATTTAGTCTATAATATATTTTGACGTATTGCTGTAGAAAGTAGTGATTGAACACAAGAGTCGTTCATGATTTATTGTTTAGTAAGGCTGCCGTACATGGAAGCCGATTTTCTATTTAATGAAAACATGGCCAATACGACCCATTTTTTTTAACTAATCCATTTGTATGCGAAGTAATTAGTACAGTATTTTGAAACTCATAAAACTATTTTTAAGAATATAAAGAAAAATGAAATAAATGATTGAAAATTAATAATTATTTTTAAATAACAAAAATAAATGTTAACATTCACCCCGAATTTCGTCACAATTCTGAATTTTAAATGTTTCTCTTCTTTTACTTCTGAAAATAATATGTGTGTGTGTGTGTGTGTGTGTGTGTGCGTGTGCGTGTGCGTGTGCGTGTGCGTGTGTGTATTCAACCTACAGCTACGTGTCTGTAGGAAAGGAAATAAATATGAAATATTATTTTTTCTAAAAAATAATTTCAAGAAAAATTATTTTATGATCTTTTACACTCTCTATATTATTAATCCAATAAATCAGTTTTATTTTAAGGCAAGTTTTGTTTAATATGAACAGGATATCCATTCAAATCAGGGCCACACAGCTAATTTGTAAACCTTTAGTAAGACACGGATCTGCTAAAATGGTCTAAATGGAAAATGATTATATTTTATGTTACTTGATTCAATAAATGCTCTAATAAATAACGAATTTTTGATTTTACATAAAGTTTCTGCTGTGGAAATCACGAATAACAAAATGTTCTTGAAACAATAATATTTTAAATAAAAAGAGTTAATTTCCAATTAACTAAATCAATCACTTAAGCTGACTCATTTATGAAAATTTGAATATCATTATTCAATAAAAAAAAGATAATTTTAGATTTTCCATCGATCGTTTCAAAGAAAATACGGCAATCAGCGAGCAGGTTTCTCAAGATTAATTGGCCTAAGATTATGAAAATTTGGTGTGTCCAGAATATTTCTCAGAATATGATACCTTAGTGCATTAAATTTAGACTTCATAATTTTTGAAATATATTTATAGGCCGGAACAAAATATTATTATTGATTTCATTTCAATCCTTTTGAAAGCAAAACTAAAAACTGAATTTTATGCTGAAAGTTTTGTTGAATTATTGTTTGAGATATTACAGAAATTATGAAAAATATTTTGTAGTTCACATAAGATTTAAATACCGAGCGATTCTGTTTGCAATACTCATATTCAATAATAATAATAATAAATAAATAACAATAAAGATGATAAATAAAATAAAACGCTTGGTTTTATTAAAAAATATCTTTATATTAATTGCAATTTGATGATTTCCACTTTAAATTAAAGTTGAAGTTTTACCGGAAATGACGACAAATTAGCAAAATATATATAGTAAATTGAACGAAACGATCTAAACAACAGTATAATTTTGGTATGACTATCAAAATTTGAAGATTAAAAATGTTTTGTTTGAGAATCTATTAAGAGACCAGTTACTTAAAATATTTAATTGAAAATTGTAGCGAGCGGTAATACTGGCGAACCGGCTGGTCGCCAAAGGCGGCTAGTATTATAATAAAAAACAATTCTTAAAAACACCATTTTCCAACGCAATTTTAAAAAAATGCATTTCAATCAATATTCACATGAAAAATCGAGCAATTTTAATATAATCGGAAATTAGCATATTTTATTATAGAATAATAAATTTTTGTTATGGAATATTTTTATCAAAAAGACAATATCTTCGTCATCCGTAGTAAAAGTAACACTTTTGCATTTTAGAAAAGTGTTCATTTAAATCTTTTTAAATAGGAGTGAAATGCATAGTTTGTATACTATAGAAATTCAAACAAAATTGATCTTCACTAAATTACTTCACTTTTTTCATCAATTATGAAGCATTTTATTAGCAGCCTTATAACAATTAATTATACAGCTAAGGCGTTTATTTATTTATTAAAAACTGCAACATACATTATTATACCAATAAATTCTTATTCGGTTTATTGCCGTGCTGGTCAGTATTAAAACGATCGAAATATATTATTTTCTCGTGTAAAAGTTATGCTAATTAGCCAATAGCAGCTGAATTGATGTAATGAGTGTTATCGTTTGACCCAGTTGATATTGTCGTTTCAATCTAAACGAATAAAATTCAAATTAATAAATAATACCCACACTACAGAAATCCAAATAATTGAATAGATTTTTCTCTAATTTTATTAATTAATGCTATGATGCATAAAAGAGTGTTAGGGAACGTTTTGCGATAATTAATTTTAATGTTATATATCTCTAGTTTAAAAACTAGGATTTTATAAGAAAAGGATTGTTTGTTAATACGGAAGAATGATGTTGCCATTCTTATTGAGAGAAAATATTATACAAATATATATAAAATTACTGTATTTGCCCTTAGAGTTTCCGCTTGCAATGCTTAATCAAATTTTATAGCATTCTATAGATAATATTAATGAAATGTTTGCTCTGCACTTTACTTGCCAACTACAGAGATGAATATACAGGAAGACTGTACTGTAAAATTATACTTGGAATATGCAGGAAGATTGTATATTCCAAGTTTTCTGTGCAAACTCCGCTCATTTTCTTCCCTTCTGTGAATGTACCACGCGTTCGAATAAGATTATCCTTATAAAACCAGCGAAAGTGGTCACCCCATAACTTTCTCGCAAAAAAGATGTTCCCGAGAATGCCTTGCATAGCATTGGCGTAAAATAGTTAGGAAATATTAATCTTTGAAGTAGATTTAGCATTTTTACTGAATCTATCTGTGATCTTTGGTGAGTTTTTCGGCAATTAAAGCCTGACATACGGTTAACAGTATCCGAAAATTTAATTTTTGTTTTAGGTACGTTGTTCCCATTTGAGTGAAACAAACATTTGCCAAAGAACTATAATTGTAGTCACAAAATCCCATTACAGATTTGATTTATTTATATATCTCCTTTTTTTAGTGATTGCGTTTGCATGTTTTTATAAGTACAGACCGATAGTGGGTGGATTTCTCTCACAATTCGATAGTTAAATGTTAATTATTCGAACCAAATTCTATTCATCGAGCTCTTTTCGTTTTAACTTATATTCAAACAGTCAGACAGACAGAGTGCCTCTGAACGGATTTGGCTCGTAATCTGATAAAAATCCACACATTTGATGAAAAGTGTATGCCAAATCTCATCCTTCTAGCTCAAAGCTTTTTTTAAACTATGTTTGTCACAGACGGACATTTTCCAAAAACGTGTTTTTCGAACTCAGAGAGGTCTAAAACGTGGAGATAATGGTCAAGATCACAAGTTGGAATTTTTTGACGATTGCTGTACTTTCTCTATACTGCGCATACAAAAAAGTAAAAGATGATTCAGATAAAAGGATTTGTATCTGAACCGAACTTCTGATTGGATTGATTTAATTTAAATCAATCCAAAATATAATTTATTGTTCACGAATGATTATTTAAAAGTTGAATTCGATAATCCAATGAAACTACCAAAGAAAGTTTTGGAATTCAAAAAATGTAATAAATAAGAATTGGATAATCTAAAAGAATATCTTCTAAACAAATTATTTATATTTATCAATGAAGAATATCAGAATCTATATTTAATTTAGAGATCTTAGTGAAATTATTATAAAGAAAGACAATTGTCTGATTTAATAAATTCCAAAGTTAACTTCCTTTCTTTGTTTCAACTTAATAAAAGTAGAGCAAACTATTCTAAATAATGAAATATTTAAATGGCCTATTTTTATATAATGAAAGTATTTATCAAAACAAATTAAAAAAATGAATGAAACTAAGAAAATTACAAAAGCTACGAAGAATGACAAATGAATGTTTTTTTTTTAAAAATAAACGTCTTGCTTGTAATTATGTAAATAATCAATACTTTGATGATGCTGAGGAATTTAAAACAACTGATAAATATTTTAAAAAATTAATACAATCACAGGTTGAAATTTGCATATTTGCAATATTTCTCGGCAATCAAATTTAGGCAAGCAATCAGAGTCTTTGAAAGACATTTCTTCTTTTCCGTGAAAGCCTTTCAAAACTGCTTTCAGTCGATTCAGTTAAATTTGCGCATTCGTTTTCTTTCATCTTTTCGTTAATTTTTAACAGCGCATTTAAGATTCGTGGTTAGTTCTTTGAAAAGGTTTGTTTACGTTCGCATTTGTTTACGAGAAATGAAATCACGTTTCTGATCTATTGTTGTATATATTGCCAAATCTTAAAATTAAATAATGCATTTTTTGGCGGAGCCACAAAAATGTTAATATGAGTAATTTATGAAAAAAAAAATTTACTTTGGGCATATTTAAATTACATTTTGTGCAACTGATTTTTTATTTTAATATATAACAAAACTTGTACAAGAAAAGTAGATTTTGTGCATTAATATTTTATATAAAAATATTTTTTTTTTGCCTTCAAATTATATTCTATTTCTAAAACAAATATAAAGCGACTTTAATACTTGTAACTGTATTTCTCATGTTTTTCCTGCATGCGCGTCATGTTTTTGTATGAATTTTGCCATTTTCAGATAATTAATCTCAACTACGTTAAATCTCAACTACGTAAACTGCTTTTTTTTTTTTTTTTTTGCTCATCGTTATACTTTAGATTTTCTAATAAAGTTTACTATATATATATATTTTTAAATTGCGTTACACAAAACACATAGAAATATTTTCATATCCTGCATTTTGAAACTGATCATCAATATCCACATTCATCGAATCGTAATCACTTTCGACAATACACTGACAAATCTTTTTGGAAACGAAGATGTAAAAAGGCAGTTCATTTAATAACCCGATCTAAATTCCATTCTTCGCTCGCTGCTGATATGACTGGCGGTTGTAGAAATAATTATGACATTAATTCAGGTGAATTGAAAAGGTGCGCTAATTCAATAAATAAAATTAATTCAAATAAGCTTTCTTTATTATTCCTATTCTGAATATTTGCGGAAACAACTGTCATATTAAGAACATTTGCTATTGAAATGAGAAGAGCGGGAAATAAATAAAATATAACTTCAAGGTAATTTTGGTGATAATTTATTCATACGATAGTGAATTATTTATTTTTGATGCAGAAAAATAGATTACGATCTGAGGAATTAGAGTCGAGTCAAAATTAATTTAATAGCAGATAATTTAACGTAAAACTTAATACAGAAATAATAAAGCGATTATTTTACCCATTAGTATATTAAATGTTTTATATTCTGCTGTACTGAAAGCCAGTTAGTTTTTTATACTCGTAATAACGTTTATTGTACAGTAGAATTTTGAATATACGACATTTTGAAAACAATTTTATTTTAATATTTCACAAATTCTTAATTCCCCATTTTTAAATGCGAATAGTGTATAGAATTTCTCAAAATGAATTTTTAAAAATTTTACTTTCAGAATCGATAAAAATAGTGTTCCGTTACGAGAGCTTACTATTGGTTATTATAGATGGATCTAATGTTCGTTTAATAATAGATAAATCAGACTGAATATCGAATATAAAATATTAAAAAAATAACTTTCTCTCAATAATTAGGGCGGGTATGTAGAGTCGAATTTAGACATTTTGCGGTCTCAGACAGTACATATTATGAGAACATCTAGATGAATAACCAGCCAATTCTGTTTCACTTTGCAATAATTTTTTTACGAAATCGATTTGGTAATTATTTATATTGGCCAAATTTCATTCTGGCAACTTGGTAAGTAAATATATGTTTGTAAGCGTACTTTTTAGGAAGTCATCAGAGAAAAAAAATGATTAAATTAATGAATTCTTGAAAAATTAACTATAATCATTATTTAATAATTTCCTTGCTTACAATTAAGCATATTTAATAACTATGAGAGTTATAAGGAAATGATAAATTTCATTCAAATGTAACTATAAAAACTTTTATTTAACAGAATCTGTCAAGTGTAATACAATATAACCAGATAAATAAATAATTAATATCCCAATATATTATAAATAAATAATTGTTTATAATTTATTTTATTTAATAATGATTCAGACAATCCAATTTAAATACAAATTATAATCCTAAAAATTTATAATTCATAGATTTGTATTTTCGCAAATTTATTTGGTAATTACTTTTTTAATTGAACTACCTGTGGCTATTCTCAACCCAGTAGCCTCAGGCATCTATCTTGTCAATCTAGTTAGAAAACCGTTATCGGTAGAGTCCTTACTATCAATAAATATATATATATATAATCGTCCGCCACCGTCTGTAACGCTGAACGGGGTTAAAAATATTCTTCTCAGTTCTTCTAGTGCCCAGATAAATAAAAATCGGCTCTTCCGAGCAAAATAGCGTGTAAATGTTTTTTTTTCCTTCTTTATTTTTCATTATACAAATTAACTTATCTAGTTTTTTGTATTGTTAGTACTACTTAGGGTAGTTAACAGCAAGCATCTGTTATCTACAAGTAGCATATTGTGAATCAGTTTTGTGGAAATTATTTTGCTTTCACTCAGGTTTTTTTTAAATTAATAGTTACCTAGTAAATATATTTCGCCTATGCTATTAAATAAATATGTACGGACCATTCCTTATCTAATTGGTATAAAGTATTCGCGATATCTTCACTGTGTATTTGGTATTCTGAATACCAAACAATAAATATCCTGAAGATATCGAAACTCCATTTTTCTGCAAATAGGGAATAGGCACTAACGTCATGCGCACATCATATCGAGACTTAAATTTCTGACCATTCAATAGGAAACGCTTTCTACATCAGATATCAACCAAACATACTGAATTAAATCTTTTACCAAAACTGGGAAGAATGGAAGATAAATGTCCTGATGCTAGTCTTCTTTAAAAAGGAAAAGGGGGAAGGTGTCTTCCTTTTCTTTAAATTGACAAGAAAGACGGACAATACAATCTCCATTAATGTAAGATATTGCATGGCCCTTTCATCATGTTGATCGATATTTTGAAAATAAGATAATATCATTAAACTCTTATCGCAATATCGTAGAATATCTTATGCTAATAGAAATTCATTTACTTTCACTAAGTTACAATAGGTAGCTAGAGTATGTGATTCCCAGGGCATAATATGACTCCTTAGCCCCTTGTCTTCAGCAGTGATTTAGGAATTTCGACTTCTCAAGATATTTCAGTCTAAAAAAAATAACATATACGCACGAATATATTGTTACTACGGTGTCCCCAAGACATATCCCATGGGCATTTATAGCATCTCTTGAACCAGGTCGCTATGCACCTGCTAAAGCATTAATTAAAAAAAATGTTATGAGTCATATCATGATATAATAAAAAAAACATATAAAGACCATAATAGGCATTTTGCTCAATGAAATTTAGATTTCAGTGCCTCGAACATTTAATACTTGACTGTTGAAATTACAGGTTTGATTGTCAAAAATTCAGTATTTATGATTGTTTATGTGAATAGTTAATATGCGACCTCCTTAAATGCTCTTCTCTATCAAATTAGAATTGCATTCATGGAACATGTGATAAAATGACTGTTTCTCTGTCTTTCAGCCCGCCTGGATGCGACCAAGACGTACATGCGCATGCGTCGCGTGCCTGACCACATCGAGAACAAGGTGATCCGTTGGTTCGACTACCTGTGGGTGACCAAGAAGTGCTCGGACGAGGAGCGGTCCATCGGCTGCCTGCCGGACAGACTCAAGGCCGAGATAGCCATCAACGTCCACCTGGACACACTGAAGCGGGTCGAGATCTTCCAGAACACGGAGTCCGGATTCCTCTGCGAACTCGTGCTCAGGCTCAGACATGTCCTCTTCAGTCCGGGAGATTACATCTGCAGGAAAGGTACAGTCAGTGTGCTTCCTTAGCCTCAGTTCTTTTGCATTGGAGTAAAGTGTCTATTCACTGCCCTAATACGCATGGTGTTCCAAAACAGATCAGACGGGAAGTCGCATCTGAGAGACGAAGAGTGTGTAGTGCGATCCTTTATCCAAAGGACTCCCATGGCCTTTAACATTTAAATGCTTATTTGTTGGGCAGCTAAATGCGCAGTTTTTTGGTGAGCCTATCACATAATACCTGCACATGGTGCCACACAATGCAATGTACTGCACATGGTGCGAGTACAGTAAAATAACATTAAATAAAAATTATTTCTGGAGGTGCTATGAGAAATATAGTCGATAACTCCTAATGACTTTATAGATAATCAGTTGTACTAACCGATAGTGGCTCGTTTGGTGATAATTCACATCTTTCACACATTTGGGAATGATCATGCTTACACCATGCTAGGAAAATTCATGCTTTCATGCTAGGAAAATTTTTAAGGGCCTTACTATAGGTAGAAAGTGAAAGTACTTACTATAGAAAATACTTTCCTCATTTACATTACATATATTAACATTTCCCCATCGTTTGCAAGAAATATAAAATTTATAATTTATATTTCCGGTGGCACACTGATTGGCATACACATAGCGCAGTGAGAACTAAAAAAGATATCTGGTCGCCATAACCTAATAAAACAATTTTAACATGGCTGAGAATTGACCACACCCGATTCACAGGCAAGTACCTGCTGCTAAAGGAATTTTCACCTTCTTATTCAAAATGCAACTGTTCGGTTTTCCATATTCTTGTAGAATGTCCACTAATTTCATCACAGCGTCGAATATTTTTTTTTAGATGTCTCACTCAGAAATGGATGATTTGCTTTCCAAAACTATTAATGTTAATCTTTATCGTTTCTTAAAAAAAATGTAGAATTTTGTAATTCTCGAAGCATTTTAAAATCACCTTTCTTGAACCATCATTATTTCGTTTTTCTCATCACAGCAGTTTCTACATTCTTAAGCAGTTCGATTTCGTTAATATTTAGTTTATATTACAAATTAATTCAAATGTTTGATCACCATGAGTGCGGCGCAGCTTGGACAAGGGTTTGCATTGCTTATAACCATATAGGCTCAAATCTGAGCAGACTGAGTTCCGAAATCAGCATGCAGAAACTTTGTCATGGATTGGTATAGAAACTGACTTAGAAATTTTTAAATCAGTAGATAGTTCTATCTAAAGCATCAGCATAACTGGCACTGATTACGGTATTCCAATAATAACCTATCACTTGAAATGATGGATACTTCAGAGGATTATAGGCATTACAAGCTAGTACCTGTGTTGTAATTATATTGTTGTCACTATGAAATTACAAACTTTTGTACTTGATTCACTTACAAGAAGCTTGGACGTTGTGTTACAAAAACAATTGACTTATTTCTATATATCTGACAGGTGCTTAACAATTATAGGGACAATGAAACGAAACGCGCCAAGAGGGAAAACTGGTGCCGAATTTTAGAGCCACTTTTAACTATCGGCAAGAAAACATATCGCCAGTATTTGTATATTTTTTTTGGCACTTAATTCAAAAAACGATTGCCACCACATGGTCTCTTTAAGCGTAATGTACTGTCTGGCCTTCTCTTAAAAATTTGTTCAATGATTTTTAAAAATCTTTTTTTTTTCGAAGAGTATTCTTTTGTATGCAAAATGTGGGTTTGCTTTGCAGGCGAGGTGGGTAAGGAGATGTACATCGTGAACTGCGGGCGTTTGCAGGTGGTGGCGGACGACGGTCGCACGGTGCTGGCCACCCTGCGCGCCGGCAGCTACTTCGGCGAGATTAGCATCCTGAACATGGGCACGGCGGGTAACCGGAGGACCGCCTCGGTCCGCTCTCTCGGATACTCGGACCTCTTCTGCCTCTACAAGAAGGACATGTGGGACGTGCTCAAGGACTATCCGGCGGCGAGGGTGCGCCTCGAGGCCATCGCCGTCAAGAGGCTGCACAAGTACAAGAAGGAGCCGCTCAGGAAGAGTGAGTACTGAAAAATTACAAATATTGGTCGTGAGATCTAATTCGAATCAAATAAATGACAGATAACCCAATCTTTATTTCAACAATTAGTACTGTGAAGTCTCTTAAGAGCAAATAATATTTAACAGCCTTTTAGTGCAATATGTTTTAATAAGTAATTAATTATACATATCACAGGTACACATATATAAAAAAATATAAAGGGCCGTTTGTTAACAGTTTTCTGAGGCCATATTCCACGAAACACATCATACACAGATCGTCTTACCGCATAACACCACTCATCCTCATGTCACTCCATCACTGCTTTGCTCGTTCTGGTCTATTTTTGAATTCGTACATAGAGGGCGCTAGTCAGTACCTGTTTCCTTTTATATCTATTTTTTTTATTTCTACATGCAAATCAAATATGATTTCATGAGATGAATGCTTGTCACATTCTCACTCAGAAGCTCGCTGTATGACATTAATACATATAACTAAACTAAATTCACATATTTACATCCTAGCAACCAGAACTGCATTATAGAGTAGGAAACTGCCTGGAGGTTCCTGAAAGATAAAAGTCCCCGGAAATTTCGATATACTAATTGCGATATTTTTCTGATTATATTAATTTTTTGGTTTTATTTAATTTACAACTGCTTTGTACCCAAACTGATTCAAATTTAAAGCAAGTATCAGTTAAATATTGCAAAGTTATTCCAATATCTAATTAATTATCTTTTTCGTTATTTAGTTTGAAATCTCTAATGAAATAAAAAGTTTTATATTTAAAAAAATTGTCCACTTCTGTTTCTACTAATCATGAAGATGAGCTCGTGTGTATGTTGATGCTCTGCACATGTTAAACTTATAACTATGAATTTTATATCTTGGAAGATAGGAATATGCACCTTGGACAGAATATTTTTTGAATTTTTAATCGATCATTAAGTAAGATTAATTTTGAGGTTTCTTCAATATAATGTACAAAAATATATCTGCACAAAAACAATTTTTACGTTGTTTTAAAAAAAAATTTTAAAGTCTATTTTTTCATCTAAAATTATTTTTGTCATTTAAATAACCGTAAATCCTGAATTCGGTAATTTTTTGAAGTTCTTTTAGACCTTATTTCCATCAATAGTTTGTATTGTTGCTCTAAAATTCAAATTGTTTTCTTTGTTTCATCAAATATTTATTTGTGGGATTTTTTCTATTGCTTGAATCTGAAGAAGAAATATTTTATTTAATATTTGTGTAGTTTACATGACAAATAAAAAAAATGAATTTATAATATCGCAAAAGTAAGAACATAAAAGAACCGGACATTTACTTTCTTAATGATGTCATGGAATTGGTCTCTGTTTGGACATTTCATCTATATAATGGATAGAACGTATGTAAGAAAATTAAAATAATACGGCATTAATGGCAGAGGATTTGATGAAATCTTAAGCATGCCGTTATATTAAAAAAAATTAACAGGAATTAAATATGACCAAGATTCTAGGCGAAACGGTTAGTTGCCAAAGGTGATTAGTAAATAGATAAAATTTAGATGGATAGATAGATATTTAGCTCTATTAGCTAAAATTTCTTTTTTATATATATCCGAGTTAATGAAACCAAATTTCTAGAAAGGTACCTGTAATTAAATATTTTATCCGCTTATCAAAAATTGTTATATGGAATTGTTTATATAGAAAATTAAAATCAATTTTAAAAGTATGAAATGTAGGAAATCAGAGAAAAAAGTCTGTAAAATCCCCAATATTTTCACTGCCTAAAGACCTTTAGAAAGGTCTTCTCTGTAATATATGTTGCCTATTTTATGGCTCAAATACATTTTATAGTACTGAAGTTAAGGCAAAAATTGTAATCTTGGCAACGTTCCACGTTCAGCTATTCCCTCCTAATTTAATTTTTTAGGAAATTGAACTACTCGTTACAAAAAAGTCGTCATCGTTGTTATAAAAATCTTTCTTAAAAACATTTTTAATGAGAATATCATTTAGAGGGGGAAAAAAAGTATTATGTTAAAATATCTGTAAAAAACGATCAATCTAATGTAATTGTAACTATAACTTTTTAAACTACAAATTATAATAAAATAAATGAATAAAATAAGGAATGATTTATTGAATGAAATTCTGTAAGGTATAGAATATTTTCTTTGAAGAGTTTTAAAAGCCTTAACAGAGATATATAGTCAATAAAGCTTTATATCTTTGTTTATTGGAGGAATGGAATGTTAAGATTCAAATTTTAGCTTGTTAGCAAATTAGAATAACCTTTAAAAGTTTTGTTATTCAACTTACAAAATTTCGTTCGCCATATAAATGAATTTCTTCGTCACAAGCAATGGATGAAGCAGCGGCGTTAGACTTTCCGACTATTTGCAGCGCCCTCTATGGATAGCTGTTTAAAATAATCGCTTAATACCCAAAAGACTTATAGATACTTTCAAAAATTTTAGCCCTTTTTTTTTAATGTTTTTGTTTCAAGAAAATTAAAAAAAAATTGGAAATACCACATTTAAGGATTTCTAATTTTTAAAAAATGGAGAAAGCAGTTCATTGCCTTTTAAAAAAAACTTTGTATGATAAATAATGAATAGAATATGCATCAAATAAATTTCTGCAATTATTTATTTGAAATTTTTTTTATGATAGTTTTAAATATTTTGCAAAAATCGAATATTTGTCAGACAAATCGATACATTTATAATCCCCCCCCCATAGAGTTGAAAGATATTGGACAAATGTTACACGTTATTTTTCATTTGGAGCAAAAATAAATAGACAAATAAAATACATAAATAAAATAAATTTGTTCTTATATAATATTGAGATACTAGAATATTTGAGTCGGAAATGTGATAAAAGAATAGCTACATTAAAAATAAATGAACGAGTTATTGAACTAATTTAACAAGCATTGATAGACAATAATAAAAATCTGAGTAAGAATATTTTATTAAAATAAATTTTTATACCCACATTGTATTCGTCAAAGATTATCTTCGCAAGTTTTATAGAACTCATTCATAATTTTATAAATTTTTTTTTACTGTTTCAAAGGGCATAAAAATATATTCAACTATGCAAAATAAAATAAAATTACCTTTATAAATCTGACATTGCTAAATATTTACTGCTCCATTTGATTGATTTAGGAAGCAAAAACACTTTGAGGAATCCTCCATCGGTTGCATCAATAAACTGTGTTTCTTTGTACACGTAAACTGCCATAATAAATACATTACATGGTTATAATAGTTTATTGCTCAATTCCATTGGATTTAATTAATAATTGTGACTATATTCCTTATTAGCATTCCGTGACTATTTATAACGAAAAATGAGATTTTAATAATAAAATATTAAACTATGGGCTTTTATTTATTGCAGAAATGAAGCTATCACTCTGTGTTTATTATCTGATCTATGCATAATGACAGCATCAGGTTCATAATAAAGATGACAGCATCCATGAAATAATCCATGGCACATCCTACTAATGAATAACAGAACTTACATGATTATAATGTAGCATAGAATAACGTATTACTTATAAATTTACAACAGATTAACAAATGGGGGAAAAAAAGATATATGAAAGTACTGGGAGACCCGAATTTTTTCTGTGTGTGATATATTCAGAATAAATTAATTTCGTGCTTTCATTTGAATTTTAAGAATCATATATTTGCATGTATTCATATCAAAATCAAGTGTTATTTAAATTTCGGAACAGTGTTCTTAGAATTTGTGTGTGTGTTTAGAAATTCTGCAAAATTACGAATCTTATGGTCGCTTTTCTTAAAGTTAGTTGATTAATACTCCTAACAAACTTTGAATTGGAATATTTGGATTATGTTGAAAATTTTTGCAATTTATTTGTCATTATATTAAAGTTTCTTTTCATTATTAATTAAAAAAAAATTTACACTAATTTTCTACAAAATGAACCATTATTAAGTGCTTTCGTGTTTTCACTTTGACAAAATCTTTGTTATTCAAAAGCTGTCTTTATACAGATTTAATCTATAAATATAACTGATTTTGGAAGCAGAAGAGGAAGAAAGAGGCCTTCCGAAACTCAAATTGCCTGAGGGTCACTGCAGGACTTAATCCGGCCTTGAGTGTCATGCGCAGGGAAGCTCATTATAAGAGACGTCAAATTAAAACCATAGGAGATTTGAAAGTTACATTTTGAAATCCATATCACAAAAGCTTACTTGAATTCAAAATGGCATAATTAAATCACTTTGGCACAGTTTGAAATTTTTTTTCTAAGATTGATTTCAGTGAAATCTTTGAAAAAAAATTTAAGCCGTGTAAACAATTAGGAATAATCGAATTTCAGACTTAATGGTTCCTCCAGAACAGGACTTTTTATAATATTCTATCTAAACAAACCTGTCATTCTATCTAAACAAACCTGTCAAATTTTAATTTTGAGTCCATCAATACCAGCTTATATATATATATATATATATATATATAAGCTGGTATTGATGGAAATGACTCAAAAGGACAGGTTTGTTTAGATAGACACATTCATTAACTGGATAATTAAAATAGTTAATTAATTAGTATCTCAAAAATTTCTCATTACGCCTACAATTTTTGTCGCTTAACTGGTTGTTCTTTATGAAAATAGCCACCAAAATTTTTTTTTCAGCTTCCGATAAAAGTTTCAAGATTTATAAAGTTTGGAAAATTGGCACATAAAATGTTAAATGAATCATAAAGTCTTTTTACAATATCTCAGAAATTATAATATATTTCTCAGTTTTTTTTAATTAATTTAAAGAATATAATTTGCTATACAAATTGATGAAATAAATTTTTTAATTTACAAAAATAATATTTTCAACAAATTTTTAAATACAACTGTGAAAAAAAGTGAGTCGTAAAATAATAAAACTTTTACGTGAGAGCAAAGCTAACTTACTAAAATATTGAAATTCTAAAAATTATTTTCATATCAATAATAGTTTTTAAGATATTTCGAAAGAAAACTGCAAAATTCCCATTGGCGACTAGAAACGCGTTGACACGCCTACCTTTTGCAGGATTGTCTGTTATTTCTAATTGTTTCTATCTGTCTACTTGTGATCCGTGAGTTTTAACTAATGTTATAACATTGCCATTGAATAATTTTCAAAGCAGATGGCTTTTATGTAAAGTGAGATTTTCTTTCTTATAGAAAAATAGACTTATTTAATCTCTTGATATAAAAGTTGTACATAGAATATTAAGTAGAATTTGTTATTAGAAGAAAGAATACTAACTCTGCTGGATTATGATTTTTAATGAATCCTTTATATTTTATTGTTTTTTTTTAATGTTCAGTGACTAGACGGGCAAGTGATGCGTATTTATTAAATTTGTAAGTAAAATTTAATCGTTAATTCTATAGTTTAAATCATTTGGACTTCCTTGGATATAAGAACTTCAAATAAGGGCTATAAAAACTGTATTATTTATAAATGACAATCAAATATAGATACAAATTTCTGTTTTTTATATTGAAAAGTATTCTTTATCGAGGAATTAAAACGAATGTTATCTTATATTCATTGAAGATTTTCTATTGGTTGGAATTATTATCTTATCTGTGCTTTAAACATCATTTTATATTTTCCTTCAAATATATAAATTGAGATAGTGTAGTTTAAAGAAATTAAATATTTGAATCAATTAATAAATTATTATTGAATTAAATATTTGAATCAATT
>JAPMOR010011801.1:627939-659911 GCA_026543865.1 Argiope aurantia
AATTAAATATTTGAATCAATTAATAAATTATTATTGAATTAAATATTGAAATCAAAAATATTTTGAAATGTAATAAAAGGCTTCAATTTTAAAAAAGTCATATATTTGTCGGAATTTCAAAATAAATGCTCATGTTCAAGATTAGCCTGAGTCACTTTTGGTTAATTTTTAAAATCTTAATGAAATAAATGGGAAAAATACATTTTTGGCTTCTAGCAATTTGAGATCTACTTTATATATAGTCATTAATGGGTTGGTTATCTTCAGGAAGAGTTATAATCATACAAAATTAATTATAACTGAAGAGCTGCATCGAATTTTGAAACAAAATTTGATACACTTATATAAAATGACATACCAGATCGAATTATTGAAAATTTTAATTTCCGTAATGGAAAAAATTAAAAGATTCTAATTAATTAACTATGTTAATTAACCCGTTCATCAGTTTTTCGATCTATATAAACCGATCTTCTTGAGCAATTATCATCTATATCGATTGTATGAAGATGCTGTAATGAATAACAAAATTACAGGGGTGGACCATAATTTTCCTTGGCGACTTCATAATAGTATAATAAGTCTGATTTAAATCATTCTACAGTAATTTACTAAAAAAAAAATATACAGAGAAAATATATATACAGAGTTATAGAAAAGTAGCATGCCTTTAGTTTAACACTATTTCGATAGAATATGGAATTAGTTAACCTTGCTGAAGCGATATAAGAAGCCCATCATTTTAGATTCAGATATTCGTGGAATATCAATCGATATAAAAATGATATAGCTTATATCCTGTAAATGTGCCCTTAAAGCAGTTTTCCGATGTGCATTTTAACTCAGATTAATCATTGCGGTCAGAATGACCTTCTGCGGGTTTTTTTTCTTCGAGTAATATATATGATAGCCAGTTTCCTGGCAGCCTTTTCTCTTATACTGGAGCCGAGTCAGCTAATGCTGTCAAGACAGCTTTGACTAGCAGAAAGTTACCAAATCCCATTCATGAATTTTTAACTCGTGGATTAGGATAACTATGCTAGACCTATAGAAATTAGAATTCTCCCCTAAGTATTAAGGTCATATTTTTTGCCATCGAGGCTTCGATTTTATATGGCACGAATTAATAGCATAATGAGAAAGTTAACATTTCAATAATTTGTTTATCTTTTTTTACAAGATAATATTTTAATTTTACTTTAATGAATTTCAAGAATGTTCTCGAATTTTTTTTCACAATATTGTTTATATCGAGTCATTTCATGTTCACACGACAACATAATTTTTCATCTAATGAGTATTTAGCAGGATGTAAAAATAATGCGTTTGATGGTAACTATGGCTATATGTGACATGTAGCTGTGATGTCACTGCAATTCGATATTTTTGAAAGTTTTTATAATAATATCTGGAATATTCTAAGGAACAGTTACTGAAAGTTTTTGTTGCATGAATGAAAATATTATTTGTATCAATTAGTCATGCATTTCTAAATATAATACCGATATTCATAAGAAAAATATGGTTACGAAATTTTACCGGGGTTCGTTTGGATAGTGGAAGTGATATGGCGTGGAGAACGCTCAATAATCAGACAGCAATGGAAAAAGAAACAACAACGTTTATTTAAACGAAGACACACAGGACAGCACAAAGACAACAACTGTATACAGCACAGAGAAGACAATTATCTTCAATCGAGAGACTTGCAGACAGCAAGACTCTACTGCAGACAGTAACGCACAGCTTAGTTCAGCACTAGCTTGACTCGTCGCCGCTCTGCTAATCCCCGGAAGACCAGTTCTTCACCGTCGATTTCGACTACTCTGCTCTGTCGTTTCCGACTACTACTCCATTCCGTCGATTCCGACTGCGACTCTCGACTTCTGACTACTCTGACTTCGACTCCTCTGTCTTCGACGACTGGCTTCTGACTTGACTGCTCTGGCAGCTGCGGACCCTTTTATAGGTCTCAGGAGGCGGAGCTAGAAGCCTCTCAACCAATCAGGAACGTTCTAGGCGTATCTCGGTTCCTACTGGACGGATCGGAAAAATTTTCGATGTTTCGGGTATAATCCATTTTGGCGCCAAGCTCCGGGACCTCTGTCGCAACAACCGGACTCCGTCCAATATCGAAGACTTTAAAACAGTCTTTCTGATGCTGAAACAAACTATGCTGGGAAGCCGAATTGCAGGTTTGTAACAATATCATTCAGAAAATTGCGATAAATTGGGCACAGAGAGAAATGAAAATTCACTTTGCCATATCAAGAAAAATAAAGCCCGGAATTTTAAGGGAAAAAAAGCGTTTAAAGCAGATAGCTGTTTAGGCAATAAGTTTTAAAATAAGCATCAGAATTTGAAACGACTTTTTTTTTAGTTCTAAAATGAAACGAATATTCTAATGATGTTTTTATACATAATTGTAAAAAAGAAACTTTTCCCCCTTAATTACATCAATATTTCAATGCTTTTGCAGTAAAGAATACCATGATTGTCGTCTGGATTCAGTTTAGGTCCTATGCGATAATTTTCTATAAAGAAAAGTAAGACATGAAATGGGAACAGTTCGTGTAAATTTTTTATCCTGTGTTTATTGGTAAAAAGCACCTATTCGTGAATTAATTAAAACGAGCACACTGGACTCCTAACAATCGAAAAATTTGAAATTAAACAAAACCCAAACCTGAAATACCAGATGATAATTTAAAATATAATTTTCCCATTTAAGTTTATGCAAAGAAAATTCTAGAGATTCTAATAAATGACACCAGAGCTTCGGTAAAATGAAAATTAGAATATAGAGAAGGAATTTTGCTTGAAATAAGAAGAAATGTTTGTGAGAACTAAATGTTTCTCTATATTTAAAACGCCTTCGTATATTCTACTTTCTTATTAAATAAATTATCATTTATGTGTTAATAATTTACAATTTTGTGTATCTTTTATACTCTTAAAGGGAATTTATAATTAATGATTTGATTCTGTTATGCAGCTATGAAGCAACGTGTTGCTATTGTGATGAACGAGGTTAGAACATGGGATCTTGTGGTTCGCAGTCCAGTAACATGACCACGATACAAAAGCAGTTGCTCGGGTAGCGTAGCTGTTAACTGGCTTATAAGCTATTCACCACAGATTCTCCCTCCAGTGAGTCAAACGATATGGCTGTAGAGTGGTGATGCATTAGCTGTTGATTCTAATGCGCCTGTACCCATTTGAGCAGCGCCAAGCGTTATGGCGAGCGTGTGTGGGTGAGTGGTTGCTGTTGCTGATGCTGCGTCAAGTGAGTCTGACGACTTTGGTTTGCTGCGTCAAATGAGTCTGACGACTTTGGTTTGCTGCGTCAAGTGAATCTGACGACTTTGGGTTGCTGTGGGTAGATGGCGCCATAACAGCTGTACGAAGGTTGAAGGTTCATTGTTGTCCAGTGACATGACCACAATACAAAAGCAATTTCTCGGGTAGCGTAACTGTTAACTTCCTTATAAGCTTTCACCACTACTCAAATGGGTACAGGCGCATTAGAATCAACACCCATATCGTTCGTCTCACCTCCGACTCACTGGAGGGAGAGTCTGTGGTGAAAGCTTATAAGCCAGTTAACAGCTACGCTATCCGACAAATTGCTTTTGTATTGTGGTTATGTTACTGGACTGCGAGCCGCAAGGTCCTAGGTTCTATCCACGCTCGTTACAATTCGCTACAAACGCAAAACATTTCAGAAAAAGGTTTTGCAATTACATTTTTAAAAATTTAATTATTCCATTAGAATAAGTCTGTTATGCAATGTAATGTATGCCATAGATGCTTAATTTTACACCGTATATGACATATAACTGGTAATAATTTTAATGGTTATGGTAAAATCTCTAAATATCCATTGTTACCCTCTGAATCCACTGAAGTATCACATCTCTATACATCACTTTAAAATAATCTTCTCAATAATTTTTCTTAGAAATCTACAAGAAAGATGTTATGATGATTTTTGTGATCCCATTTTTATTCTTCTCTATACTGTAATGGAAAATTATCGACTGAAAGAAATTGAAATTGCTGTATAGCGGAAAACAATGTCTTACTCCTAAAGAATATCATGATGCGCATATGGGATAAATGCAGCTAAGGCATGCACAAAGAACATCACTCATAGAAACTCATAGTAAAAGCAGGAAAAATATAGCAATAGCACTTAGAATGTAGCCAAAGGCTTCGCTTCACGATTAGAACTCCAAAAAGAGAAATTGATACTCCTGTGCGTGCCACTATTTATATAGTTTCAATGGCAGGGTGTAGAATTTTCTCAAAGGATCTAAGTTCATAATAGAAATACCGACTGATTTTTTTTTTTTTTAAGAATCCCTCATTTGCCCTCAAATGGTCGCAAGACATTGATTTGTCATCCATTCAATATTTCTTAAAAGTATCTGTAGATCTCTCTTCTATAATATGAGACTAACTGCGCATGAAGACAGTATTACAGATTTATAACAATAAAAAAACTCTTATGACTTGTAGTTAAAGAAGTTTACTGCATTATGTAAATTATCGATTAGACTGTATTTAATAGAAGGCTGAAAATCGGCTGCAGATTTTACAGAAATATTTCTGTCAACTATTGTGTAATGTTATATATATGTTACATGGTTAATAGTTAATCGGCAACTGCTTAAATCTGCCTAAAATGCATATATCACAGTTTGAGAGAAAATCTCATTTGGGAGGATTCGTTCCAAATACCGTCAGGAAGTATTCATATAGGAACGAATATAATTACAATTATTTCGTAATATATATTAATGTTATCTTATGAGCATTGCATTCAGTTCATATATAATTATTGATTCACTGTTAAAGCTATGGAATTAAACATTATAATTCAATACAGTTAATTTTCAATACAATTAATAATCAATATAATTATAATCAATACGATTAATTTTTAATACCTAATTACTTACAGGTATTAAAAAGTTTAAGTAATTTTTTAATTTAAAAATTGTTTAATTTTAACAATATATCTATCATTCTTGTTTATATTATAAAGAAAAACGAGTCTAAATTGAAACCCTACAGAATTAAATTATTTGAATGAGTTGATGTTGAGAAAATTAAGGCATTTGCCTGGTGATTTAAAAAAATAGTTGAAATTTCAAAAGATAGTAAAGTTCTTGAAATCAAGCATTTTTTCCCCTTGTGCGTTGCTAAGTCAGAACAGCTGGATTCGTCTACCAGAAATTGTCTTTTTTTTTTTTTTGCAAATCTTTTTTTTTTACAGCGTTGTGGAAGGAAGGGGTTAATTGTGTAGTCCACTTTTGGCCTTTGTGTAAGGCCTTAAGTGCCACAAGTGTTCAGATTTTTACTATCTGATTCCCACACATGAGCGTTCTCTACTTCCTAAGTAAAGCGTGAATTTTGAACTCTTTTTTTTTTTTTTTCAATCATCTGAAACCTAAATCTGAGGAGAATTTAGTAACAGGATCACTAAAATTCAATTTTAGAAACAAGATCTCAAACCAAAATTCATTTACCTCGTCATCACGGTTTTGATATATTGCGTTTACGTGCATACAAATGTACAGGCCAACAGCCGGTCATCCTGTTAATTAGTTTGGCTCCAAATTTGATAGTACTTACATATGAAATGCTAAAACTACGTATCAAATTTTATTTGGCATTTGCATTATGTAGCTACTATGTTCATTTTTACTTTCTGTAAATCTACAAGTTAAGGCCACATACCGAATTTCAATCGTTTAGCTCAATAAAATTTTGAGTTACCTGATTCACAGACAGATAATTCCAATAATGTGTTTGTCGGGTTCAGTATGGTCTGAAAAGTGGGGATTCCTCAAAATCTCCATATCGAATTTTTGAACGGTTACAATATTTCCTCTCCACTTCGTAAACGAGAATGTATAAAAAATAAAATAAAGAGACCTTTTACAACATGCTGTTATCTCAAATATTTAGACGAATTGTTATAAATGTAAAGAAACAGGAAAAAATTTCTTTCTAGGGAGAAAAAAACTTCTTTCTAGGGGTAAAAAATAAGGGCTCCTTATAAGCATTTTCGTTATGTACGGTATTATTTTTTCTGCTTCAATTCTCAGGAATTGTTCACATCTGAAGCTTAAATAATATAAACTCCAGACATAAGGATAATTCTACGTTTTAATTCGGATTATTTCAGATTCAGGATAAATTAACATATATCTATGGCTTGAATGATCTACCTTCATATCCTTTGGATCTGAGAAGGAACTGGTTGTCAGAATTTCTATTGTTGCTGCGTATGTGAACCACACCACCTGTTCTGTTGGCGAAACGCTGGCAATCCTCATGCCGACGTGCCGAGACGTTTATTGATTATCAATTTTAATATCATTTTATAGCTTTCGAATCTTTTTTGGTTCTACTCATCACTCTCTCTAGTTTCAGTATTAAATTCTTGGGATATAAGTTAGTTAAATTCGTAACTATTTTTGAACTAAATGTATTTGTGGTTTGACCGTCTCTATCGCATATTTCGAAGCATTTAAATGCTGTAACTGAAAAGTACAATGACTTAAATAAATGAAATCTGACATCTGATCTTGTAAATAAATTTTGGTTGTATGGCAAAAAGTGGTCCGAATCCACTGAAAAAAAAGGCATCCAAAAACTACATTCGTTGTTTTTTTTTTTTCACTATACTATGAAGAATAAAACATTCATGTGCCAGGCGAATAAAAACAAGAGCTCTCATGGTATCCACAACCTCGATGAAGGTTCACATTTTTCATGCAGCACAGAGATATAACACTTTTATTAGGAAAAATGCTAGGAAGTTTCGGGGGAACAATTCTCACCACTTTTAATATTTTTCATATACAGTGGTGAGCACTTTTGCAAGATAACTAAATGTAAAGTATAATTTTTTATATATATTTATGATGAATGTAAACCTAATTTTTTTTTACATCTTTCAGTTGCTATGGGTCGTTGTAGAAGCACGCCAGGTCTTATAGAGTCTACGGGTAAAGTAAGGCTGGAAGACATGGTAGTGGGTTCGACGACCAGAGCGGCCGAACCTGCACCGTGCGAGGCCAGCCTGTTCGATGACGGCGCAGCCAATGAAAATCCTTCATCCCTGATCGAGCACCGAAGCACAAGCAGCAGCAATACACAGTATGGCGAACTAGCGGGGGGCATACCTCTGGAGCCACTCCATATTTCATCACATCAAGCAATGGCAGGAGCGACAGCAGCAGCAGCAGAGAACCAGAAGGCCCCCAGAAGGTTATCCGTGGGCCCTCTGGTAGGGACCAATAACAGCAACCAACGCCTTCCGACCCCTAGAAGCAGCGACATGAAACCGACTTCTTCCTTCTTGTCCCTGCACTCCGGGTCGAACACTAGACCTGTCTCGCCTTATCAGAACACAACAGACAGTCCGTTCCTACTGGACCAATCCAATGTCCAGTTTCCATTTGGAAACAGGGTTTCAGCAGATCTCAATCAGCAAGAACTGCTGGCGGAGATCAAAAGACTCAGAGAAAGAGTTCAGACCCTGGAGGCAGACAATGCCTCCATGAGCCTGAAGCTCCAGCAGAGCAAGTGGGAGATGCAGAACAGACTGGCAGACTTGGAGCTCCACATTTGCAATCCGATGGGAGTGGTGGCGCCCGTTCCCATGGGCCCGACCTCCACCAGCAGCGGAAGTGGGGACGACTTTGAGAGGAACAGGGAGTCCATTATATAAAATGCCATCTTGCCAACGGGTGGGAAGAATCATTCAGTATAATAATACAAATAAAATGCATCTTTGAAACGCTCAAATAACTGCAATGGCTAAATAAAAAGAACCGGTCCAAAGGCATCATTTCCACTTTTAAGTCATTTTGTTTTCTAAGTTTTTCATACACAGCAACCTCATACGAGGCCTCATAAATTTCCCATCACAGTGATTAGTCAATCCTTATTAGTATCAGCATTTGTATTTGTAATAATTTCTTTAAATTAAAAAAAATTGGAAAAAAAACACATCAAAAATAGATATAGAAGACAAAGATTTTGTTGTGCTTTTTGGTACCAAGGAAAATGTTAAAAATTCTTGCTGCCTGATAATTTTTCGTTTTGTTTCATTGTTTGTAAAAATCTTTTCTGCAAAACTACTTCCAGCTATATATTTCTATGTTTAGTTGATTAGGAATAACAAACGTGTATGTAATTCTTTGCAAACATATCTGGAGTTTGGGTCATCAAAATAATTTCCAATATTATGTATTAACAATAATAAACAATATACAACAGGATTAAATAACATTCTAATCACTCTTGAAATTTGAAATTTTTTTAAAATGATTACTGAAATCCTTGAAAAGGCGAATACACTTTTAAAAAGTTATCTTTGCATGCATAATATACTTTGTTTTCTTTGGTCTCAGATAACGTGCATTGCCACCTTTTTATTTATTATTGAGTTTATAATCATTTCGAAATTCAGGAAAACATTATATTTATTATGAAAAGTGCCATAATATTAAATCTTTCACAATATTCTCCAGTTAGCTTTGTTAGAAAAAATAATGTGAAAAGTAAGCTTATATTGAATTATATCAATAATACATACTATTGTATAAAAAAAAGATGAGTTTCAAAATTTTATTAATTTTTTTATTCATTCTATGAAATTGACTTCATATCAATCAAATAATAGGCTAAATAGCTGTATAGACCCTTTACCTGTACAATGAAAACTAAAAAATTAAAAGAACAGATTTATACTTTTTAAAAATCAGACACTTATCACTTCTCTACACTTCTCAACACTTCTATTTGTGGAAATAATGCATTTTAGACCAGTTCTCCCAAATTTATGAAGATTTTAGAATCACACACTCCTTTTCTACATATAATGGTTCATGTATCGTAAAGTTTGGTTCTCTGGATTGAATAAAGTGTAGAAATTGCGCATTTACAGGAGCATGAAAGATGAAATGAACTGATATTGTCCAAAGCGGTTTGGTAAACACTATTTTTTCAAACGTTTTTCTCTTAATTAAAACTGTATTATATCTATAAATATACCTAATCGATAAAGGAAATAGCAAAATGTGGTTTCAATAAGTTTTAACAAATCAAACACAGACTATGTTTTTGCTTCTAGGATGTCTTGTATTTCAATTAAATTTCAGTTGTTGAGTATTCTAATCAAGCTATATGTATTTTAAATACAGGGTGTCTCAAAAATATACTCCCAATTTGAGTAACTGTTACATAAACAAGTACTGAAATATTTCAAACTAATTAATAGAAATATAAAATTTTGTGAGTTATTGGAAATTCAATATCAGCAAAATCGTAATTGTTCAAGTATTGCAAATCAGTCTAACTGTAATGTCGACAAACAAATAACTGATATTGAAGAATCTTTTTTTGTTAATCTTGCTAACTTAGCTGGTCTTCAGCTTTGAAAAACGAAATCCAACGGAATGAGATCTGTTAGGTTTATCTTCACCTTCAACATCTATTCATGGAAAATCTATCAGAATAAACTCTCGTCTAATAATAGTAACTTATCAATCCAGCTTGATTGAATCTTAACACGAATTAATTAGTGATTACGAGGATTTTATTTTCATTTTTAATTGTTTATGAAATAGCTATTCAAACAAATTAACTTTTGTAGCCTGGTCATTGTTTCTCAATATTTCCAAAATTTTGCAAAGCAGATAATCAATAGATTTTTTTATAGCTTCAAAAAATCAATCTTTCATACATTTCTTTGTTTTAAAAACTTTTTAAAGCAAATTCTGATTCTTAAAATAACATATTTAAATCATTTCTGAATTTTTTTATTATAACTCTACATGAATTTACAATATAAACATACTTGAATTATGACACCGAATTATCCTCATGTTACATGGTATTTAAGAACCCGTATAAACTGAAAAATTTCTAAATATTTGTTACATGTTAATCATTTCAATCAATGCTAAATTTGAGCTAACTAGTACTCTGTGAATTTGATTTGGTACGCAATAATTGTGCAATACTTTATTTTAATGAATTATTCTGAGGCGTTAGAATATCTGAAACATAAATATATTGATATAATTATCTTTATAATTAATATTTTCAACTTTAAAACCAATTCAAGTTACAAACGTCTTTCATTTAAAAAAAAATTGGAATAGATGCTTTATAAATTAATAATATTAATATATTTACTGAAATTTTCTATACATTCTTCCTTTCATATATATATATATATATATATATACACTGTGTGACACTACTTTAAAAAAGAAGTTATTTAAGCTATCTTAAAAAGAATTATTTTATGAAACTCATAATTTTTACAAAGGTAATAAAAGTGAAGCTTGTGCCAAAAAAATGCAGAATAAAACCTAATAATAAGAATAAAAAAAAAATCTTCCTACATGTGGTGATGCGAACAAAACAAAATATAATAAATGGGATTAAGAATTATATATATATTTTCTTTCTGATTTTTCATGTGTACATATGTTCAAAAGAAATTCTTTGTTTCATTCATTTCATTGGAAAACTTTTTAGCAACTGAATAAATTTACTCGATTTTCCCAGCTTTAACACTGATCGAACATTCAAATTATTACTTCGAATAAAATTTCAGTGATATTTCTTCATATGAAATAAAAATCGTCTTAAATTGAAAACTATGTATATTCAAATCATAAAAGATACACCGAAATAAAATGAATCTATTTTTGAGAATAAAATCTGGCTGTTTACTTTGATTAAAAAAAATGAGCAAAAACTTTCATCCAATTTAAATTTGCTTATCCCTTAACTATATATGTTTTGATTATTAATAAAAAGAACAGCTGTTTTAAGTTCGAAAGCCTTAGTATCGTATCAAAGTAAACTCTAATTGGTTTAAATTATGAACATCTGTTTTTATATTTCAGCAAATTGTTTCGAGCTTAATGAAAAGTTTCTGCTGGGTAAATTGAGAAAATATTTGATTATTCTACATTGTTTTTTTAAATGCGTTTTGATGTAAAGGTTGGCAATGATGGCATAAAACTAGACTCAAGTCCTCAGTGCTGAAATACAAAAGAATATCCAAGGCACATTACGGCCAGGTCATCCACTCAGCTGAATTTGAGAACCTTCAGTATCTAACTTCGAACCATTTAGTAGTCAGTAGTTATTGTTTTCTTTTCTCTGTTCATTCCATAGGAGTCAGTCAAAGCGACTGTTAGTAGTTCCAGAAATTTTGGATCAAATAAAAAAAATCCCCAAATTCTTCTAATCTTGTAGAGATATATGCATATTTCTCGGGTAAATTTCTGGCTGTACGAAACTTTAGTAATCGAGTGAATATGTTCTCAATAACAATTTTATACTTCTACTTAAAGGTCAAAGGAACTGGTGTTTACAAAATAAAAGGAGAAAAAAATGTGAAAGCCCAATAAAATGATTCCTAGAAGAAGCAGAAAAAAAAAGGTTTTAACTCTGTTTTTTTAATACAAGAATGAAATTAAACTTTTTTCCATCATCAAATCCTTCGCTTTTTGAACGGTATGAATTTCAAAATGTAAAAAAAATATATTTCAGAAAAAAAATTAAGAATGTAAGCGATTTTTTTTCATCTGTGCGTGTGACAATACTTCTGTGTGTGTCAGTGGATGTATCTGTTTCGCGAAAGAACCTATAATTTCAGTATAAACCAAATCATCATCTTCATTACATCTGTCTTTCATGGAAAGGATGGAAAAAAGGGGGAGCTTTTTCTGACTGTGTGAGCGAAAGAAACGTCATTTACATATTATATACATTGTGGCTTTGTGAATAAATGAATTACTATTCTTAACCTTTTCAAATTTCAATATAAGAGCTTTTTTAATAGACTGTTACATCATTGATGCAAATTTCGTCTTATTCTTCCTTTTTCTTGCTATTACAACATGAAATAAAACAATGTTACAACCACTTGTCCTTATTTCCTTTGCCTTTACATGCGTTCACTTCAACACAACGATTCCCAACTTTTTCAGTTATGCTGAAATATGCATAAAAACATATTTTGAGGTCTACTAGCTAAATATCCAAATAAAAAAAAATACTAATACACATATAAAAATACTGTTATTGAAAATTTCAATTCAAAATGCGGTGGATGTACTATTAAAAATCCAACAGGTTCAGTAACGGTTTAATTCTACGCAATAGCACAAACATACTGTAGCGGAGCAGAGTCGAAGTATGCACAAAACCAACAACATACAAGCTGGAAATCGCTATAAAGCAACCGCAATAGCATAAAAAGCTCAGAAAGAATTCGTTGAATATCAACATTCCAAAGACAGACTTCGCTCAATTGCTCGCTTCTGCTCAACTCAACTGACCAACTCCTCTCTAATCTGTGAGCATCTGTTTTTATAACTCCCATGGTAGGGCATCGGGTGTTTTAGAACAAACTCGGAACCAAATTTCTAATGAAGTTAATGCCGTGACTCTCGAATATTCGGAATCTTGTTTTCAATAATACTTGAAGTAGAAAAGTTTTGAAACAAATTGGAAAACAAAAACTTATTTACTGAAATTACTTGACAGAATATTTTAGTTCTGTATTCACATATTTAATCCACTAATCGCGTTCAGTTTAATGTGTGAAACCTTCCTAAAGTCGTCTGAAAGCGCTATAATATACCTCGATTTGTTTAAACAACTTCACCAGTAGAAAAAGATTTTCTATTCATCGCAGTTTCAAGAAGTAATGAGATGGAACAGTTTAAAGCATATAGAAAATCGATATGCATATAATGAAAACAAACGCATTTTCAAGTTAGGGAAGAAAGTGACAATAAATATGCCATGCTCAATATTCAATGTGCCATCTACCACCTCACAGAATGTATGCGCGAATGCACTCCCAATTAACTGATTTTTTTTCTGATATACGAAGGTACGATGGCAAGTACTCATGAACAATTCAAATACCCGACTAGACAAGATTATTTTGTGAATGTTTACAAATAAACCTACACCATGTACACAAGCTGTCGATTTGAATGTGGGTGTGCATTAAAATCGTGTCCGTTGTTACTTTTGGTTTGCATCGGAGAGCCTATCTTGTGCAACGAGGGAGGATGGGTGAAAAATAGGCTTCAGACCAGTTCTTGCATCGGAAGAATGAAGACAGAATAATTCCTGAACCAAAATGTCAGACATCCGGATTTCCCTTTTAGTGAACTTTTTACAGATGTGATGACTTTCACTCTTGCAAGCAATAAAAAATTTAAGTAATCATACTTTTGAGTAAGCCAAACTCCTCGCGATAATTTTGCTCTTGCATACCGGTAACAGATTGTCGTAACTATATTGGTAAGGATAGACCATAACTGGCAGTCTTGATTGGATTTTACCTATTGTATATTTTTTTGGATACCTATTGGGTTTTACCTATTGTATATTTTTTTACCTATTGTATATTGTAGGTTGTTTGTGGGCGTTTTAACACATAAAGGATGAGACGGCCAACTGATGATAAAATGACTATATTCTGAATTTAGTTACAAGATTAATGGATGATGGACGGAACAGGAACAATACAAACACTGAAGTAAACAAAGTTAATTAAGACACCTCGTCTTCTTTCAAGTTATAGAACGTTACGGCTATCGTCTACAGTGGCATCGTCAAAACACGTCTTCTTTCTAGTTATGCAACGAACGTCTTCCGTTGCATACGTCTTTCACCGCGGCCTACTCTGAACTGGCAGCTACAGCACTTTTGCCGCTAGAGACGCTGGTTTTGGCGCGCTGTCAACCTAAACCACAATATTGCATTCCTTTTTTGAGTAAATCGCATGCATACCTGCAGCAGATTGAACAGGTTGAGATAGACCGTAAATGTCCTCCTAAGTGGATCCTATTGATTGTTTCCTGAAATAAACATCGAGTTTTTTTTTAAAGAATTTTATTGGAGTTGCTTCAGGATATTAGTAGTTATCTGCCATCATATGCGATTCCGATTTAACAAAAGCTTGTTCATTTTCTCTTTGGCGTTAGTTTGCATCTAAATAAAATGCATGGAAACACTAGACTGATCATATTGAGTTATCTTGTGGCCTTCAGGAATATCTAATCGTTATTTTTTTTTTTTGCCTGGATATTTTTATGGGGCCATTTAAAGAGTCCTGGATACACAATATTCGTATAGTCCACAGAAGACCAAATGACTTGATTATCCATTGCGGCGATCATTGCAGATGGAAAATCCAGCATTTTCTACGAGATATGTCAGTACTTATTACGCCCCTGAAATATGCGAATACTTTTTGACGGAGGTCGTTTCACCATTTATCATAACGTTCTCCAACAAATTTCTACGTTGTAGCATGTTTGCATTTAATAACAAAATTGGGCTTGCTTTCTTGTATGTTTGCAAGATGCATAGATTCTGAATAAATTCTAAACAGTAATGAAAGAATTAGCTTGATATTCCACCATTAACGAGTGAGGCATTAATTCTGGAGTGCCTCTTATTTGTTTATTTTTTTGTTTCTAAAAAGGCATCACATATATTTTTTAATTCTTCTTTATAAAATTATTTTATGCATTTTACAGAATGTTGGTAATTAATAGAAAATCACATTACATAAACACATTATATAGAATGTAAGTAATTAACCTAAATCGCTCAAAATAATCTGTAGTATGACTGAATAGCTCTACACAAGGTTGAAGTACTTAACACGTTGACTGCCATGTGACTCACCTGTGGGTCACACCTACTATTCAATTGTACCAAACCATCAACCTAATTAGATAGCTTCTTTTCTACTATACTTAAGAGATAGCAAAAAAGGGGGCATCTAATTAGATAGATGGTCTGAATATTAAATGTAAGTCGTTTCGATGAACACATAAAAAAGAATAGGAAAAATGATGCTTCCAAATTTTTTTGGTGGGGTGAAAAAATATGTGCAATGTCGAAAAGTGATACAAATATTAGGAATGGATATAACAAAATTGAAAATGGAATTGAACATAACACTGAAAATGGTCTATTTCCAAACGATTACACACGTCATTAATTCTCACTGCGCATTTTCAACAGCAAAATATAACAAATAACAAAGATTATTTATGACTTTCAATACTATTTTGACATTTAAAATAATTATATCTTCGTTTCCGGCAACGTTAACTGGGGCCTTCATAAAGTGTAGTAAGGTAAAACGAAACATTCTGCTTAGTTGGTTCTCGTATTGCTTGTTGGAACTCTCCCCATGTCTTTACCATCTGAATTAAAAGCCCTACTTTTGCCTATGTAACTGTAAGTTTAAATTTTGAATTCTTAATAACATTTTTTTGAAAAATTTCAATAATGCAAATTCTGATCACCCCTTTTTACATTATACACAATTCCTGTTTTCGGATTCATTATCTGTATGCATTCCAAATGTGGTCTATTCTATTTGTTTCATAAGTCCATTAAATGCAACTATGATGTCAGTTTAGTTAACACAATTCGTTATGTTAATGAAACACAGATGATGGATTCTATCTTCTACTAGTTCTTGGCTTTGGATTCGAACAAAAATTCTTTTTTAAAGATGTCACTATATAGATTAGACTAATGGGATTGTGTTACATTTGATGGATGCAATCTATAAGTAAAAGGAATTGGGATCGTTTATACATTCAAAATCATTAATTTTTCAATTTTAGACTAATAAAATATGGAAAAAAATTTTGATTACAGAAATATATAATTTGTATAGTTTTGAGAAGTTGAAATTTTATAAATGATCTCTTAACAATTAATATGACAGGAGCGCCTTTGGTAGAAGGATTGAGTTTTTTTGCCTTTTCCTCGAAACGTGTTTTCGTCGAATTTCGGTACGTAGAAAACATATTGTTCGTTAGAATAATAAAATGCCTTATACAACAATATTTATAAATATTGTGTGTCTGTTATTTTATTATTTATTTTAATTTTTAATTTTTTTTCTATAGAATACTATTAATATTTAGAGTTTATTTAACCTGTTAAATATCATGTATTATTTAGATTTTCAAATGAATCATTCATCACTTTTTTGAAAATTTTATTATTAGGATATCATCCAGTAAATCGGTTTTGTTCAAAATTTGACTGCAATCTGCAAGTCTAGTGTAAAATTAGTAAAACGCCTTTAGGTCTAAGTTGAAATTTCTTTTAGCTATCGTGCTCATAAAGAGACTAATGAGCATTATTCTAAAAAAATGTGCTTTTCGTACTCGTGTATGTTTGAAACATGGAGATTTGTTAAAATTCCATGGAAAGTAACTGTTTAGCAAATTATAGTAACCGTTTTCTAAATCATTGCTTCCGATTAATGGAAATTTGCATATATTTATATGTAAAATCAGACCTCAATGTACATGAAATCGATTTAACTGCTTCTTGCCGCCCCACTTACTATGCATCTACTGGTGTTGTTGTGTATTTAGAAAGGAAATTGTAATCTTGATTCAAATTTTCATGCACATTGGGCTCTTTGTAACAATGTGAGCTGTTATTGTTCACGTCAATCGGAGAACCATTTTTACTTTCTCAAATATGAAGTATAGAATAAGAATATATTGTAAACGTCAAAAAATTTGAATTCGAATTTTAATGAATTTTTGCGCTTTATACTTACCTGAGTTCGAAAAACACATTTTTTGGAAAATATCTGTCTGCCTGTTTATGAAAAAAATAACAAACACACTTTGAACTAGATAGTTGAAATTTGGTAGGTGGTCTATATACCCGATTTGCTGATTTCTATCAAATTTTGAGTTAAATCTGTTCAGAAGAAATCTGTCTGTCCGGCTGTTCGAATATAAGTTAACACTATAACCACAAAACGAAAAGAGCTAGATTGATTAAATTCGGTACACGGAATGAACATCTATAATGTAAATACTTGTCAAATGTTGAACCAAATCCAACTACTGGTTGATTGTTTGCCAGTCCGTACTTTTAGAAACATGTAAACACGATAATTCAAATTACGCTTAATTTAAATTTATCAAATTTGGATGCGATTTTGTGATTGCAAGTACAGTGTTATATTAAATTTTTGTTTCAATCGGTTGTGAAAAGGGCTCTAAAACACAAATTCGATTTTTGGATACTGTAAACGCATACCAGGGATTAATCCCAATAATTCGCCAAGGATGACATGATAGATTCAGTGAAAATGCTAAATTCAAACCAAAAGATAAAATTTCGTAACGCACACTAATGGCATGTAAAGCGTTCTCTGACATGACAAGTTTATTAGAGAGAATGTAAGAAAGTTTGGAGGAGACTTCTTCACCTGGTTTAAAACCCAGTATCGGACAGTGGTCAACCTCAAAGGCACGTTGTCTTAGATTGGATCTAATTTCCTCTTCCGAAGTTAATTTTCAAAATAAATATTCTAAACGTCATCGCTTTTAGTCAACTAATTTATTAATTTTAACGTTAGTATTTTTAGCACTGGCAGTGGCTTAAAATTGCTCGTCTCTTGGGGCTCACTCTGAGCAGAAATACTCGAACGCTAAAATTCTATGAAATGTCTAATTTCAGTCGAATGAATGCCCTGAGAAAGAAAATATGTTTTGCACCAGTCGTCATTATTCTTGTTGTGTCAATAGAATGATCTTTTGGGATTTAGAATATAAGCCATGAAAGTAATAAAAAAATTATAATCAATTTGTTTTCCATTGTTAAGGTTTTTTAAAAGATTATTACATTGGTAAAAAAAAGAAAAAAAGAATGGATTTTTACCTGCAAAAATTAGTAGCATGATGTTTAAATAAAAAATATTACTTGAAAATTGCAAGAACATTAACTTTGTTACAAAAATTCTCGTATTTGTTGCCAAGAGAACGTTACCGATGATTTTGAAATTCAAAATGTTTCAGATAACTCGTTTTCTACCTTTTTATCGAAAAGATAATTCAGTTCAAAATATGATTGGATAAATGGCAGAAATAAATATAAGGCGTTTCTCTTCAATTATGTTTATAATGTACAAAACAGATTTATTCCATTTATACTATTATATTTCAGTAAATCAATAAAATAAAATGCATTTATGAAACACGTAAATCAATGTACAGATAGATATGGGTTTTTTTTTTCGTCATTTGCGTTCGACTTCCATAGCAGATTCTGAGTGCATTCTTAATTTCATTGTATAAAATGAGATTTAAGAATCCTAATGAATTCTCAGGAGTATGTAAATGTTTTTAAAATGTATCTTCAAAAATGTGTAAGCAAATGATTTTTTTTTTCTGTTAAAAAATCAGACATGTTTTTTTTTCTGGAAACATAAATAATGATTCGATTTTTAATGATGAGCTGATTGAAATGAAGTTAAAAGTTCTAAGGAAGTTCTTCAAATAAACTAACGTCAAAGGACTCAGTGTTTTCAAAGATAAGTTAAATGTAACTGGTGTTCTTATTTTTTTTAAAGTATTTGGTACAATGATTATTATCCAAAAGCCAAAAAATCATCGAATCTTAATTCATAAATTCATTTTCACATTATTTAATATTTCTGCAATATTCGATTCCAGCAGACTATGTGGACGTGGTTGGTAACTGAAAACAGATTTTGAACTTTTCTTCAACATGATTTTTTTCTTATTTCAAGTAACAATACTTATTTCACTATGATCTCACATATTACACACATTATTTTATTATTTTATCTCTTTTTTAATCTGTTCATTTAATAGATGGATGCTATGCTACCGTTTGTACGATTTGAAGCATCTAATGCTTCAAGTCTTAAACGATTCTAAATGTTTCAGTGCTCACTTGAATGAAAATAAGAATGCGCACAAATGGCTTTACCTACGAATGGCAGTTATTCTTTCAACAAACATCGTTTTGGTTATTATTAATTCTAAAACTTCAAATTCCTCAGAGGAATTCGAAGGCGATTATCCTTGTCTCGCAAAAACTGTTTCGTTGCTTCTGGTAATTTCAGAAAATCTATATTCAGTATTACCTCATGGAACATTTCCTGTTTCTTAAATGCTTGTCTTTCACTGTCTGCTCAAGATGTTGAAAAACATAAAGGAAATGATGGAAGGTGGTTCACCAGAAGATTACGAAAATATCCCAAAATCTTATATTCGCATCAGAAGGTTGGTTGGAGCAGCAGATGATGTATTGTCACTGCCGATGTTCATTTTCTGTCTTTTTCATGCTGTGACCATGCATTTTTGTGTGACATGTCGGATTCATCCGGCTGAATTCACCAACTTATTGACCCGGGCTTCGCACTGGACTTTGTTTCTCGGAATTAACTTCGCTTTCATCTGCATGTCGGGTGAAGCATCTCTGATTTACGAATATAACACCAAACTTGGAAATAGGGCTCAAGAATTGATGGCTATAGAACCAAATCTAAGTGTTTGGCAGAAAAATTTTGTTTCCATAGTCGATATAGAGCTGTCGCTGAGCGTGTGGAAAATGAAAAATGACGTGAAACGTAGTTTCATATTAGTCACTTTAGGAACTGTTTTAACCTATAGAATACTGTTTGATAGTTTGAGAATTTAGGGAGAACACAAAGGCTTAATCTAATGATAAAAGTTAGTATAAAACAACTTTTGAAGACAGTAATACAAAATTCTTTTTTTTTTATAACTGAACAAGTGAATATTTTAGAGTGAATAAAATTTCAACTTTTAACGAAACGGAGTTTTGAAAAATTACTGCTCTAGAAGAATTCAGACATTATAATGGATGTTTGTCGCACCATTTCTTGATAATAATGTTATTCAATGCCTTAAAACTGTCCTAAATTGTAGAGTGTTGTTTAATACTTTGCGATAAGATGACCAAAGTTAATATGAAATAACCTTTGAAGATAGTAATATAAAACTTGTATTATTACATGCGCCTGCTCATTTTTTTATAATTGAGCAAGTGAATTCATATAACAGTAAATGAAATTTCAATTTTTAATGAAATGGAGTTGAAAGAAATTACTCTTCTAAAAGAATTCAAACATTGTTTTGGATGTTTAGCACAGCATTTCTAAATAATCTAGCATTGAAGGCAAGACAACAGATATTGTGTCTAGTGTTATATAACAAATTTCTGATAACCTACGGTGAAAACTAAAATAGCACAGTGATATTTTTCGAGCTATAATAAATGAATCCAAATAGTTTTTGCGCAAGAAGTTTTTATAATCTGACGAAGATTTAAAAATACTTTCAAGATTTCCAAAGCAATCCAGTATAAGGGATATAAAACGAAATGCACATTATTAGAATTTATGTGTATAACAACTATACAGTAATTAGTTTTTCTCTAATCCCGCATTTAAATATTCTCAAAATACATTTTGATATCGCAGAACGTATTTTTTATACGTTTTTAATGAATTTGACTTATTTCATGTTTTTCAGAGGGGGTATTTTTTAACTCTTTTATCTGCTTTTGAGTCAAATTATTGTTATTAAATAAAATGTACGAAAAAATTCATCTTTCTTCATGCTACTTAAAAATCTGATTAATTTATATCATGTTTCCCGCCAGTTTAACTGTGCCCATGTTTTAGATAGGATCAGGATGTGACATCTCGGCACAACATAGGCATTGCACAATTAATTATCAGATGGCAAGTGCGATTATATTCGATTACACAAATTATGTAATTATAAAGTCATGCAAAAACTGATTCAGTTGGATGCATGCACTATTGTGGAACACTATTATGATACAGTTACGATATTTTTATATATTTTGAGAACTTAATTATATATTAATCAATAAATTTTAATTAAATTTTAGTTCTTTTTGCGGTATTAAGTGGTAGATTTGAGGGAAAAAATCATTTAAAATGATGGAATATAATATATAATATAGACGAAAAAAATTAGGAAATAATAAAGATAAAATTATTTCTTTAAACAAGATTATATTAAAACGTAGAAATGATTTTGATTAGGAATATGACATTCAAAATAAATCGTACCAACATCTTGTATTAATACAAATACTCAGAAAAAAATTAGAGTTTCAATTGCATTTATAACACATTAAAATATAATGTAATTTATATTACCCATATTTATCTCAAATAATTATTAATATCCTTTACATATAATAAATGAGAATATGTGCATGTATGTGTTGGCCTTTTACAAGCTTGATCGCTAGATTTAAGTGTACGCAATTTAGCACAAACATACTTCGGAAGGTGGGAATGTGCATTTAGAAATCATTTTCTTTGAAGTTATAATTAATAGAAAATGAGATAGTTATACAGATGAGAGACTTCTGAAACAGTAAAGATTTCATATCTATTAAGATTAGGAAAAAATTCAAAAATATTTTGCTGAGGAAAATAATTAAGATCACATAAAAAATTTTATTAAAATTTTTCTTCAAATAATAATTCCACAAAGCATGAAGAATTGCCTGGTCGACCAAGGCGGCTTGTATAATATATAATCCAACAATAAGAATATTTATATATTTTGTTATATAATTTGTGATTAATATTCTAAAAAGAATTTATATCAATAAATATATGCTTATGTTTACAGGTTAATTTAAAAGAATCATTTCTATAAATCGATAACAATTTATCACTTAACTTATTCTTTAGTATTTAATTTATTTTATTTGATTTCCTCTATATAAATAAATAATAATTTAATTACATTATATTTAATATATTGCAAAATTCCTTAATTCCATGATGATTCGTTTTAAAAAGTAATATATCTAGTGGAAACAGATTTTAAAAAATCACTTTTAATGGAAAGCATTAAAAAAGTAGAAATTTTTATAATTTAATTGATTCGTATATTTTAGACTTTAAATGATAAATCCGATTTTTATCCAACTAGCTTTCTTCGCTTCGTATTTAGAATATTATGTTATTTTCGAATAGGGGCGGAGCAGACTCTCTCTGAATGGATTTTGCTCAGAATTTTGTAAAAATCTACACATTTGGTGTTAAGTCCATGTATCAGATTTCATCTGTCTAACTGAAAATGTTGTTGAATTATCTTTGCCACAACAGGCAGACAAACATTTTCCAAAAATGTTTCTTTTTTAACTAAGGGAACTCTAAAATATGGAGATTCCTCAAAATCCCATGGTTAGTAAATTTAAGGGTTTTCTCTGTCTTTCGTATATGAGAAAATGAAAGTGATCAAACTCCAAGCTGCATCTGCTCTGATTGCTGCTCCAGCGCATCCAAATATAAAGGGAGAATATCGTTGCTTTTTTCCCCCTTGAAATCAATCAATTAGTTGTATGTGATGTGGACCTTTCGTAAGTTGCAAGATGAATCCCTCCCCTACCCGACCTCATTTCTTCTGCTAGTTGGTTCATTTTCTGTCTTATCTTTCCGTTTCTATTCCTTTATTGCCTTTTCCTTGTTTATTGGATTTTCTGAGCGAGTAAATACCAAAAAGCATTGAAGTCCCACAATGAAAAAATCAGAAAATTCGATTTAAAAAAAGAAAATTTAACTTTTAATATAAGTTTAGGAGATTTTGCAATTCTGCAGTCCTAATGAAAGAAGCAACCATTGCGTTATTGTTAACTAATCATTCGACGAATTCTTAATTGCTGCAATGCATATACGAAGTGCTTCGTTTTATTTTATCCACAATCGTTTCTAATTGCTTTTTATGCAAGACAAGTGACATTAGTAAATATGAAAATAAGTTTTTATGAATTTCAAAATTAAAAAATATACTTCTTTGTGACGAATAATTTTTTTCCTTCCGCTTTCCAAAGAATTTCGAAGCACAATAAGAGTTTAGGATTTACAAAGAATAATAAAATCTTTACTGAAATCCCTCAAGCATAGTTAAACACAGTAATTTTCATAATTAAATTTACACCTCTCTTGTTTCCGACTGTTTTGACAGCTTAACGCTGAAATATTAATACCGAATAATGAAAACGAAGTTTTTTTAAAAAAAGTTAAACTTATTCATATATTTATTGACAGTTTCCTTTGTATGACTTGCTTTTTAAATCTTTTGAAAGCTTTATTCTAAAGCGTTTAAAAGGGAAAGTTATTTCTCATAAAAATAGAATCTGAAAGAATAGAAGCAAACACAGCTTTAGGACACATAAACAAAGACCTTGTTTACATCATATGCAGGCAAAATTGTTTATTTTTAGAACAATGAAAATAAATCGGTTTATTTACTTCGTTCATTGCTCATTGTAGTTTTATTTAGAGAATTCAAATATTTCGAAAAAGAGGAAAAACCTTTTTTTTTCGTCTTTTCAAACTATGTAAAATGAAATATTTAAGCTTAAAATATGCAAACGATAGTTTTACGCTTTATTTTTGCGAAATAGTGTTGAAGTACAAGTGACATTTTGTCCAAGACCATGTTTCCAAGAATATTTCGAAACATTTCAGCTTAGGTTTTCAAATTGAAGTTGACTAAATTTTAAAAATACGGTATTAATTATAATTCAACAGTATTAATTACTTTATTTTAATCCTTTAGATAATATGCCGAATAACTTAGTTTTAGAGAATGAGTTGTTTTATTTTGAAAAATACATATTATTAATAAAATCAAAGGAAACATCTTTTTTTCATTAATCAATCATTTAATTCTCAAAAAATATAACATTTAGAGGCAATTGATTTACTGTCACTTTTGAAGAATTTGAGAATGTTTGATGCTATTTCCGATATTGCTTAGGTCTGGATCTCAATTAGATCACAACTTTAAAAAAATCATGAGAAATAATATTATTTGAAAGTGGAGAATAATTTTTTAATTTTGAAGAAAGTAACTATGAAAAGATATAAAACTTAGAGTCAATTGTCGTTTCATTTCAATAATTTGAAGTTAATAAAAGTTCAACGTAATTTACATTAATTTAAGATATGAAAGTGATACGCATAATTATCTCTTACTGAACATTTTCATTAAAGAAAAATAAAATGCAACAAGCCGGCGTCCTGGCATAGGGATAGCGCGTTTTCTCGTGATTTGGGTGTCCCGGGTTCGGGCATGGTTGTTATTCCGTTGTTTCATCTGTGAGATGTGTGAATGTGCCCACCTGTAAAAAGGGGTTGTGCAAGTGAATGAGTGATGCGTGAGTAGCAAAGTCGTACTCTTGGCCCTGGTTGGCGCTACTATAAAAACAAGAGACGCTCCTAGACCGGCTTAAATCGCTGTCTTCGTAACAGAGGGCCTGTCCGTGGCAAGTGCCATAAGAAACATAAACTTAAAAAAAATCATGAGATATAATTTTACTTGAAAGAAAGATTTCTTGATGTTGAAGGCAGTGTCTATGATATTAAGGATATAAACTCATTATTTTACAAAGCATAAATATATACTGATGAATTAGCAGTGATTAAACGAATGCAAAAAGTTAGACGGCTATGAAATATCGAATTGTATCCATGAAGTATTATAGTGCAGTATAGGGGCTGTGCAAAAGGAATCAATATTATAAGAAAATGAAGAAGGAAACCTCACCGAAACGGAATTTTCCATTAGTACATGGAAGCACTTCTTAGTATCTACATCAAGAAAATACCAGCTTCGTGGAGAAATTAAACTAGAGAAATCTACATAAGTACCATTCGAGACAGCCTATTGAAAAGACAAAGCACATTAGTTTATTGCCTTACTCGAAACAGTCATCAAATATGTAAACTCTATCTTTCATAAAATATTAATACCTTCTTCAGTTTCGTATATATAATGATTTATCTGTATTTTTGTTTCCCGTGATTTTTTTGGAGAGAGATAACTGAGAGTCTAATATACAAATTTGTGTTTCATTTCTCCAAGTCCTTTACAATTAGGTTTTCCAATATTTTAACGAGAAATTGCAAATTTAAGTTTACTTTTTACCTTTACAGATATGAAATATAACAACAGAATAAATTTTTGTGTTCGTTAAAAAATTGAACCATCGGATTCTCTTTAGATTGTTATTTCATGTAAGGAACTTAGAAAGGACAAAACGCGAACCACTGGTTGCAGAAACTTTTAATGAACTACAGCTATTGTAAGTTTTCTCTCACCTACTTGAAGTTCAGGGGCGTAGCAAAAATAAGGAGCGCCCAGGGCAAAGCATGATCTTTTCGCCTGTAATAGTCATCATGTCCTGGAAAGGGTAAATGGCTCCAAAGATATAAAACTATTTGTCCCTCCTAAATAGTTTTATAATATAATAATATAGTTTAAATTATATAATTTCTCATACTAAGAACTATAATTTTAATAACATGTTTTACCAAATATAGTTTATCTAAATCAAAGTGAAATATGCATACGAATGTACAGAAGGCAAACAGTCAATCTTTGACGGATTTTGTTCAAAATTTGATACGATCCTAAGTTTCAGATGCTAAAATTGTATACCAAGTTTTATTTATCTAGCTTTTTCATTTTTGAAATTAACTTATTTACATTAACTCGAGCTGACAGACAGCTGCACCTCCTGTGAATAGATTTCATTCAAAATTTGACAGAGAGCTTCAAATTTGGTGCAATGACCACATACCAATTTTGATCTCTCAAGTAATTTTGACTGATCGTGTTCATAAACAGATAAGAAGACATAATTCCAAAAATGTGTTTTCAAACCCAGGGAGCTGGTAGTTAAATCAAAATTCCAGCTTGAATTTTTTGACACTTGCTGTTTTTTCTCTTTGTCTGTGCTTCTATACATCATATATGAGTGGGTAAAAAGATGTGTTTTAGTACAAAGAAAAAAACAACCAAAAACCAATTTTTATAAAAAAAAAATAAACCAACACTTTTATATATAAAAAAACATGTTTATATACATGTCATGCCATGCTTACATTTTATCATCTACGTTTAAGTTATATTTGTAACCTCATCTTTACTATAAATAGAAATTTCTCAAAAAAATTTTAGTGTTGATTTGTGTTCCTTTTCAAACATTTTCGCATGATTCGCGAAGTTTGCTTATTTACCATTGACAACTTTTCCTTGGTTCTGTAAAAAATAGTTTTTATTTTAACTTTTATAATTCAAAGTCTACGTTTGGTCAACAATAAATAGGCACGTACAATAATATTTAACTCAATGAAGACAAATAGCAAAAATTCTTTTTAGCAGTCTAAATTTGCCATACTCCAAATAGCTGACACTCCTAAACAGAAATAAAGGGCGGCACTACAAGGAGCTTCCTGGGGTCCATGTCCTGAGTGGCCGACAGTAAACGACGCTAAATTTTTTTTTCTTCTTATTTGCTGAGTTTAATGCACAATTTGCATTATCTAGCTAACTCAAATGTCTTTCGATCTGACTTGGCTCAAGCGATACTATGTATTTTATCTTATGGCTCTTTGACAAAGAGCCAAAAGAATAAGCAAAGAGAAACTCAATACGAAACAGCAAAACGATGTAATGAAGATAAAGTTAACCCATTATCTGGAACCAAAGGGTTGAGCTGGCTCTTCTGGAATGAATGCATCTATTATCTGCTGGTAATATTACGAATCCTTCACCAAAGTGCTGCTATAAACGTATTTTAAAGAAAACAGATAAAATACATTGTCAACTTCTTAGTTATTAATTTGTAATTCATTTTTATAAATAAAGCGAAATTTTGTAAACATTTTTTTCTGAAATTCACAACCAGATGGCATTTTTTGTATTGAATCAAAATATAGTTTTAAAAATTGATTAATTGATAATAAGTAAATAATTGATAGTTCAGCTCAGATAAATAAGTAATTAATAATTATTTTACTGATAAGTAATAATAAAGTATCAAAAAATTGATAATTAAATAATTTAAAATATCGCATTCCTAGAAATTCACTAGTATATGTCAAAATATTAATAAAATCCTTTTTTTGAGAAATATTTTTTAAAAAACGTACAGGTAGACAGCATAGTCCGGTGTTAAAGGTAGTTAATGTAGAATTATATAATTATATACGTGTGTGTGTGCAATGATATTTTAAAATCTATTTTAAATTTAATCCATTTCCTAATTTTTTGCTCAATTCAGCACATAGTAACTTCACTCTAAAGTATTCTCCTGATTCCATTCCACTTTTTCTATTTAATTAATGCAACAGTAAGCTCTGTAAAATTGCTTTCGTCATCGATTCCCTCGCTCCAAGTGAAGGGATAAAATATTGCTGACTTAAACAAATTCTTCTGAAAGTTCCCTGTGATTCATTAGCCTGTGATCGACACGTGTAAGAAATCCCTATCAAAATCTCACAGTATATATTCACAGGGATAAAATTTTCACGATCTTTCCCTCATTTCCCTCTGTGTTGTTTTGTGTTATGTGTGTACTCGTCGCTTCTGCTTGTTCAAAAAATCATGCCTCCCGAGATAGAAATAAAACGATGTAAAAAATTCAAAGTGTCTTTTCTGTCTCCGGCTACGACTCTGCTTCAAGAATTATGTTTACAAATATATATATATTACCAAATAAAGCTATTGTGTATTTCTGTACCGAAAAAGTATGATGAACTAAATGCAATTTAGCTCATCAGCCCTTTATTGAAAGATAAAAGGAACACCCCCCCCCCCCGATTCTTTTTTAATAAAACTATTAAAAATATTAGCTAACGATGATATTTTTAAATTAATTTCGGAAAAATCTTTGAATTTATATTGAATGCTTTAAATAATTTATGAGCGATCAATGTTTTACAAGGAAATGCAAGGGATACCAAATATGCTTGACATGCAAGGTGTTTGAGAATTCTTGGATTCATTACAAACTATGTAATATAAATAATTAGAAATAATGGTGTTTCTTCGATGCTTCAAAACGCCTTATTTCGTAATATTATTATTTCTTAGAATCCTATAGATGGCATTAAGTAAGGTTTTATAATTATTTAATGAGAAAATTTCACTTATTAGTTATGCCATACGATTTTCTAAATTAAATCTGCTGGATTTTTTTTCTTGTGGGATTTTGGAAAGACTGTGCATTAAAAGCCTTGTGCTAATTTTCAGTATTTAAAGCACTGTATCACAAGTGCTGTTCAATTTGTAACTTCTCAAACGTTTAACGTGAAATTAATCTCTTTGCTTGGAACATACATAGTCATCTATTGTATTCTGAGAAATAACGATATTGTGAAAAAATACTTAATGGGCCACATCAGCAATATTCAGCAACAGAAATACGAGAATGTGTGTGAATTATGATTCGCACTTTTCGAAACATTCCGATGTATTTAATAGATTCGAATTTTTATTAGATATACTAGCTCGAATGTCCCTGAACGAAAATATTTTCATAATGACAATGCTATTAATACATTTAAAATAAATATTTGCTCGAAATGTTTCAAATTTGCATAGGAGAATTTTAAGATGCACGAAAGGGAACTTTTAAGACTTAGTCTTTCATTAATTAAAAAAAAATAAAACATTTAAGAATATAATGAAGTTTTTTTAATCGCTATTGTCGCTCATGACTCATTTATATGCAAACATATGAGAAATGAGACGAGATTAATTCTAATAATGAAAAGATTATATGTAAAAATCCATTTTATTATAATTTTATGGATTCATTTAATGTTATTCTGTTATTAATAAATTCATTTAAGAAAAAGCTATGTTTATAAATTTATTAGGTAAGATATGGAAATATTTTACTATCACAAAAATGTAATATTCTTATTTTAATATTTAATTTTTGAAATTTATTGCAGAAGGTAAAAGTATCTCCTATAAATATATTGTATAAAATAAAATATTTGCAAACTTTTTAAAAATAATGACTTTTTTTATTGCTTTTTTTAATTAACGCTTGGCATTTTAGTAAATCTTTCTTATAAAAAATATCTTGTTTGAATAATCGTTCTTAAAATAATAACAATATGCTAATTCTGTTAAAGTTATTCGTTTTATAGATTATAGAAATGCTATTTCCTTTTTTCTTATTGAATGACTTAGAATTAATTCGAATTCTATATATGGAAGATAGTCAGAGAATTTGAGTTATAAATATTCATACTCAATTTCTTTTGCTCTATGAACAAGACAAATATTTTTGGCGATCTAACTGATTCATTAAGAAATCTCCAAAATACTGAAGATTAAGAAAAGGAAATTTGGCAGTTAGGTAAAGAGGCATTAAGTCTCTTGGGAGAATGAATGCTCTATAAAAAACAAAAAAGAGATTTTTTAAATATCAAATTTTGAAAGTCATCTACTAGATCCTATTTAGCTAAATGCTTAAGTCATACTAAATGTAAGATTGCGGTGGCGGGAAAATTTTCTTGTGATCGTCGGGACGACTTCACTTCCGTTTCATCAGAAATTCTTTATTGTTGGGCGCCAATGTGATGGAATGTAGATTATTATGATCCATGCAGGAAGCAACAGGATGAATGTTTTTAGGAACATTTCTTTTAATAATCACATTCACACACTAAACAAGCACAAACACAAATACAAGACATTCATGCGCGCGGCTTTACAGTTCAGCATCACATCTCATTCTAATTACAATCGCAATGCACTATGGGATGACATATGGGACGGCCTAATCAGGCATCGCCATCTAGTATCCAAAAGAGAAGATAAGAGTAATGCAACTGCTACAAGATATATTTAGCATGGCTGAAGCTAATTATAATACATTTATATTAGCTACTATATTTATATACTAGCTTATATATTTATATTAGAATATTATGTATTTTGACTTACCAGAAATAGTTGATTCTACATTATTGATTCAAGTTATAATTATGGAATCACAGTTTGCTCCTGGGTGTAACTATCTACATTCTGCGGATTCCATCAAACTATCACTTTCAATCCCAATTCCAGTCGCTGTGATTTCCGGTAGTGAGGAGAAGTGGTTATTTGGGAAGCTCGGGGGCAGTTTCTGAGCCCTGAGGTTTGACAGAAGCAAGTCCCTGTTGTGAATCTGAGGCCGGAATTCTATTCCCGTTTTTAATGTCTGTTCGATTATAAACGCTTCTAATTTTTTTTCCCTTAAAAAAATAATAGCAAAATATTTTTTACTTTACAATCTACACATATATTAAAGTAGATAGCTATTTATTACTAACTAAAATCATATGTAAAATATTAATAATCTTTTTCATTGTGTTATTTTACTATATTGTTCACATAAACACGTGCGTTCAGGCAGAATTTCTATAAATGAATCTCGTTCACCATTTGGTTAATGCCAACAATTTCAGTGTCATTGAGTTTCGGTCCTTTTAAAAAATCGTATTCACAGTCAAACAAATAGATCAATACATTTGAATTGTTCTAAAACTACAATTTTTCTTTCCTTCTTTACTCTCTTGTATAAGTAGTATAGAGAAGGTATAATGATCGTCAAAAAAATTCAAACTTGATATCTTGATGAATCTCTACGTTTTAGAGTTCCCTGAGTTCAGAAAACACATTTGTCGAAAATGTCCGTCTGTTTGTCTCTCACTAAGATAGCTAGATAACTCAAAAACGCTTTCAGCTAGGTGGCTGAAATTTGATAAATGGTCTTTACACCAAATTTGCATGTTTCTATCAAATTTTGTGTAAAATTTGTTCTGAGGAAATCCGGCTGTTCGAGTCTGAATTAATACGATGACTACAAAATGAAGAGAATTAGAAGATAAGATTCTGTACACAGATTTAACATCTTTCCATATTCATATGAAAAGTTTAACTAACGAATGTTTAATAACTCAATACTCGATAATTTTTAAGAAAACCTATATTAAAAAATGAAGCATGTATGGATTTTTTGAAACCTGTATGTAGTACTGAATTTTCTGTTTCTAATTAAAATTAAGGAATAGTATAAACGATATCACGTGGCTTGTATTTTTTGCAATTCTTGTATACTTATAGAATTGCGTCACTTTTAAACCGTTTGGAATGTATTGATTATTTGAATGTAGCGGTCATTTTAATTTAGACCCAAAGTGGTCCCTACATCTCTACAAACCAAAGTAATTTTTATAGATGGTCTCTGAAGACGACTAGTCAATTTTTATCTAACGATGGATAAGCAAAATATTTAATCATGGATCAAGACGTTTTCGTTGTCTAGAAGAAAAGGCTTGTATGTAAGAAAAGGCTTTCAACCCAAACTCTGCTATGTGTCAAACGCGTTCATCATCTTTAGATACACCTTAAGTCACCTCTTCTTCAGATCTCATTCATTAATATAGTAGGATTGATCGTGCTTCTTTCCTATAAAATGTGATTATCAACAACCATAAACTCCTCATCTATAATCTCCAAAGCATTAACATTATTAAAAAAATCTTGTAAGTTAATTGTCGAAATGTCATGGTCGATATATCAGTGATATCTAATCTGTATTGAATTGCGATCCAATCTGATTTTTCAAAGTTCTAATCCAGAAGTTAATCCCAAAAAACATAGTGATAAAAAAGTATGCGAAATAGAACTATACGGATCGGCTATTTCGTTAAATAGCTGGTTACATAATGCGATTTTTTTTCTTAACCTGCAATACGCGCCACTGACCAAGCATGCGCTTACGATAGATTAGGGTGTAAGAAACAATAGAAGTAGTTTTTCTTTTAAGTCAACGAATGCCAGCTGCAGAAAGACAAAATAGTTTTCTTTTCATTTTGTCCAGTGGCAACGCGTGATGTGATGACCTTTGTGATAAACAATGTAATTTTTAACAGAGGTTTATTTTGTAAAACAATAAGCATAACAAGACAAAGCTTCAAATAGTTGTATGATGTCAGAAGGATAAATAAAATCATACGTTTCATTATGATAAAAATAATGACATGTTTATTTATATAAGCCATGGGGAATTTGCGGTTTATATTAATTGTCACTGCGGTCTATTCAAAGAGATAGAAATCTTATTAACACTTACACGAAAAATGCAAAGAAAAAGATTTGCAATCTTCAAAGAATTCAAACTCGATGTTTTGACAAATGTCTGTGTTTCGTCGAAATTTTCCAAATGC
>JAPMOR010011801.1:665084-837222 GCA_026543865.1 Argiope aurantia
GAATATTTATGGTAAAAAAGAAACAACATATTGGAAATAATAAGGAACATTATTTGCACTAAAATAAATACACAATTATTAATCGGTCAATAGTGTTTACATAAAAACTTGTATTGGCGAGAAAAAATCACGCCAAGCTTGCAGCCAAGCACTTGCAACACATTCGAGATTAAAATAAAGCAAGCAACAAAATATAATGCAGTTACATCAGTTTAAATGAAGCTTAATAACAAATTAAATAAATTTAATACAATAACTAAACCAAACTATGAAATATTCAGTTTTAACACCAAAATCACTGAGTGATGGAGGTTACGAAATTTTAAATTGATTAAAAGGGATATAAACAGAATATGCTTATTGTACATACCTGTGAAATGATACAGGACTATCCATAGAAGCTTTTTCTTTGCATCCAATTGCACAGCAATAGTTAACCATGGCTTAAATAAGTTTTAAAATCCAACAGTTAAAAGCGAGAAAAAAAATCGGCCATTGAAATATAATGGAGAACGGAGAATGCTGTTACAGTGAACACAAATTCTGTCCACAGGTCACGTGATTTTATCTTGTCCTACACCAAAGTAGGGTTGCACTCCCTCTATCAGTATCTCAGCTCTATGATTTAAACGCACGAGCACACAGATGCACACATATTGTTCTTTTTTCACGGAAAACCTTGATTTTCTTTTCCTAATTTCAAAGTATCATCAAAATAATCATTCTCATTAAAACTCTGACCTCATTAAAAATAGTTCAATAATATTAAAATGTAACTTTTAATATAAAAACATCTTTTCTGGAAATTGAATAGAATATTCTTTCTGGTCTTTAAATGTCTTAGTTAATTTTTTATTTTTAATGGATCTGACGTTATTTCAAAACACATCTCAGTGAATAGAGTGAACATAATTAGGCACATTTTGCGAATTTCGGATTCAATAACTTTGTATCCAACTCGCTCTAGACAGCAGATTAATCTCGGTGCTATTTGATTTGGTTTCATACTTGCTGCTCGCAATATAAAGATTTATTTGCTACTGAATTGCACTGGCAAATAAATCCTCTGTATATAAATTTTAATTGAGGAACCATTTTCCCATGCTGCTGCTTACTCGTAGGAAATTTTCTGCATGCTTTGAAGCACGTGAGTTCTATTAATTTTATGAAAATGAAATATTAAGTTTACAATTTCACAAAAATCTCTTAGTTTAATTCGATTCATTGGAGAGAAAAAACTTCTGAAAAAAATTGTTCATCTACGTTATTACTTCAAGTTTAAAATAGGATGAATCAACTGTGACGCAATAATAAATTTTGGTAAAATGCATTATTATAATTTTTTATATTCATGTAAATAAACTCGTTGAAAAGATAAATAAGATGGTGATATAATCCACAAAATATTCATTCTCGAAATTTTGGAGACTCTTGAGATTTTTGACATGTTAGTAAAGTCTCTAAATATATATATATATATATTTCTGAAATTATATCTGTTTACACACTAAATTAAAAACTCAGCAACTTCAATGGATAAAAAAGTGGTAAATGGTCTTTGTATTAAAATTGTATGCAGAGTTCCATAAATGTTTAGGACGAATTAGGTCAATGGAAAGTTTGCTTCTCTTCCCGTTCGTTTCTTTGCTTGCCAAAGTGTAAATTTAAAAACGCAACAACTAAAAAATTGAAATTAATCTGTCGTTTTGTAACTAAAATTATATATCTCTATCAAAATGCAAAATACAATGTCAATGAATAAGGAGCACCGAGTATAAGTTTTGAATCTTTACTTTATTTTGACCAAACTTCGATAAAACTCTTAGAATCAAGTTTTTGTACATTCAGATTATTATGGTTACATATTCCAGGGTAAACGTATATAGTCTACCGGCTGAATGAGTTTGTCTAAAATTTGACATAAAGCTTCACTTTTGATATAAAAAAGACATGCAAAATTTCATTCATCTTATTTTTTATCTTCTGTAGTTACCTTCTGCACCGACAGACACTTAACCATTTGATGGTTTTCTTACAAAATTTTTAATTGATCTACAATTGGGGGAATAAAACAATTTTTCAAATTTCATCTGCATACTTGTATTATTTTTCAATATCACAGCCGAAACTTATCCTCAGAATTGTTCTCTGAAATGCGCTGCGAGAGACTCACTCAAATACTAGTCTGAGATAAGAAAAAAATGGTGTAGAGGGTAAGTTTACCTTTTATTATCTCTACATATTGCGTGTATAAAGAAGTTTGAAGCTTTGCATATGCATAGATGAATGCAAGTAAAAACATTTTACCAATTAAACATTTTTATTCTGTAAAAATCATATCAAAATAGAAATTAAATTTTTTTTTGTGTCATGAATTGACAGAGATGTACTCATTTATCTTATTTAATGAAATTATTTAATGAATTATTATTATTAATTATTATAAAATATTATTATTTATTAAAATATATTATTTAATGAAACTATGTAATTAAAAGTATACGTCCAGATGCAATATTTAAGAAAATAAACGATTATCGCATTTTTTTTGGGGAGGGGAGGGAGAACTGATGTCCTTAGTATAGCTGAAAGTACAGTGGTTGTTTGGATATTTAAAAAAATCAACGTACAGTAAAATCTAAAATTAAAATATTTTGACTTCTAAAATGTCGACTATTGGATATAAATTTCCGCTTATTAAATATAAATGCAGCTGTTTTGAACTTCCGATGGACAGTAAAAAAGGATGAGAATAGAAGACAATCAAAAGTCGTGTATAAACACTGTTATTCTCCGAAATCTTCGTCGTTAAAATTCGAAAATGTATCACAACGGTGAATCAAGATTTCGATCCCCTCTTCGAAGAACGTTGAAACAGTGCTGCGGGATGAGGCTTAACTTTCGTTTGAAGATTCTTATTAGTCTTAAAGGTTTTTAAGTTTTCTTTAATGACAAAAATATTGAATGTCTGTAATAAGGAAGGAATAACCCTCCATAATCACAATTTCGACACGATGGTCGTCAAGCTCGTTATCTGTGATTCCAATATTCCCTATACCTTTCCAACGACTTGTTGAACAAAATCTATTGCTACAAATTTGCTTCTTTGTCCCTTTTCATCGAGAATATGCCTTAAATTCGTGTAATTTTCTTATTTTCCCTCAATTGAGGAATTGTTTAGGAGAACAAAATTTCCAAACAAAGAGGGATTTAAAAGAAATATTAAGGCCCATTTCACATTACAAGCGGCAACGTTCTTCAAAGAGGGAATCGACATATGATAAATGACTAACATCAAGGCATTTTAACCAAAAATTATAAAATAACATTTCACCAGATGATAGTGCAAATTATATCAGATCATGGAAAATTTACTGAATACTTTTACAGATTCGGAAGGATGCAAGATAGCACATGTATATGTGGGGAAAAGGCTCAATTCAGTACTACATAACAGAATGTGTCGAACTCACAGAAATTAGAGGAAGACTATTAAAATTGCCTGGAAATTTAAAAAGATTAAAAAAAAGGATGGAAAAAATTTCCAACTTTTGACCAACACTTTGAGGATTCTCTGAACTTTAATTAGCTGTTGTTCTCCTATTCAAAAGTTGGATAGTTGATGCGCTTAATAGCCAGTCACAATAATCCCTGTTTATACGGATTTATTCTGTGGTAACGGAATAAATGTGGATGTAATTAAGAAAAACTATTACGGCGATTGTGTCAAAAAGTAATTGTGCTTATGCATAACTTTTGATGATAAATTCATTTTGTTCTCTACTTTTTTTTGTTATGATCCATTAGTGATTGAAAAAAAATACACTAATGAGATTGTAACAGTCATGATTTCACAGTAAGTTTAAAATCGTCTCAATCTGCTAAACAAAATACAAAGACATATTGTAAAAGGAAGAAACAAGGACACGGAGTTCAATTTTGTCGTTTTATCGATGGATCCTTTTGACGTGATGAAATAAGATATTTTCAACCATAATTCACGCTCATTACAAAATGGCATCGGAAACCCTCCTAAATGGAAAAATGAAAGACACGACATGAAAAATTCCTTCACTCATTTCTTAGCGGTTCGGATAACAATGGCCGAGTCTTTTCATTACTGTTCTTTTTTTTTTCATTCGAAACGAGTCGGAAAAGACATTAATTTTAATTTTAACGTCAACTCTTCTAACAAAAGGAACAAACGAACCTTTTATTGAAAGACCCGACGCGTGTATTTCGCACTCATAAAAGATAAGCAACGATATAAACTCAATCCTTGGCTCTATTTTTAGCCACGGCTAAACATTTAATTATTGCTGCTGCTGATTTTTCATCTCTCTTGCAAGTTAGGGTTAATGAATTCTCGACATTTATGACAGATTTTTATGAGTTGCAGGAAGGGGTCATTGTTCTTCGCCTTTATTTTCATCCATGTTTTATTTCTTTCAGCGAGGCTATGTATCTGGATACACGAAACGGTTTATGTTTACAGTCTAGAGAAAGCTCAGTGCTTAAGAATTTCGTGGAGCTTAAGACAGAAAATTGGGTGCATTCTGGGGACTCATAGAGTGGAGATAATGAGAGGGGTTAAACAACAAAAAGGAAAACGTAAAAAGGGAGAGAGATTGAGAGAATATTATATTCGAATCTTAAAGATTAGTACCAATATAATAAAAAAGATTCATTTCTGTTAGTTTTAATTTAAATGATGCCAGAATCGTATGCTAATTGTGCAAACATAACTGTTTGTGCTAAGTCATAATATGCTGAGTTAAGCTGTTTTTTTTTTTCTGCCTGAAAGATATACAATGTATTTCAAATTTAAACTGGCATGGCACATTTACATATATAATAGGATCCCCAACTGTTTTCTTACTGTATATTATTATATGCTAGTTGTAAATGGTAGTTCAGAATATATTACAATGTGACGTTTTTTGTTCATCTTGAACGTTGTGCTATTGATTTTAGAATTAAATTAGCGCGATGCGTTTTACTTGTATTATATTCTTAGTAGCTGGATTTGGCGACCAGCATGTCCGCCAGGATCAATGCTTACTAAATTTTTAATTAAATATTTAATTTAACTTGGTATTTCAACAACTTTTTCAGCAAAATATTTTTAAGCTTCACATTTTTGATAGTCATATAACCCATATATACTATTGAGCTCATACTATATGGAATAAATTGTTGGAAAAATATGCTTAAAGTATTTTAGTAGTAAAGTAGTAAATTTAAACTTTACTTATACGTTTAAAAATCTGATGTAATTGAAAGGATAATTTTTCGACTTTAAAGATGATGTAAAAATCATTTTTGGAAATTATCGCGGTAAAAAGTGCAAAATTACGCATAATTTATAATTCATGTGGTGTAAGATGGACTTCTTGCTTAGAGAGTTGTTCCTGCTCACCTGCGCTACAGACGGATTGGACAATAATTAGTGAGTTTGACGCCAGATTCGGTATAAAACGACTAGACGAAGTAAACGGGTCTTAGGGAGAACTTTGATGAATATGGTGAACAGTAACTTAATGACGATGACGAACTGTGTTTTTATTTTCTAACCTTTTTTATATATTTTCCCTTTTATATCCTAATTCCAAATCTGTAAAATCTTTTGTATCAGTTAAATATTTATATTTTAATAATCGTGATTATTGCCCCTGCCATCCCCCCACATTCATTTCATTAAAAATTTGAAAAACTCGCTCCAAGGTGCGCATATCCGCTCTGCAAAGTATACAAGTTTCACTTTTACCAGCTCTGGTTCAAATGGTTTGAATGTAAAGAGCAAACATACAGCCATCTTTATTATAAATAAAAATTAGTATATGATAGCTATTGCAAACACAACTATATATGCCATCCCAAAATAATTCTACATGGCTCATATTATGATACAAAGTAAAGTTTTCCCCTTTACCCTGAAAGAGGTGCAATTAATTTTAGAATTAAACTGGGGCGCCACTTTTTATTTGAATCATATGTTCCCTTTCTGTTTTCTAACATTACAGTACTTACTTATTTCCTACATTTTGAACAATTTCTGACGGGCGATAGATTTACTTGAAAGCCGAATTGAAGTTACTTCCCTTTAATTATAAATCATCTTAATTCGTGTAAATATATTGTCAGCTTCTTTTATTTTAATACTCACTAGCCACTTACGGCGACAAAGTTTTAGCTCATCATATTAACACTATTATTTTAATTATGCTCTTCAATCTCATAAATTATATATTATCACAAAAAAAGGTATTATTTTAAATTAAAATTCCACAATAAGCATTGAGCATTTTTATTGGCCCATGTTAGCAAAGTGGCGATTATTAGTTAGCGAAGATAGTATAATGGTTATAGAACTTATCAAAAAAAATTATTTATATCACGAAAATGGAGGGGTTAGAGGAAAATTGGGCACTAAGGATGTATTTAACTAATATGAACATTCATAAGAAATAAAAATTTGTAAAATTGTAGCAGTTATCGAACTTGGACGATTTAGTTAATGTTTTTTAGAAAATATATGGTGTTAGGGCAACTATTGATTATGTATTGAGGAGTGATGAAAATTGTTGGTATTAATACAATGGTTTAGTTTGGGAAACTTTGTCAGAGTTTCGACCCGAAGCATTTGAATCATAGTTTTGAAATTGCTCTGAAAAATGGGGTGGTAGGTGATAAGAGACCATTGGTGGCTCAAATTAATCATAAACTTTCATAAAAAATAAAAATTGTAAAAATAGTTACTTCAATGATAGTTACATCTGTAGTACAGGTTCTTTGTTATTCTTAATGTATAAAAGGTAAAGGAAGGTTAAAAAAAATGAGTTTTTTTCCCCTCTAGCACTTTTTAAACTCTCTATATCTCAGACATATACATTCATATGAAAAAAGGGAAATACACTCTGTCTCCCTTTTTCTTATTTAAAACAACTAAGATTCTCTTTCCATATACTGTAAGACTGATTTAATGATCTATAGATGCAAAAAAGTAAAATGAAATCTTGGCTTATAAATATATTAATGTCCAAAATAAAGTTAAATTCAAGTTCTTCTGGAGACAAAACGAGATTTCACCCCACAAATAACTCTTAGGTCAGAACTTATGTCAATTTGAATCAATATTGAAAACAGTAAACACTATTAAGATTTTTAATGTAATTGTTAAGATTATTATTCATTTAACAGCGACTTCATTTCGTTTCAGAAAAGAAGCCAGACAGCAGTATATGGCGTTGACTTCCAAATTTTAAATGTGTTTTAAATTTCGTGCCCAATTAGTAAAAGAAAGGCATCCAAAAAGCTAATTTAATTTTTTTTCGCAATGCTACCTGCATATTTAAAATAATTAGGAAAATCAAAGTTCTCCAGTTCCAACTACTTCTCCAATTTCGCCCATTTTTGTTTCATGTAAAAATTCTTGTCCATAGAAATGATATAAATGATGGCCTGTCTTCCACCAGCCCTTAGTTTTGAGAAATAATTCAAAAATACTACTTCAAGGACTTCTAGGCACATTCTCTGAGGGGAAAAGACCATGATAGATTCCCCATCCACAATAGCAATACCGATTTCGCTTCTTTATTTCATATTAAACTAAACTCATGAGCCTTAGTTATGTTATTAATGATAATTTGTTTTCCCTCGTCCCTCATTTTCGAGAGAGGTCGCTAACTAAAAATTTAACATAACTCTAACAAAGGTAACGATTTCAAAAATTAATTTCGCCTCTAATTAGCACTTTGTTACAGTGAGATATAATTAATAAAAGTTAATTGGCATTACCAAATTGAGGCTATTGATATCGACAGCGAACGACTGGTCGTCAAAGGCAGCTTGTGAAAATTTAAACAAATCGAAATATACCGGAATGTGTAAGAATTTGAGAAAGGAAAGGGAGTTAATTTTCATGCATTGCTTTTTTTATTGTAGAAGATATTATTAATATTGTTTTGCACTTAATTCTCTTTATTTATAAGAGCTTTTAATTAATTACTTAATTGTTTTTAAAATTAGGTTCGGTTTTTTTATTTTAAAAGTTGATCAATTATTATTGAAAATAGATGATTTATTTCTCCTTAAACTTCTATTACAAGACATTTATCGGAATCGGATTTAAGCCATCTAGTATCCTCTAGACATTACAAGTCTAGGGGGTGCCTAAAACCATTTTCTTTTAAAACCAAATACTTTTATAGACTTCAATTTAATCCTTATGTAAGAAGTGAGAAGTAACAAATTTTTACACACTAGCAAAATATTTAATTGTGGATCATTTGCAAAATAGCTGGTTTTAGTAAATTCTGAATGAAAAAAAAGGTTTCGGTTAATTTAAAAAAATATTAATCAGCGGAATTATCTTCCCAAAATTTTCTCCAATGCTCTCTAATAAAAGTGTTACCCCAGAGAACACCTTGCATGTCATTGAAATACAATAGTTATAGAATACTAATTTTTGGCGTGAATTTAGCCTTTTTACTGAACTTGTCATATGACCCTTGGCAAGTTTTTTTGGCGATTAATCTCTGGTATGTGGTTAATAGTGTTCGTAAATCAGATTTGTGTTTTAGACAAGTTTCTCCCAACCATTTGAAGCAAAAATTTGACACAAAGCTACCCTTGTAGTGAAAAAATTATATACAAAATTTGATGTATTAGAGCCATTCCATTTCTGAGTTATCGCATGTATTTGCATATATTTGCATGCATATATCGCATATATTTGCATGTTTCTGCAAGTACAGACCGACGGACAGTCAGCTCCTTTTGGGTTTGGTTCAAATTTGATAGATGTTTACACTATCGATGTTAAATCCGAGTTTTATTTATCTAGCTCTCTCATTTTATTTATTTTATAATGTCTCTCGGATTTTATTTACCTCCATTTTGTAATTACCATATTAACTTATATTCAAATAGCAAGACAGACAGACTTCCTTTTTATGGATTTTGTCCAATTCTTAATAGAAATCTACAAATTCTATGTAAATACCGTATACCAAATTTCATCTATTTAGTTCATAGTGTTTTTGATTTTCACGGAGAGACGGACATTTTCCAAAAATGTATTTTTCGAACTCGTGAAGGTCTAAAATGTGGAGATTCGTCAAATTCAATTCAAAAATTCGAATTCGAATTTTTTAATGATTACAATACTTTCTTTATAGTTCGTAGACGAAAAAGTAAAAACAGAGATATCAAATAATTGTATCCTTATTAAATTAATATTTATTTCACAGAATTAGATTTTTTTTAATTTAAAGGAATATCGTTTACAATAAACGCAATAGTATCAAACTATAAAGTAATAATAAATAAAATGGCTATTATAATAACATTCAAAAATTTAAACAGTACTTGATTTTAATTTAATACAAATTCAGGTATAATAAATTCAATTAAATTCGTTTGCACAGGCTTTATGATGAAATGCAGCAGAAACTTATGCAACTTTGAAAATATCGCCAAAAAATCTAGTAAATTTGGAACTACCTAAACAATTGTCTACTTTGTCTGTTTTATAATCCAGGTCTGACATTCATTTAATCAGGCGAACAAAACAAATTACATTTATGGAAGTGAACATCTGATTCCTTTACACAAAAATGTGAAACATTTTGATCTTCCATTCATTTATTAAAAGCGAGTCAATGAAGTGAAATCTCTGACGATTCACTTTCAGAAAAGTATTTCAAACGATGAGATCTCGAGTTCATTTTCTTTCTGTCGATTAAGCTCTCGAATCTTTTGAGGTCCAAAAGTCGATTACTCTCTTCAGGTGGAGAATACCGAGAGTGTCACTGTGGAAAGACACGCAGGAGCTCTTCAACCGCCCCTCGAAACCCTCCGCGTGTTTTAATCGGGAAAGAGAATTCATTTGATTCAAGAGTTCATCAACAACTCACCGAGGAGGAAGTCTGATTTTTGTCGGTTGAAATGGTTTCAATCAACAGATGGATGTTTAAGTTTCTTTAGAATAAATATCTGACGGTGGTACAAAAGTTTAAAAACTCCCTAAAATGGATTTTATTTTAGTATTTTAATTTGTACTTGTATTTTAATTTAGTACTTGGACTATCTTGACTTCTTGGTTTTTCTTAGATTGTTGACCATTCACATGCGCATTGTTACGTTCCTGTAATACCACTTTCCTGCAATTTTAGAATCAAAGCTAAAAACATATTTGGATGTATTTTTAATACATGTTGAAAGGATGCCAGGTTAATGCCCCCTGACCTTGACTACCTATCAGTGACTTGACGACGTATTTAGAAATTCAGTGGCAAAAATAAAGGTTATAAAAATCACAACAATTACGGCCCTATTTTTATTAGTAGCTGAGATCAGGAGGATCTTTTCGAAAATTCCATGCCTTGTTCGGAGACTGTAAAAGACGAAAACTTCACACAACGAGTCATTCTGTCTCTAGAGTGGATAATAGAACGATCTCTCTTACCATATAGTCTGAGAGTAATTATTATTTCCTAATTAGAGATTTTTTTCTCTACATGTGTTGTGAGTTCTTTGTGAAACCTTTGGCTGTGTTTTTGCTAACTGTGTAATATACTTCCTTGTGAAATAAAGTTTCGTTATTCTTCATTGAGGATGTAGAGTTTTTACATCGAACACCAACAGGTTCATTTTTTCGTAACAATGCCTATTAACCTTGTAAAAGCTCATTGCATTACAGTATTTCGTTTGAGCGTACAGCCGAATAATTCCTTAAATGAACTTAGCCGAGTACTTTTAAAATAAATATTTCTAATAGAGAACAATGTTTCACATTTTATGTTTTGAAGTCAATTTCATTCTCCACTAATACGGGGAATGAAACTGATATTTTAAAAAGTATCGTTAATATCTGTAACAATATAGGGCCGGGATAGTCTGGTTGGTAGGCCGTTGGATTCACATTCCTTGGGGTGTGAGTTCGAACCCCTCCAGCCGAAGGTTCTCCGTGTGGGTGGTGGCTGGCGCACGTATAAATCTATCGTGACCACGAAGTCCTCCATGTCGAGAGTAATATCACTTGGGGGTACTGGTTCAGAGGTGATCGCTCTTTGATTCAGGTCTAAATTACGATCTGTGGATAAGTGAATGAAACGCATGAATGAAGTCCGCCCCGTAAAAAGGATTGTGACGCGTAGTAGCTACGACGTACTCTTGGCCCTAGATGGCGCTACTGAAAAACAATAGACGCTCTCTCTCGGCTGAAAATCGCTGACTTCCATCAGCGGGCTTCTCTATGACAAGTGCCATTAGGAATAACAGCAACAATATTCGAATTAATGAAGATGTAATATTCTGTTGCTGCCATAAGTGACTTACATTAATGTATTGTAATTGGGTCATTGCTCTGAAATTATTATTTTATGTTGTAAAAAAACGAATCAAAAATTTCAAAACAGACAACTTTTGAAACATTTGTTTTAAGAAAATAAAACGCGCCATTCTAGTTTTAAGACTTTTCCTATTCAAAAACGGCTATATTTTAAACAATATATAACTTACTAAAAGGAGATTATGGAAAATTTTCAGCAAAAATAGTGTCAAATTTAAAAAGGAAAATTAATGTATTTCCATTACATTCAAACTTGGAAATAAATTTTCCTTAGAATGAAATGCTCAAAACAGAAAGATACTTTGAACATGATTTTATTTATTATTACAACGAAATTGAAAATTAAACAATTATAATGAAAATGAACATAAATTAATAATAATAACGAAATTTTTGAAAAATCTTTACAATTCATTTCTTTTTAGAACGATGAGAAATGATAAGTTGGATAATATACTTTAATAATTGTAACAAAATTTTGAGAACTTTTTTGTTATTCTTTTGTAGTAAGTATTTTCAAATAAAAGAATTTGGAGACAATTCTATTGTAAAGTCGATACATCTTACTCTCTCAAATTTGATTCGCACCTCGAATCCTATTGCAGTGTTAGAAAAGAACTTAAAATTATTGATAAAAGTTATTTTTTAAAAAATAGCATTTTTTAAATGTATTAAAGAGCAAAAAATAATTCTATATCAAAATTATCAAGATAAGAATCATGAAAGTGTATTGTAATGATAAATAAATCTCTACACAAAAGGGAGCTCTTATCACATCCAAAATTTACTTTGATTTTGAAAGAATAAAAATGAATTCTCTTTTATGACTCTTATTGTGACTTAATTTCCTTATCGAATTGTTAAAAACAACCTAGGATATAATGATTTTTTTTGAATAAAAATCATTTTAATACATTTTAATACTGTAATTCAAAATTGGTCAGATTATTATGAAATATTGTAATCAATTTTTCGCTCAAATTCTCCATGTGATGGGGCCTCTAATTTAGAATCAAAGTTAAATTAAAATAATACGATTTATTAATAATTAAGTTCAACGAATATTAAAGTATCATATTATTATCGTTAATATGTATATCTAAAAAATTCAGAATTCTTGGATATTTCGAAGTGAGGGGATAACGGAAACAAAATTCCACATATATAAAATATTCATGATGTTAAAGCTGTAATCTCTCATAAAATTTTATTTTGTGGTGCCTTTCGGAAGAAGCATGGTAGGTGGTGACCATTGCTGATACATATAAGGGTCGTTAGTTTCCATATGAAATAAAAATGGCATTGGTTGTGACAGGGGATGACTTCTGAGATTTTTTTCTATAAATAAAGCATAAGAAGTAGTGTTTTTTAGATATCTCTTGAAAATAGGGAAGCATGTATGGGGGACAAGCGGCAGCAATAGATAGATGTACGGTAATAGATAGTGGCGGCAATATTCAATAGATGTAAGGTTATTTTTCATTAAATAAAAATTGTCAAAATTGGACCACCAGCTGGAGTTGGGAAACGAGTTCAATGATTTTTTTTCTTATTATTTTAAATATGTAGACATTTATAGCAAGTATTAATATATTTTAAAATCAACAAATTATTTTATTAATAGAATTTGTAAAAAAGACTTGAATTTTATTGATTTGAAACTTCTGCGAAAAAAACAAATATCTGCCCGTTACTGTATCACAATTCCATTCTAAAAAGTCATTTATACCCCCATAATTTCTCGAAAAAGCCAAAACAAAATGTCTACATTCTTCTAAATCAGCTGCAGAAAAGGGCGGAATAATTTGAACCAGTCAGAAGCGGACGAGGCAATAAACAAAAATAACTAGCATTGTACACAAATGTCAATTCATTTATACAGGACGCAATTTTATTCATCTTTCATACCATGAGAATAAATGCGATTTAACCACAAGGGATGTTTAAAGATAATAATGTAATCTTTATAGCCATTTTCATAAATACTGTCGCAGAAATCTCTATTTACGAGATGAAGAATTCAGATTCGAATTCGTGGTCAGCCAAACATGGAAGCTTTCCGTATTTTCCGCAAATCATATTCTAATTGAATTATTGCTTCCGGAAGATTAAATCATTGCATTTAGCTGGAAAACATTTCTGGCTCGTTAAAAACAATTTCCAGGCACCGATCCCATCATCAAGAAACATATGAATGGATTGCAATGGAAATTCCAAATAGATGTAGATACATTATTTTGGCCTGTTTATTTTTCCGTTAAAAATTAAGATTAATATGTTTATTATTCATTTCATACATGAAATATTCCGAGAGTAAGTATTATAAACATTAAAAAATTGAATAATTAAGAATGTAAATTGGGCAAATATCCGCATTTCAAGCATATCTTAGTTTGTAAAAAAATGAGGGCCGTGTTGGCCTGGTGGTGCGATATCGGCTTCGGAGCATGAGGAAACCTTCACTGGAATCGAGACCCAATTCTAGAGAAGAATGGATGTGCAAGCGAGTCTGACTCATGTTAAAACCGTCGGGGTCAAACGTCCTCATGTGGTGTGGTGCGAAAATTAAAAGTAGGGAATTGCAGCTCAGGTGCCGTCTTCGACATCTGATTGCGGTTCAAAATTGCGAGTTCCGTTCCGAGATAGACCTTGTGTTGCTTTAAAACGGGACGTTTATGTAACTGAACTGAGCTGAACTCAGTTTATAAACATAAAAATTTTGGATTAAGCCCGTGAATACAATAATACATAAACAGTTTTGGCTATAAAAATGAAATTTGGTATATAGTCTTCATATCAGATTTATAGATTTCTATCAAAGTTTGAACGAAATTCCATTTACAGGAGATATGTTTGTCCTGCTATCAATACAAATGAACACGATAACTATAAAACACAAAGAATTAAATATGGAAAATTTAATACGCAATTATAATATCTAAAGGGTACAACAGTATTAAATTTTAAGCCAGGCGTCTTCTGGTCTGCACTTTGCATGTGCGCATGCATATAAATGCTGTTATTCAAAAAGTAATAATCTAATAAATGAAATGTGGTATGTATTGTTGTTATTGAAAAATGTATTTCTATTTTAAATTTTAACTTCAATTGGTTCAAAAAAGGCGTCCAAATGCATTCTGTGTCTTTTTCATTATGCTACAAAGTACAAAATGCTCATGTGCGAGAATCTGAAAATGAAAATCAGAGCATCTAGCCTTGTCCATTGTGGGTGGGGGTGGGGATAACACGTTTATTAAAGAATATGTGAGGAAGTTTTGGGGGAACCTCTGGTTTATTATTTTCATGAACTTTGGTTTTGTTCTTCAAATTCCAACAATTTACATGCAACACAATCTAGTTATCCAAAATTCCTCGTTATTATTATTATTATTATTTTTACAATAGAAATCGGGATAAAAATCTACTATGTCTTCTCATACAAAGTTTCAAATATTTATAAAATTTTCATTTTATGGATATTTAAAAGTAAATCAACTGTATGTTAAAATAATTAGAACTATTGTCCCAACCTCAATTATTGGCTTGATACCATCAATTTTTATCTCTTTTTGAAGTTCACGACTCCTCAAATAAATGATCAATGACCTTTCTGCCCTGTCACCACTAATTTTCGAAAGATATCTCAAAACAACGTGCTTACCTTGTTGTTGTTCAGACTCTGTGGGGGGAAAAAACGATATAGTCCTCCAATCTCAGCTATTGCACCAGTTTCGCGAATTTTTATTTTTCTGTGAAAATCCGTTACTTAAATGCATCGTTAATGGTCGCTTGCCTTTACTTTCCTGCAGTTTCGAGAGAACATGCAAAGTAAATCTCTGTCAGAGCTCCCAGATTAAACAATTGAACCGATTTCGCCACTTTTCAATTATAGCGAACCAATCGGAACGCTCTACGTTAATTTGGAAGAATAATTTAAAATAAGATTTTCTCTGCTTCTGATACTGAAATTCATTAAATTGACTTTGATCAAATGAATACAATTAATATGATAAGTAAACCATTGGTGAACGAAGGTAGTTAATTTTTACTTAAACCATTCTATACTTCTTCCGTTCTATTAATTATAAAAAACTATCCAGGTTGTATCTTTGCTAGCTAATTTAAATAACAATTAAATTATGTCTAATTTATCTGTATTATATATCCTATTTTTTCATAATTAAATGTTGTATTTTATATGTCATGTTATATTTTAAAGATTTAAAAATAGTTAATACATCACATTACTAGACAAAATACTTATGTTTTCATTTTAATATGCCTTAACAAAGCCATGTATATCATAAAGTTCATCAGTTTCTAAATAATTAATCTACGTTTAAATAATCATTATATAGTTTGCATGTAATAAAATGCAATTTAAATTAATGTATTCAATTAGCTATGATTCAAAATAATATGAGGAAGATTAAAAACGGGGAATGCGACTCTTCTTTAATTTTTATAATCAGATTGCATTTTAAATGCAATTTTATTCTATCAAAAAATTATTCAGTTTTTTTACAATGATTATCATGTTATATTATAATTTGATATAATGGAAGGCATTTTAAAATTATATATAACCTCAAATTAAAAATAAAATAAAATAAGAAATCGTGTAATGCCGATGTTGGCATTGGAAATTGAAATATTAAATCAATAATTGGGACAATTATTATTCCTTTTTCCCTGTCTCATGTACGAAGTGGGTATAGAGAAATAATAATTCATAAACGATGTAAGCTAGACAAATGAAACTTGGTCTAAGGTTGTAACATGAAATTTATAGCGATCCTTCAAGTTATAAAAAAAATTCATTCAGAGAAAGTCTGTCTTTCGGCTGCCCAAGAACAAAAGAATACAGTAACTACAAAGCGTAAAGAACAAGAAAGATAAAATTTGATACAGATTCAGCATCAAAAGTCTCAAATTTCGTGTCAAGTTTCGAACTTCATCTATCAACGAATTGACAGTTTGTCGGTCTGTATTTTCGCATTCGAAGTGCAAACAGAATGCGATAATTTAAAGATGCAATGATTTAGATAAATCAAGTTTGTTATGGGATGGATGGTGGGATTTAGTGGCGCAAGATCCATATTTCACTATAGTGCGCCAGTCGTATGGTTCAAATATATAAGGCGTTTTTATGGAAGATTCTGTAGAATTATAAACTGATTAATAAAATTACAAGGCCACGTCTCCTAACTTTGTAAAAATTGGCAACAAATTGAAATGTTAAATAAAATTATAAAAACCAATTACTTTTAAAAATTTAGAAAGGTTTTTGTGGGGACGTTTCCCCACATGTCCACTGCTGAAGCACTGAAAGAAACGTGAAAAAAAGATGACGATCAAAATTAGGGCACTCTATTAAAAGATGAAGAACGATTAAAATCATGAATTAAACGGTTTGTTATGGAATCTCGTTACTAAAATTGTAATTTTGTGTGAAATGTTGATTTTAATCTATCGAAAAAATGGTATACAAAATACATATTCAGTTTTCTTTATTATTCTACGAAGCACACAATTCTGATGTGTAAGACTGTGAAAATAGAAAAAAAAATCAGTCACGATTTTGCCCGAGATCCATAATTTTATGCAGATAGGAATGATAATATCTTTAATAAGAAGACATGTGAGACAACTTCGGTGAAATGACTCCCCTGGTTTAAGAAAACGTTCTCTTTAAGACAATTCAAAGTTCATGTTTTTTTGCGATAAATTGAATGTGTTGATTATTACATTCAATTGTCTTCTAAAATAATAAAATGTGATTCTAATTTTTATGAAATCTTGATGTAAAGAACCGAAACATAATAAAATAAATAACACCATCCAACACCAATTATTTGCCCACAATATTAAAAGAGTAATTTAGTATGATTAACAGAGTTATATGAAGATCTTACACGAAATGAAAGCATTGCTTGAAACTGTACTCGAAATGCTGCAAAAATCATAAACATTCTAATTGACTATCTAACGTTACAAAATGGCGAACAAAATTGGCCACATTGTTCCAGTTGTTGGAGTTGAGAAATGAAATGAAATTTCAGTTTGCGATTTCTGTTGACTGTGGAGTGCAGTGGGGATGAGATGGTGATTAATTTATGACACTGAAGTATCCAGTGTCATAAATTTGCAAACTTAGCAACATCGGTACAGTGGTTGTGGCTGCACTGAGGAACTCTAGAAGATTGGGGAATTCTTTGTCAAAGATAGAACAAAGAATGACTATTTTTGAGATTTTACTTTAATCTCTTCAAAGTAGAAACTTTTTATATGAATAAAAGTTAATTGGATCATAATTATTCTTTGTTGTTTAAGAGATAAATCTCTTACAGCGAATGATAAAAAAAGTGTTAAGAATTGATAAATGATAAATAAATTTCGTATTTCACATCGTTGCCAAAAGGTGTTTTTATTCCTTTTCTATAAAATTCAAGCTACTAATTTAATTTTATTTTTTAAATGCAAAATTTATTGAAAATTAAGCTATTTAACTATAACTGAAAAATAAATAATAAAACTCACATTTAACCCATTAACTGCGAATTTTTTCTTTGAAGATTTTGGCCGTATAAGATATGTATTCATAAAAAGTTGTATAATAGTATTATTTCATTCAAATTATATTTTGTTCTAAAAATATTTGATATTTTTGAAAAAAGGTATAGTTATAAAATGATCCATATAATCACTTCAATAAAAAACAAAAGACTCCATGATTAACAGACCGCATCTTTAAATAAATTAATTCATAGCTATTTATGCTCGGAATTTCTTTATAATATAAAAACCAATCCAGAATATAATGCTACGTATGTGAAAATTCTGCTACGTTCCACTTACAGACGAATTTCAGATTTATTCGCTGGTTGTAAAGATTTGAAGCACAAAGTATATACTCTCTGCTACACGCAGTATTGACTGATATATATGTAAACATAACTTTTTACCATAGTCGTGGCTGCAGAGAGAGAAGACACTTTCGAAATTTAAACATCGCTTTTATTCCATCCCGGGAGGCATAATTAATGTACAACCCTAAGTGACGAGGAACATTAACACAGAACGACACAAGAGCGAAAGGAGGAAATTCTAATGAAATAATATTCCTTATGATTATATACTATGAGATTCGGATAGGGATTTCTTTACATGTGTCGATTTAGCTGAGGGAAATTATGGGGATCTTTTAAAAGAATGTCTTAGATCGACAAATTTTTATCCCTTCACTCGGAGTGTGGGAATCGCTGATTTAAGCATTTTTACAAAGCTTCTGTTGAATTAATCAAATAGAAAAAGTGGAATGGGATCAGGAAGTAATAAAATATTTTTTAGAATGAAGTTATTAAAGGCTGAATCTAGATAAAAGTTTGGAAATTAATTGGCATTAAATTAAATTTTAAAATATCATTACATATATAGAGAGAGAATAAAACTAAACTATGAGGTACCTAAATATATTTTTGGCATCTAGAGATATACGTAAAATTTCAAAATCCGCAAAAAAGGATCATGGCAGGTAATGGGTTAAACTCCATTTGCTTTAATACAGATGGGGGAAAAAATAAAGTTACGAAAAGAAACTTCAAAAAGCGACGATCCACTTTTTAAGCTAAAATCATCACTTCATTTAATTTTCGTATTAAAAAACTAATAGAACATAATGCGCCTCAACCTCATTCTTGCTTACCACATCCGTTCGTTTGCACAAGAAGGCTTATGTAAAGTTACATCAGCATAACAGCTGGTGAGGCAAAAAATGATTGAATAATTACCTAATTTCTCGGAACTTCTGACCTACTTTGCCTTAACGCCTGGAAACGTTTTAATTTTAGAAGAAAAATCGACTAACTTTTCACTACTGTAAAGAATTGCGGTAGTTCCAGCGAAATTGAGGTTTAAATCACATTAAATTAAAAAAATGGTTAATTATTGGATTTAAGTAAAAATAACCTCATATTAAGTTACCTTGGTTTTGTGGATGTTATCAGGTTTAATTTTTTGTGATGTTTTAAAATAATTATATTATTAATTAAAAAATTATTTATTGTTTTTCATTTAAGTTACAACATGTTACACCAGTTCTTTGAAAAGTGTTAATTATTTTTTCTTTAGAAAATGCTTATACGTATGTGGTAGCAACATTAATTTGATCAAAAAAACACAAAACCGCTCATTTTATAATTCTATTCATTTAATATTTTTCCTGTCTGATGTGATGTTACTATGTGCTGATAATCTTCCCGTATAAATAATTCATTTTCATAGTATTATTTGTAAATATATTCATCTTTTTTAACAAATGATCAAGTTTAAATTAGTATCAAAATCATCTCACATATTTATATTAATTTGCTCCCATTATAATTATGTATTTTAATTAGAATGTACAATTTTTAAATCTATCTGAATGTGGGTATTATAGAAGTCACAGAAAAAGAAAAATATTCAATTATTCTAGAATTTTTGATAGTCATTTGATACAGTTTTTGCCGCAATATCCAGATAGACATGAGATTTATTTAATAACTAACCGCCATTCGTGACAAACTTGTTGGCCATTTTCTTAGTTTTTCTGCGATAACTTCCGAAAATATTACAGCACAAAACAGATTTTTATATGATCTCATAGTTAAAGACAAAAAAGTATTTTCAATGATACCACTGATTTAACCTATAAATTATTATTTTTAATTTTTATTTTTAATGAGTTTTTCAAAAAAAATATTATAATTTCCAACAACTTATTTCAGAAAAAAAATGAAAATAAAATTTAACCTGGACAAGCATGTTATAAGTGAGAGGGAAAATTAACTTTTGCTGCTCAAAATTAGCATCACGCTGATAAAAACACAATTAAAAGATTAAATGAACTCTTATTGCAAACTAAATCTAGGAAAGTGTACTGTTCAGCATGTGTTTGTATGAAAGGGAATTGACACAAAATATGATATTTTCTATTAAAAAAAAAGAAAAGGAAAGAATGGTGATGATAAAGTTTTTTGTGATGTTTTAAAATAATTATATTATTAATTCAAAAATTCAGTTTTATTTAAAGTATGCATGATTTAATATATACAGGATATCCACCCTAATCAGAGTTCAACAGCCAATATTTAAAACTTTATTAATTAACGTATATGTCTATAAAATATAGTCTAAATAAATAATTATATTTTATGTAGTGAAATCAATAAATGTTCTGGTGAATAACGAATTTTCAATTTTTACACAAATCTTCTGTTTTGTGACTCATATTTAATATAATATTCTTCAGACATTAATACTTCAAAGAAAAACGTTGGACTCTTTTGAATTCAAATTTATTGAGTTAAGAAAATTTGAATGTCTCTATTCTGTGTAATCATTCATAAATAGATATGAATTAAAAATACTGCAAAGTTCAATTCTTTTTGTAAATAAATACGAAGGTGGTATTTCTTATATTTATTTTATGCTGCAGCTTCATGTTTTGTTTTTCCATCGTGCCGGGGTTTACACTCGGCCAATTATAAGACGGTCAATAAAACAACGCATGCGCAGATAGGGACTGATTTATGTTTACCACAATTTCATAAGATAAATGCAGGCATTCTATACTTGGCTATAAATTGCCACTTTGGTTTCTCCTGAATTTTTTTTATTGTGTATCGTATTAAAATGATGAGCATTTACGCAAAGAAAATTGGTAAACTAAAAATAAAAAGATCAACATATCTAAATTAAGAAAACTGTAAAAAAGAAATGTCAAATAAAACGAAAAAACCACACACACACAATCCTGCATAAGAAAGAACAAAGAGGAAAAAATGTCGGAATTAATCTATGAGAAATAATCAATTTTTTCAAGCCAAATAAACCCTCCAAATTCTACAAAAGCATGCGCAGAAAGAAAATAATTCAGTACAGCAGCATGTTGTTGTCCCGTCGGGACAATTACTTGTCATGGACCGAACAGCAGTTTTTAATTCTCTCTACGCATGCGCTGCCTACTGGCCGTCTTATAACTAGCCGAGTGTAAACCCGGCATCGGTCGGGAAAATTTTTGCAAGCTGAACTATTGATCGTTAAAAAAGAAGTTGAGTTTATTTTGAAAAAATTATTTACTTTATTTTTTATTTAAAAAATTAATAATTTCTTCATTAAAACTTACATACATGAATTCAAATATATTGTAATTATTAATCATTAACTAATAATGAAGTTATTCAATAATTAACTTAAAAATTAATTAAAAAGTAAAATTTTTAACTTTTGCAAAAAATATCTCCGTCACCGTTTTTAACGAAGCTTATGGGGAAAAAAAGAGAATATTTCTTTGAAAAAAGAAAAAAAACACCCAGAACTTTTACAAAACTATTATTGGAGAACATCTCTCTCTAAAAAAAGGTTTTGATAGAAAAATTAAAAAGTGTTCAAGAAATATGAAAATGTATAATGCTTTTAACACAGAGAAGGAGAAACAAAGATTTATCCACTCTCATACTTCATACAACTCTTTTAACACTCATTCCACAAAGAATGTGGCATTGTCTTTCTTAAAATATGTAGCTCCGACTGGTAGGAAATACACCATTCTGATGTAGCAAACGATAACAAACCTTTTTATCATAACAAATGTAAACAATAATATGTATTTATTTCATTTACCCACTAATATTTTTAAATTGAATAATAATTTACTTTGATACCTTATTGATTTTACGAATTAATTAATTTGCTTAATATTTTGAAAATTCAAAATAACATGTTTTACCATTAAATTGTATTTTTGTAATACAGATAGTAAAAGCAAATTAAAACACCATTTAAAATATTAAAAGAAAGAATTAATTCATTTGTCTGTAGAGTACGAGCAATTTAAAATATACAGATATATGATTTATGAAATATTATAGAGATTATTAAATTCCGCCTATTCTTTCAAAAATAGTTTTTTAAGAACAAAGAAATTCTTTTAACTCAGCTGGAAATTAATTTTAAAGGACTAATTATCTCTTTAAAAATATTTTTACATTTCAATTATTAGTAAATTTTAATAAAATGAGTCATTCGTATTCAAAATTTAAAAATTGAAACTAAAAGAAAGGAAGCATTAGAGAAAATAATTTGAAAACACATTCTAAAATTTGAATTGAAACTAATTTCCAAAATTTGAATTGAAATTAATTTGAAAACACATTCTAAACATTCAAAAGAGTTTTTGATTGAAGCTTCCAATTCAGAGTTGTAATTATTCTTACTATTTTCTTGCTATCCTGCAATTACAGAAGTAGTAAAAATGGCTATGTACCTGAAAGAAAAGCAAATTTAGAATAGAATTAATTTATATAATATGAATTTCTTTTTATCAACCCCACCACCACCACCACCAGTCCACTCGCATATCTATTATTACGAATTAATTGTACGAATTACACCTAATATCGTGTATAATTAATAACTAGTATTTAAAATCCTAAAAGACTTTTAAACAATTAGATTGATTTTCTTGTCTTTTGTTCTTTAAAACAGATACAAAATATTGAAATATTGTAATATAATATCAATAATATATTAGATAATAAAGTTATTAAATAAAGTTTCTTTTTTATATATATACATATATAATTATATGGTACTTTGAGATTATCCCGCCGACCTGTCAACGCTCGCGAAAATACTCCAATCCAATCCTGTCATGCTACCTTTTGGCGATAATATTGGGTTTGGCGAAAATGGTTAACGGGATAATAACAAAGTATCATATATATATATAATAACTACTATACTGAATTATTATATGCAATATATAATAACTATATTATACACTTCTTAATTAGATAATTTATTCAATTTCGTTTCACAACAGACCATTTGTAACTTAAAAAGCTTTGCGTTGGATACAATTTCTGTGGCTAACTATATATATTTTTAATATGTCATCATAAAATTATTTTACTAACTAAGAGTATAAATAACAACAATAATTTTAATGCTATAAATTTCAATTTTAAATTGATCCCTTAAAAGCAATTTAAAATGGAAACTCCACCCCAAAATTTATGAAATTTGATTTCATATTTATAATAAAATTAGGACTATATTTATACTTTACAGTGGCATTTCTATATTTATGTTTTCAGCTTGAAATCTCTATCTGATCATAATTTTATCGATAAGATAATTAAATTTCGAAATTTTTAAAATGATTCTCAATAAGTAGCAACGACAACACGAGTTATAATAATAAAGTTATTATTTTTTTTTTTTTACAAATGTAGTCAAAGATAATCAATAGGACTTTTACGATAATTTTTATTATCTCGTTATATTGCACAGAAAAAAAATCAAAATCAGTATAGGATCACAAGAATTTAGCAACACACATTAGAGAATGTAATAGAAATAATGCCACACGTTTTAGTAAATCTCGTCTGAAAATCATTTTACAGAAACTATATTTAAGGAAGATAATATAAATTTTTACATTTTTACAAAAGAAATTTCATTTAGTTAAATCATTTTTAATAAAAAGTTTTGAAACACATTATAAATTTATCGATCTCGCACAGAAGAATTTTATATAATTGTCTTATTTTGCCACCAAATGTTGTATAAATGTTTAAGTGAAAGATTGATCAAAAATAATGCAACCTTTGTTCATAGATAATGTAAAAAATAAACCGTTAATAACAGTAATGTCCAAAGAACCATCTAAAATATTTTTTCACACCGGTAAAGCCTTATACTAAATAGAAACAGAAAAATATTGGATTTTTTTCTGTTTTTCAATTCATCTTTGCTTTATTAAATTTTATAAGAAACAAATTTGATAATGCTCAGATGAATTCATGAATTTCTTCTTTGTTGAATATTTGGTCAAAGTCTTAATGCCGTAGGTCTATGAATGACTTTCATAATGAATAGATTTCCTAAAAGAAACAAAATCACAGTCTCTATAGCAACATCAGACGATAAATAAAGTTAAATTAATAAAATCCTTCATATAATTTGTGTTTATTAAAATTAAATACGTACAAAAATTTTACTGTTCAAATATATCATTAATTCTTACATTGATAATATTGAAATTCGAACAAAATTAATAAAAAGTTTTCTTTTTAGCAGAAACTAGTATAATTTTTCCTTAATTTCAGGGTATGGCAATAATTTATTTAACATTTCTTATTAACAAAATTCTTAATTTGCCATTATTATTCTTATTTAAAAACATATCGTTTAATATTCTTCATTTAACCATTATTGTTCTGAAAATTAAACATGCATGATTCATAAGATTATGAATCTGAAAACCTTGGTGAGCAACCCATGGCATTGATCTCAAGGCTATTTCATATTTATGGCATTAAATTAAATTGTGCGAATGCAAGGAAGAAATATGTAGGACAAAAAGTTAAATCTAATTATTTATTTATAATACATTGGGGAATCGGCATTTTCAAAATATTTATTGATAATATTCTGATATAGTAATTGCTTTTTTAATAATAAATTATATATTCATTCGTTTCAATAATATTTTGATATAGGGTTTATGAAAATAGATTTCTTTCTTATTTCTATGGGATTAAATATACAGAAATTTTACTCGGAATACAACAGGGAAATGTAATTAAATTTTTTTTATTGCATACAAAAAGTAAAACTCAAATATATCTATTCTACAGTTTTTGTCCAGTGCAATTTCACAGTCTACTGCGTTCTAAAGAAAACATTTCAATAAGAACAATCTGGAATACAGCTATATATTCTATTTCGGAGAATTTATAATAATAAATGATTAAATCTACTTAAGAATTGTTTTTATAAAGTTTGTTCTTCGTAAATGATAACATTATTTTGTAAGATTCAAAGAAATTTAAAAAAATCAAAGTTTTGTGAATAGAGACGTGTTTAGAACAGGTTTGCAACATTACCATTTTTTTTAATTATGGACATTTAGTCTTGTTTCGAAGAACCTGGCCTTGAGTATTTTTATTTTATCTTCTTTATAATTTCGGTTTAATTTATAATGATTGTAATTTATATATATAATGGAAAAAATCTCCGAACATTATAATAATTTTGAATATATATTTATAATTTTCAACATAATTAATTCATTCGAGAAATGCAAAGATGAATCATGGAATAAAATGTGCAAAAAAAAAAAATTCTTGCTAAAAAATATGCATCTGCTTTTGAGTTTATACCAGCATGTTAAAAAAAATTCAGAAATAATCAAATGATTGCAAATAATATAAACAAATAAAATAAATTTATACTAAATTTTTCAGTTTGATGTTCGAAAAATTGTGTTGAAACAACAATGTTCTTAAAAATTTTACTTATGAATTTTATAAGTATTTTATTTAGAGTTTTTAGAAGTTTTCTAAGAATATGTAAGTTAGAATTTATATATCTTTGTTCAAGAATTTGAATTGGTTCGGAATTTTTAAAACAATAAGAAAATTAATATCTTATTAATTGATGATGGATTTTCATTGCGAATATTCGAGAATATTGTCAAAAAAATAAACTTATCTGGTTGGACTGATCTAAGAATATCCAAGTAAAAATTTAAATATCTTTATTCAAGAACTGAATTGGTTCAAGATTTTTAAAACAATATGTAAATTAATATCTTATTGACTTATGACGGATTTTCATTTCAAATATTTGAGAATATTGTTAAAAAATGAAAGTCTCTGTTTGGTTATGTCTAAGAATAGGTAAGTAAAAACTTAAATGTCTTTGCTCGAGAATTTATATTGGTTCAAAATTTTTAAAGCATTATAAAAAGTAATATCTTATTAAATGACGACTGATTTTCATTGGGAATATTCGTGGATATTGTCAAAAAATAAACATCTTGTCATCAAATCATAGCGGTTAAAATAACTATTATGATCCAAAAAAATCTATAAGAAAGGATATTACTGAAAACTAGAGCTCAAATTACCAATATAAAATACATTTATTGAAGATTGCATAACCAATTTCAAAAATTACTACTAGTTAAATTCACTCTTTCATTTATTTATTTATTTATTATTTTATTTTATTTATTTATTTATTAAAAAAATTGCACTGTTAAAGTTTTCATTAAATAGTTAGCCAAAAGAAATAACAGCTTATAAATGACAAAGTAAAAATAGTAAATTAAAATGATATTTTAGAATTATCAAACTTTGAATTAAAAAAAATGTTTTATTCCGAGAAGAATTTTGATTTAAAAGCAAGCATTCATCATTAAAAAAAATGGTAATGGATTGAAAAAAATTTGGTGGAAAATAAAATTTAAAAGATTTATGTGAATTTGTCAAATATTCACAAAGGAGAAGGATAACATGGGGATATAAAAAAATTCTTTGATACTGGAAAACTAAAATTTATTGCCATCAAGATCAAGTTCAACGACTTAGATGTAAGCATTCGTACGTTATAGCTAGAACTACTTCAATTTTCTTGAAATCTTGTTGAAAAAATTTAGCCCAGTTCCATAAAAAAATTGTTTAGTTTTCAAGTTAATTCATTAAAACTAATGCAGTTCTCTTTAAAGTTTAATGAGATTCAAGTCAATATTTGAATTTCATTTTCTCTATGGACTGGCAACCTTAATTTAGAATATGTTAATTTTGGAGAAAAGAAACTTGCTTAGTGAAACTTATTTTTGAGGATATACAGGACGATTTAGAAAGGAAACTTACAATTTCGGTGAATAGTTTGGCACTACCAAAGAACAGGATTTCACACAGGAAAGTTGAATCGTGAATATTATATGGAAGAATAAAATGTACTTGAAAGATGAAGGAATGGTCAGTAAATAGTTAGTCAAACATCACCATTTATTTCTTATTCATTATAATGCAAGAAAAACAGGTACTTAGAATTGAATTTATTATATTTAATCCAATTTCACGCAGTAGTCCTTCGAATTTATTGTAATAAAAGAAGTATCGAAAATGCTTTTATTAAAATAAAACAGTAACTCATAGATCCATAATTATTATATCTGCTTCAGACATTTCTTCCTCCAACTATAGAGCATTCCTAATTTCATATCATAATTTACAGTCGTTTTTACAAAACCTTTCAAGATTTGTATTGTATTTTTCCTTATTGTATCAATAGTTTCAAAAAGAAATATTCAGTATTAAAATTAATTTCTTACTTATAGAAAAAGAGAAAAAAATAACTGATTTTTGTTCCTTTTGTGAGGTTTTTCTGCATTTCTTTACCAATATATACTATTCCTATTATTATTATTTTCCATTCACAAATTGATTATTTATTACTTTATTTTACGAGTATATAAAGTGGTTCATTCAGTTTCCAGTTTCCTTATGTTTCATTGGTAATTTAGTGTTCTATAAAAATAGATTTCAGTATATGAAGACATGTGTACTATAAGGTATATACTTTTTACAGATGTGGGATGGAAATCGCAGAGCTTCATTCTAAATTTCCATTCATTTATTCTGCATATCATTAATTTTTATTATTGTTGCATTTTTTAAACTATTGATTATCCTACATTATGCGGCTTCTAATATAAATAGAAATTTAAAAGGAAGTATAATTTTAGGATAATTATTACCCATATAATTATAAGAATAATTGTTCCATAGGGATGCCTTTAAGTTTAATAATTGAAAATTTATATAATATTAATTATGATTAAACATTTAATTAAATTGACATAAAAATGCAACATTTATTAACTAAATATATGAAATTAAATAGTAAAATTATTAAAAAAGAATTACAATTTGTAATAATACATGTAATTTATCAAAAACTAAATAATTATTTAAACACCTACATAATAAGAGATTGTCAGCATATATATATATATATATAAATTTTTGTAATGTTTAATTTCTCAAAAGTGTATTCATTCAAAAATAATATAATAACAACACTTGGCAGAATTATTTAACAAATTGCGATTATTCATATAACTGATATCAAATAAATAAAATGACCCCAAATATTTTATGAAAAGTCGTTTATAAGCTCTTGTCTTCTATGTAAGAATCAAACCTTTTTTTTTTAAAGAAAAAAATTGGAAATGAATGTCCTTTGAAATATTGAGTAATTTTTTTTGTTTAAAAGTATTTTTTTTTATCAAGAGAATTTCTTATAAAATATTATTTTATAAAATGTTCAAATTCAAACAGATTGAAATGTATTGTTTTAAAATTTTATTTGATACACTTTTTCCGCCACTGTATCTTGTGCCTGCCTCTCTTCATATCAGCAAATGACCTGGAATCACCCTTGAAAGTAAATTTAACTTGTGCGAAGAATGCAGACCCAATGCCTCTGGTCCAGCTAACGTGATCTTGTCCAACGCAAGCGGGCTTTTCTATGTCATCGATTAAGTTTTGTCCACTTAGTGTGACTGGTCAGTCCTACACAAGTGATTTTCTTGCATGTAATTCTTGGCTGAGAAGATACCTTCGTAACACAGTATCAGATATTCTCGTCTCTGTCGCAGAAAAATAAATAGTTTATAATGAGTTGCAACACATGTGTGTCCTCGTTCTGTGCGAAAGTGCGAAAAAGTGATCTTCTAAATGGGTTGTAATAAATACATGGCCAACCCTTTAGGCCGAATAAAATGTTTCGGTATAGAAATTTCTGGGTTGAAACTGGTGCCATAATCTTTGAACTACACCTCTAGATTCATTCAAACTTTTGGAAGTTCGAATTTCTGTCAAGCCCATTTCTATTCACCCTATCGCGCGCTCTTTTACCGAATTGGATAAATGACTACTTAAAGATATTACTTATTTAAATTTGAATTACGAACAATTCTATCAAGCATTCATAGAATTGTTCACAAATTTTTTCACAATTTCAATTTTCACAAAACAATTTCACAAATTCACAAATGGGCTTCTATAAAAATACCAATTTTTTTTTCAAAAACTCTGAATCAGATAAATTTTTTTGGTTTAATTTAATTAATGTTACCCAGTATACTTCTCATAAACTATATCTGTTACTTTTATTTGCATTCATTTAATAGTGAGTACCAAAACGGATTGTATATTAATTTTTAGATACCAGTGATGTAATAGCAGCTTCCATTAAAGTGTGATGTACGAAGTTAAAAATATGAGTATAGTTATCGTAATTTATCACAGAGCCTAAAATATTTATTTAATTTTTAATTTTTTTAAAAGTGACTATTTAAATTGTCAAATGTTACGAATCAGTGTCTTCTTTTTTAAATAATCGAATAACGAAAGAAACCAATTCGCATCTCCCATCTACAAGAGGCAAAAACTACTTACTATAATGTGAGAAGCTACAATTTGTTTTGTTTTGCTTTCTTAGATATGTAACCATAAGCAGCCACTCTGACCTGACCGAAAGCACACCGGAATTATTGAATGATCGGAATTCCTATAGGAGATCATCGTCGGTAAGTGAGCTGACCCCACATCATTTCTATACCCATTAGAGTGGCGAAATCCAACCATCATACTGGAAGTTTCTTATCTCCATACTTGAAAGGCCCCCGTGTAATTTTTCAACCTATAGGATATATTGCTTAATATCTCAAATGCCTTTAAACTAGGCTGCTTCAAATTTGTTAATATATTTTTAAAACATCAAAATCCTTAATGAAAGTGCCAAATATGAAGGTTTTCAAACATGTAGGTTTTCCTAAGATATCAAGATATATAAAAAAGGATACATATGTTGAAACAATGAAAATTGTTTCAATTTCATTGTAATCATGAAAATCATTATTACAAATGTTACACAATTTGTAAAGTTTTTTTTAATTCGATAAAAATTTTCTCGACAATTAAATTGGTATAATTGATGAATCAATTTGTTTTTAATTTAATGTTCGTGTAAAAATTGATTTTGTTTCTGATCATATTTGACATAAATTATCGCCAAAAAATGCAAACATTTCAATTAAATTTTAATTAAATAATGCATTTAATTTTTTAAAAAAAAAGGCGTTTAGAAGTACGCATTGCAAATTCTTTAAAATATTTCTACCAATTTTAATAACTGCAGTTCCAGCTATCTTCTTTGTCGAGTTCCAACGAACACGCACATGTAATGTAATCTATTCTATTTAACTTGGAGATTGATAGAACTATCAGGATATTTCTGAAAAGAAACATTAAACGAACTTCTTCGAAATAATAATAAAAGAATTCGTCATATATATTTTTTTTTAATAAATTCGTGAGCTGATTTTCGAGAAACTGTAATCGTTTATGGAACGACAGTCAGATCTACCATGTCAAAAAAAAAAAAAAGGAACAGGAAAATTAAGCTATTTGAGAATAAGAAGCATAAATCTTCAAAGCACCAAAAACAACTTATTTTCATTCATCCATCCTGTCATAAAAAAGAAAAGAAAAGAAGGAAGGAAAAAAAAAAAAAAACTACTCCCCTACTGTTACGTCACGCTAGGGATCGTCTGGTTATCCATACTTCTTTTGCCGATTCTATCATACAACTTTTTATTTTATTTTTAACCGTTTTAGAAACTTGTTCTTCGGCGACCCTTCAGCGGTTGCCTTGTTTTACAATAAAAATAGTGGAAGGAAAAGGTATAAAAAAAAATAGCACACGTGACGCTCTTCACCAATCACAGAGCTTTCTTCAACTACAGAACTTCTGCAAGTTTGGCACCACGTTACTTCAAAGGTGAACCCGGAAGTGAGCGGACTGTAAGATCGTTTGCTCTTGTGTTCCATCGTTTGGTTCCTTCCCTTCAGATGATTTCGTGAAGGTTTTATTTATTTATTTTTATTCTTTCGTGTGTTCGACTTCAAATTCTCGATTAGGACATCAAATTAGCGTCTGAATAACGCATGTCCGAAACTTTATAATCAATCAAATAATACATACCTAGATATTATGCATCAGAATATAGTTTAAATAATCAGAAAGAATTACATTCTTTCTAGTCGTTTCATTCTAGAATTTTCAGATTATTGTGCAATTTTTTTATTCTATTCGAAAGTCAAAGTATTCTGATTCGCAGAATTCTGATTCGACGCTTAGAATTCTTTCTAAAAGAAAACGGGCAATCGCAAGTTGCAGTCTTAGCGAGGTTTCCATTATTTTACAAGTCTCAAGTGTAAACAAGGTCTGACAATCGTCGCTTGAAGTCATAATTAAAGCAACGAGTAGCTTCTTATATGAAGCTGTCAGTTCATTTTTAGTTTTCGGTTTTTTAATTATGTTCTGTGGACAGTGCATTTGTTGACATGGCATCCTCTAAAGTAAGCAGAGAAAAACTGAAGCGGAGTGGCTCTTTCCAAAAAAAAGAACCTCCACCTCCTCCACCAGATGAAAATCAATTTCCTGATGTCAAATTAGAAGATTTTGAGATGCTAAAAACTATCGGTAAGTAGACAATGCTTTCTTTTTTGTTTTGGTTTATTTACTTTTTTTCTCTGTGTTTGAATATTTTATTTTGCTATTAATAATGTAAAGAAATATTATTAATTCGATGCAGTTATAAAAAATCTGAAATCTTCTGATAAATGTTGTATTTAATATGGAAGAGCGCCTCTAAGTGCATAAGTTTGTTATGGAAAATGAAAACCATACCATTTTGTTGCCCAACAGTCAATTTTAAATGAAATAATTTATTTTAGAAAATTATATCTTCAGAATTTTTTTCGTAATACAATTATTTCAAACAGTACCTTTGTAATTTGATTCCGAGAATAGCAGATTATAAAATTGGCAATGCATTTAAAGTCTTCTATAATTACTCTTCCACGTGCTGACGAAAACTAAAATATGAAATTACGTTTATTATTATTTATAGCATTCTTTAAATCTATGATTTTTTTTAGACTTATTCTTGTGAGTAACTCAAGTCAGTAAATTGTTTAATATATTGGACTATTTAACTTTTAAAATGATCTAATATCTACTTTAAAAAAAATATAAACTGTATTGTAAGATCAATATAGGAACCGTAATAGTAAATAATAAGTTTTTATGCAATTGTAAATCTTTTAAAATTAGATTTCATTTAATTTTATTCTGAAAATGAGGAAATTGTCGTTAAAAGATCTGATTGTATTATGTAATTGTTAAGTTCTCGAAATCTATTTTTTCAATAACAGTGTTAACGGATTTCCAACCTTTTTCAACTATGTAACCGCCTACTGCCTCTCGACTGAGAGGGCAGGCACAGACATGTCGATTAAAAATATTCTTTGTCTATTTACTAAATAAATTTGTAAAAATGTTAAATTCTAGGAATTATGAAATTGTGGCGATATGTGTTAACATTAAATTATTAAAATCACCATTAAACTAATTAAAATATAATTAATCCCTTATAATATTTTGGAATATTATTTATTAATTTAAATAATTAATATTCCGTTTAATCCATTTAAAAGATCCTGTAAAATAATAATTTTTATTATTATATTTGAAATTTATTTCCTTGTAATCTTTCATAATAATCGAATGCTTTTATTTATAAATAAAAATCATTAATAAATAATTATGGCTAATTCTTCATTTTTCAAAATAAAACAGTATATATTTTTTCGAAGTTACTAAAATAAAAAATGGAATAAAATAAATTTTTAAAATGTTGATTCAACAAAAAAAAAAAAAAAAAAAAAAAAAAAAAAAATGCTGAAATGTGAAACTAATTCGACCGGTTGTTAAAAGACAAATCTCAGAAAGTTCACTAGAACTCGAAAATGTCTAAATTCACCATTGGGCGTTAAATGATTTTATTGAACCTGTGCTACATTATTATTATTAGGAACATTTATTATTTTCAAATATTGAAAGATTTTATTTTAAATGGGAACATTTATTATTTTCATTTTCTTAAATGTTATTATATTCAAGCATTTATCCTATATATTCTTCCATAGTCTTCGACGTATTTTACGTGTGCGATATGCAGTAAAGGTTAATGAACTCATGAGTCTCTAGAGTTTTGCGTGTTCTTACATACAAAACTATTCTCAAATCAAGCTACGGTAATTATATGCGAAGAAAATGAGTCTACACTGAAATGAAACGGAAAGACTTGAATAGAAGAGGGAAAATAAATTTTCAATCAAACTAGGTATAAAGATGCGTATGTCACATATGAGAATCACTTTTAATAATACTTGCTTCACTTTTCGACATTAAAATCCAGAATGTGCATATTTTATTCAGCCACTATCCAATTTTCTGAATTATTTTTGAAATCTAAGAAATTAATATCTCGGTAGGTACTCTAAGTATTAATCCAGTTTATTTAAAATTGCTTACAATGACACTCAATATTTTCTCGCTTCTAAATCTCTTCTAAATTTTTAATTTAAATAGAGCAAAAACATATTTTTTTCACAAATCAAAGCTTGATTATTATTGTTTATTATAAATTTAAATGATTCTACTGGGTGTGAATCGCCCTGATGAATTTAATAATATTCTCTCGATATTAATGAGAATCGCAGATTTAAAAAAAATAGTGGCCGATCATAAAATAACTTTTTCTATTTGGTGTCATTTGCAGCTAAAACTAGAGAACGAAACGAAACCAGCATTATACAGAGACTGTAAAAGGTATAAATAAAAAGAGCATAGAATATTTTACCTAGTTCATAAATTAAAAAATTTGTATTCCACTCTTTAGAAATAGAGGTTCAATTAATTAATAATAATTTTTTTCGCACTCTTATAGAATATTTCTAAATGAAGAGATTACTTATTTTCTACTTTAGGAATTGCAGAACATATAGATAATTTGTTATATCAAATTCAAACAAAAATATACATTATATTTTGATTTATGTATATATTTGTATTACATAATTATTATATATAATGTATTATATTTGATTTTTATACAAAAATTCTACCATAGATTAGAATTTGAGGAAATAGCAGTTAAAAGATGCAAAATAGTATTAAAGCGTGCATAAATGTATATAAAATTCAGTTTAATTTCCCAAAATAATGGACTTAAAAATAAAATCCGAACGGGTTTATAAAGAAAATTGTTCAAACATTAAAAATATTAAATTTTTGAAAAATTCGTATTTTCGCAAAAAATGGACTTTTTAATGTAGTCAGAGAAGATGAGAGTATTGAGGAATTATTTACTGTGGGATATGTCATTCGTTTCTGAATGTGCGTTTTTGCTTTCTCCTAAACGTAATATACAAAGCATTGCAATAAAAAAAAAATTCGAACTCGAGATTACGATAAATCTCCATGTTTTAGGCCTGCCTCAAGTCGATAAACACATTTTTGCACTTTTGGATACCCATGAACATGATTATTCAAGAACGATCAATTGGTGTACGATCTTAATATAAATTGTTTCAGACTTCATTGAAATTTTGAACTTATTTCATTCATGGGAAATTTGTATGTCTGTTCAAATGCAAGTGAACACCGTAACTAGAAAACGTAAAGAGCTAAAAGAATAAAATTTGTTTCATAGTTTTAATATCTGAAGTGTAGACGCAAATTAAAGTTATGAGCTAAACCCGCATATCGGTCAGTATATTTGAATACATGTAAATCTTATAACTCAGAAACAAAAAACGTCTCAGACAGATGAAATCTTTTGTGATATTTTAACTAAAATTGTGATTCTGTATTAAATTTTGTTTTCAGATGATCGACAACAAAGGTTTGCAAATATACTTTGTTTTAGTCTCTTTACTAAGAGGTATACTTCTAGGTTTTACTGGGAAATATGTCATAGTAACTAATTAATTACTTAACTTATACAAAATTTCATTAACAACAACAAAAAAAAAAAAAAAAATTCTGTGGAATTCATTTTAATTCTGACAATGCTTAATCTTTATAATCAGTGACTTTTACTACTATTTTTTAAACATTTACTTTTTAAAATTTATTTCCCTATGCACTCGATTGTCTGTAAATGTAATGATTTCCGTTTTTTAATTTTAGAATTTTAGTAATGCAGTAATTAATTAGTAATTTTTAGTAATGCAGATGCTTTACAACCGAAAGTTATTTTATGGCCACATCTTTATATTGATTATTTATATTAGGAATTTTTTGTTTTGCATTGCGTTTTCATATCAGATCGACAGATTTTCAGTATTCGATTAGATGATATAAGTTTTCTCCATGAGTAATCAGTTACACAGTTGCTTGAAATACCCTCATAGCTTTCCGTTTATCGGTAATAAGAAAATTATAAATTCTGTAAACTCCAATCTGCTACAAAAACTTCAGAATAATTTTGAACAATTTGGCACTATGCCAATCGATTCTTTTTCTTAATCTTAAATTGTCTTTCAATCTTTTAACTATTTGCATATGATATTCACTTGATTAAAATACTTTCGATTCAGTGTATAATGCGAAGGATTAAATGCAAAATTAAAATTATATGTAAATTAAAAGCAAATAAATTGTGTTTTAATTTATTGCCCTTTAGCCCTGAATCTAAAAAAGTAAATAAACATAATTTTTTGCATCCAAGGAGTTTCAAAACTTAAACGACATTTTTTATGGACCTGTTTAATTTCTGAAATGGCTTTTGTTCTCGAACATTTCTTAACTATTCACCTGCCACATTTCACTCTTGATATTCGATCCATCTAATTAGATGCCATGCTGTCTGTTTATTATAATCAAGAAGGGGCCATCTAATTAGGAAATTAGTATGAATCCCAAACGATTCACGCAATAATCAATATTGTAAAAAATCAGGATTCTGACTTTGAATCAGAAGATTTCAGGTTCGAGTCCTGTCACAGGCGCCAGTTTGTAAAAAATCTTCAATGATTACTATGGATGTGATATGAGAACACTTTAATTGCGAATATTTACATACAAATTTTAAAAGGGTATTTACATCGATAAAGTAAATCTGAATTGAATTATTCCAAGTGGAGTTGAGTTCTAACTGGTATGACGCATACAAATATGTTAAATATCATTCGTTTCAAACATCATAATTTTATTAATATACTTCTGTATTACAATCCATTTTTGTATTGTATTTAATATAGTTCATATATTAACTATATTAAAATGGAACCTATGATATACCTTTCCCGCGCTTGTAACGTCATTACAAAGCAGAACAATGAGGTCACGATTTAACGAAGTTTGACTGTATTATTCGTCCGTGACTCTGATATTTCATCCGAACCTAATCACGGTGTCATCATCCTCAGCTTCTTTATGGCAACTAAACATTACGCGGGCACAATCACAAAGCGTCGTAATATTTGATAGCTTCACTTTATATATCTGTAAACTTCCGAGTGTGTGCGTAAATTCCTTTGAAACCACCAACCGGGGGGATTTGGTAACCTTTATTTTTCATGAGAAGGTTTAGTTCAGCTGCAGGATATAGCTGCTGCGATAGTAAATAAACCTTTATTGTTTGCTTCTGTTAAAGATGCGTTGAAGGAGGATCCTTTTTATTACTGCATGGCTTATGGTATTAAAGAATTTAGGCGGAAACGGAACTCGTGCTTTAGAAGGCTAATATTTGCCTTGATTATGTGAAAATTTATATACAATTTCAATAGTTTTCATCCCTTCCAATAATAAATTTGTATGTGTATGGCACCTTCAACCACCAGAGGGCATATTTTATTACTTTAGAGGGAAGAAATGTGCATCTCCGAGCGATTTTTCTTTCATAAGATTTTAATTAATTAAAAATTAAACGAAATTTTGACGTTTTCCCACTTTTGAAAATATTCCGCACAAAAATAATTTTTCATCGCTTTAAAATCCAAAAAAATTATCTTTTTAATTATATTAATTTAATTGCTGTAACATTTTTTAATCTGGATTTAACTCACTTTTAAATATATTTTTAAATATATTTCATAATATTTTCATTGCTGTAAGTGGAAACTCCGATCGTTATAATTGTTTCATCAAATATTTGCCCCCGCGATTTTTCTTCCATTGTTGAAAGATAAAGAATTCTGTTTAATATCTGTGTAATTTACAAGACAAATAAAAAACTGAAGCTACAATAGCGCTATGATGTTATGGGACTTTCTCCATCAGGATGCATGATAAATAGAATTTTACTAAGATAATTAAGATAAAACGCAATTTGGCGGAATCGTGAACATGAAGTCATAAAAGCCGATTTATCTTAGCTTTTCATTTTTGCGCGAGATATGGAGATTTGATTTATTTTTGAGTGTTGAGTATCAGTATAAGGCATAATTTCGATGACATTTCTGAAATTTTACTGTACTTTCAATTAACGTTTAATTCAGAATCTTGCAATGGTGTAATGTTTTTAAAGTATATCCATTTTTATCCATTCCGTATCTATAGTTTTTGTAGTATATCCAAATTGTGTTGCTGTTTCCTGTAATATAATTGGAAGTATGGAGGTTTAGGCACAAAATTAGTGAAATGCATAGCTCAATAAACAGAATGGTATAAACTTCTTAAACAATATAAATTATATATATTTATCGAAATTTAAAGTTTAAAATATTTACCTCCCATCTCATTATACTCAAATTTCGAGACATAAAAAAATTAAAAGTTTTGTTTAGAACCACGCCTCTACAAAATTGGCCAGATTTTCCCAATGTTATTCGCCAATATACTGAGAGAGTTAATGTAAGATTACTCAATGAAATTATGCAATTTCTAATAGTACTTTTTTTTAGTTCTAAAATGTTATCCATCAAAGTTAATTGATAAAACTAAATTAATACTATTAAAACGATTGGCAAACAGTGGATGCCGTGAGTGGCTTGTTTATAATGAATATCTGAAGAAAATTCACTTGAAAGTTGATAAATTTAACTACGTTTATCATCTAACTAGATAGCAGTAGTCTTGTGGTGAACTCCCAACTTTGAATCATGATAACCAGGTTCTAAGACGATTCCATCGTTGATTGACTGAATTTATGTGCCTTGAATTTGAAATTAAGACTCAAATGCCTTTTTGCTGGTGTGTCCTAAAAGTTCTGATATGATGTGCAAATGTCATAGCCATATACAAACGCTTAAAAAAATGGCAAGACCAATTCCAAAATACAGAAATTGAGTTGCAACAAAATGGGATTAGTTTTAGCTAAACTGGCATCTGACGACTAAACATTTTTCTGATGCACCGTCCGGAATAATGAGTGAATGGCTTCCAAAACTGATTCATTCACTTATAAATTAATCATAGAAAAAATTTGAATTATCAGGAAATGATTCGTACAAGAGGTATTAATCAAGTCTACTTGTTGTATGCAAATGTTTGTTTTCATTCACCTTATCTCTTGGGTTCTTTAAACATGTTAACAGTCGTTAAACGTTGACGTTTGAGTGTAAATTATCTATAAATAAAGACAAACCCAAATAACCATGTCAACAGATTTGTAAATCTGCTGTCACGGTTTGCAGTTTGTGGACAAATTGGGGATCATGAATCATGTTTTTTATACCTCGTCGCCTATGTGTGGCACAGTAATTAATGCAAATTTTGGCTATGAATGAGTGCTTTTATTTAAATTCGAAAAAGAGAGGGAGAATTAAAAAAAAATCTTGCATTTTATGAATGATTGATTTTTAGTAATTACCTGTGACTGAAATCGTCTTCTTGCTGTAACCATCTTATTCACAAACTGTGATTCTTAATAATAATTATTGGACATTCTTACTGCTTGTGACAGCTGCACGTTTTCTGAGCTATATTACTGCCGATTTTGACCTGACCACATTGTCATTAGGGCAAAGAGATCAACAATTAAGAGATCATAATTGTTGATCTCTTTGTTAAATATATCTTTCCTCCAGTTTTGTAATGAAGTGTGAAGAATTGTTATACCTCATATATGCATGACATAACGCTTTTACTTTTCGTTTCATTATTCTGAGACGACCACTTTTCGGCGGTTCTATCTCACTAAGGGATGACACACGGAAGAATATGCGCCATTTCCAGAATTTACTTTATTGTTAAATGCAAACATCTCCTTTCCTCTCACCTCTGTTTTGCCAAATTAAATCCATCCAAACGCATGCGCAAAAGCGCATAGGGTTTTAGAATCCGTTGGCAAACAATACTTAATACTTACTGTTCGTTTCAGTATTCTGAGACGACCTCTTTTCGACGATTCTATCTCATTAAGGGGAGAGACGCGGAAGGATGAGCGCATTTTCGGAATTCTTCATTCTTCGTCATTCTTTTACCTTGATTTTCGCCCTATTAGATACTTTTTCATTAAATTTTTTTTCGCATGTATGTGAGTATGATGTGGTTTCTGACCGTATTATTTTAATTCAGTCCGCGAGAAATCCGAGTTTTTTTGTTGTTAAATGTAAACATCTCCTCCTTTCATATTTTCTCTCAACCTTATTTTGACGAATTAAATCCATCCTAACGCATGCGCAGAAGCGCGGAGGGTTTTAAAATCCGTTGTCAAACAATATTAGAATATTATCACTAATTCTGTTACTAATTATTCTAGTACACTGTTGATCGCTTAAAAATAAGAATTTATTTAATTTTACTTCTATCTGTAATATGTTATTAATTTATAAAAATAATAATAAATAATTTAACAAAAAATATATGATAAACCAGTTGGAGCTAAGACTGGAGAAATAAAAAGTACTCCTCCTCTCCCTCCTCCACCACCACCACCAAAAGCGTTGTTGGGAGAGAAAATATTTTGTTGACGATATTAAATGTTCTGCTTATTTGATCCAATTAACATCCCCTCCTGTAAAATAGCGAGGGATGCACAAAATTAAAAGTTTAAATAAAATAAAAGTAAAACTTGATTTTAAATTTCGGGTGACAAAATAATTTTTTTCATAAAAGATGTATCGAACTTAGCTTTTTTTTTTTTCATTTGTGTTTTTATTTTTGAAATCGTTGTTTTTTATTACAATTTTACTAAAAATATTTTCAAACTTTATTCCATTTACGATTTCATATAAGATACTTTACGGTAGAAGATATGCGATTCTACATCCCTAGAATCTGTTTACAACATTTAATAATTAATTCTGTAACACAATTTAAGTAAAAAAGTTGTTTAAGGGAAAGTGTATTGTTTTAACTGGTTTTATTTTAAACGAAAGAATACAAAATCCTTTTTATTTGTCTGGGACGTTTTCCCTCGCGTCGTTTTACGATGATTAGCTATAAAAAGAGGAATTCTTCTCTGCTATAAGGAGCCATTTTTTCTCCACTTTGAAGGAGCGCTCTTTCGAGATCTGGGGACCAAGCATGTAAGAATATATTTTACGAGGCTGTTATTCGTATTTCATGAGACGAGGTGGTTGTTTCATCAGGCTAAAGTACACTTTAGCTTATTACTCTGTTGGAGAATCTCTGGTATAAACCAGAGTTGTGATTTTTTTCACAGTTGACTGAGCCTTGCTTTCAAAGACTATGATTATTTAAACAACTGAAGCTTAACCCCAAAGTGAACAAATGAGTCTGGAATTTCTGAAATAAAAATAAAGTTGATTTGAAAAAAAAATAGGAATGAAGGCTGGCGAAATTACTTTTTTGGGGTATTTTTTAACATTTTCCGCTATAATGACGGGGTAGACTCGTTATGACCTGATAATGAGCAGCTGTATGGCGACGAGCTATATCCGCACACATTTAAGAATACGCTGGCATGCTTAAACGTCCACAAAATGTGTGCAATTTCAAAAAATAAAAAAAATCGTTGCTTTCTTTCTGATATTTTATTCGCTTACACAAATCAAATTATCTAGTGCTTTATTGCAAATTTTTTCAGATTTAACTCGGTGCATAAGGAAGGAATGAATGATATAAAATATGCAATGCTTAGATATGAAAATCGATTATACAAATTATTTTTTATACTTAATTTAAGTGTAAAAAGATAACACAATTTTTAATTTAGTTAAACATGACTTACTTACCAGTCACTTCCAGAGACTGAATATGGAACATTTTAGTAAAATATTTTATTCGAATCTTGATTGAAATCGTCCTCTCATCAAAAATACTAGACTAAGGGGACCAGTTTTCAAATTTTGTGAGACACGTAATTTGTATTATTTAAAAACCATAATTATTTTTTATGCGATGCATGTTTTGATTCTTTTCTGCCCATCATCTCAATTGAAATTTGAGCTTTAATTTCAAATGAGAAATTTCGACCAACTGATAATGGGCATGCTGAATAAATTCACGCTCATAAAATATATGTAAAGATAAAAAGAAATGAAATCCTTCAGCATCATAGTGTAAACAGTACCAAATGTATTTCATACTTTTTGCAATATTTTGGATACATATATATATCATATTTTTTGTAATATTTCAACCAAAATTTTTATTAACTGATCCAATAAGAATTTATAATACCACAATTAAAAACCAAAAGTTTAAGCTTAAAAGGCAATAATATGTTATTCTTCATTCCAATTATATTACAGAAAAGAATAGTAATGTTTAGAAATATACAAATTATTAAAATTTTTCATTCATTTCTTACTTTTGATACTTAACCAATGTCTGAAATTACCATTACTAAAAAAAAAAAAAAACTTTCAAAATTTTTATTGCAACCAAAATTTAAAAAAGAACGTATTATAAGAAATAAACAAAATCAAAATCTCCATAACATGGTTGGCTCACAACAATGTAATTAATACCTGGAATAAAATATTTGTTAATCATAAAATAATTTGGATTTCGTTAAAAAAATAAAGTCTTGTTAAAAAGCATTAAAAATTTATTAAAATGAGAGGAAACAATTATACAGCAACTGAGAAGGTATAATAGAAAAATCAATTTTTCGAATTTTTGATAGGTTTTAAATTTTTTAATTATTTTCCGAAGTTATAAAGGGAAATTTTCTGTAGTTTGACTTTCCAAATGTGGGAGACTCCTGCTTTTTTTTTTTTTTTTTTTTCATATAACGTGGAAGTACGTTTCTCGTGGCCTTTTTCACTTTCTTGTACACAAAGTAAGGAGAAAGTATTGTGAGTGTCAAGCAATTCGAACTTACGATTGCGACGAATCTACACATTTTACACCTCGTTGTACGATAATTCAAATCACTTTTGAATAGAATCCATTCGGAGGGTCTGTCTATTTAGCTGCTAATTGCAAGCGAACTCGATAGTTGAAATAGAAAGATTTATATATATAATATTTAGCACACAGGTTTAGCATCTAAATATAGATTTTTATCTGATTTTGAACCAAAATTTGTCAGAGCTGACCACTTGTTAGTGTCTACTTTCGCCTGCATGCAAACACTATAATTCTTAAACTGAAAGACTTAAATATACGAAATTTGAAGTGTTATTTTATAACTATCTCTGAAGAGTTCCGTGTCAAATTTGGTTTCATTCGGTTCACAAAAAAGTGTTTACTGAATCTATTGCGTGAATATTTTTAAATATCCTGGATTCACGCCAAAGATCTATATTTCGTAACTATTATTCGCCAATGTCAAACACGGTATTGAGGGCCTTATTCAAAGTCCGTAATTGCATGCGGTGTGAAGAGAATTAAGACCTTATTTGGAGAGTATACGAAAAAGTTTCAGACGGACCACTTATGCCGCCCACTTGAAATTTCATTTTAGATTGCTTTACAACTTATATTAATGATCATTAGGTAATATACCAAAAAAAATTCTCTAAGATAAAAATTTCTGCCAAACTGCTGCAAGAATTAAAAGGCGATTTGCTTACTCAGGAATTCTCTTTGAAGTGTTGATTGTTGGGCGAGTTATCTAGCTGTGTAAACTAAGCTAACTGTGTACCTTTAAGCGACCTGATCTCTACTTGTGTTAGTATCTACAGTTGTTATTCTTGGCTTACATCTGTTGTTTTTCCGTTACCTGTGTTCAATATTTCATGGAATATTTGTAGAATAAATTATCGTTTTTCATAATCCAGTGGATTAGACTACTTTCTTTCCATGATTTTCAAAACAATATTAATGAAATTAACTAGAAAGTCGACGAGAGAAAAATTAATCCTTGATGAATCAAAATTTTCCTTTCTATATAGTATATTCTGTACGCTTTTAATGAATTACTAACTGAAATATTCTCGTTTGTACTGTGCAGACGATTATATATTGTGTTGATCTCATTCTTTCACTAACCGAGAGTTTGAATTGAATGATCCTTAGTACTTAAATCACAGTGGAACTTCAAGCCGAGACCTTCATCTTTACACGAATGAATAGCTTGGCAATAACTTTTCTAGATTCGCAAACTGACAGTTGTCAACAAATGTAGCCATTAAATATCTGAAAAGTAAACAGAAAACCATAACTTAAATTTCTGTCTTCCGATTTTTACAAATTGAGCTGAGTTTAAACACATTGCTTCGTTGATTTAATAGTTTTTCTGCACTTTCATGTTTTCTGTCTGCAGATTGAATTTTCTTTCCTAGAGAGATTGTGATTTATTAACCTGATAGTACATATTTATGGCTTGGTTGTTACATGTAAATTGTATGAAATGACATGCATGGCTCCAAAATATAATTCATTGAATATTTATTTCTTGCTTAATAAAAACATTTTTAACAAGCCTTCTTGCGTAGTAAAAATTTTTAACAAACATTCTTGCTTAATAAAAACGTAAAAGAAAAGTTTAAAAAAATTTAATCAAATTTCAATTAGAAATTAAAGAAAAATCCATCTTTTTACCTCAATAATTTTGAAAAATATTATCAGACAAAAGCAAATTTTACATCACTTTAAAATTCAAAAGGTTGACTTTTCAATTATCACAATTTTATCTTATTGATTGTATTTTGATCTAATCTCGGGTAATCGAACTTCTTGCTTCATGAAGCTACAATAAGTTAATCACCGAATAATCAGTGTTTTACTTTTTTTGGAAACTTAAAAAGAAAAATATTTAATCTCTTCTATGCGAACTAATAAAAATACTTATAAAAACCAATTGAAATAGGATTCTTATAAACCGCTCAAAAATGAAATAGTCTTTTTATTTGGATTGCGCTATGTCCAAATAATATCATGATAAATTAGAATTTGGTCTCTTAAATATGCGTACTTAATTCAGATTTTATCATAAAAGAAAAGAAAAAATTAAGAATTTGAACGCTTATCGATTGTACATAGTTATATGAAATTTACGTTAACATTTTATACGATTATTAGCCGCTTTTGGCGACCAGTTTATTCTCAAAGATTATTAACATTTTAGACTGTTAATGCATTAATATAGAATTTTTTTAATTTCATTTTTCTTTTTCATTAGACTGGAAAAATGGGAATTGAATCGAATCAGTCTACTACAAACTATTACACGTGCAATTTAAATATTGCATATTCTGTTAAATAAAATCAAAAGTGAAAATTCTACTTCGGAGTTGATATTCAGAGAAAGCAATTTTAAAAATTTAATTTTTACAATGGCAGAAAGCAAAAGCACGCGATTGAATGTTTTGATGGAAAACTTCGAATTTCATCATTATCATTGCACTAAAAGCATTGTTGCAGATTGTGTATTAAATCAAATTAAAAAAAATAAATAAAAAATGCATGGAAATTGATACGTTTAAAAAATAACTATTTGAATTTTAGGAATAATATTTTGTGATATAATAATTTAGGAACATATAAACATCAATTTTTATTTGATGAAAATTTTCTATTAGTACCTGATTACCTATTTGGTAGCCTATTTTCGCACTTATTTAAATCTCCTGTTTGACACTTATTTCTTGTCACCTTCATCTTCTTTTGAATTTTATTTACTGTGACTGAATAAAGGTTGGGTGATACAGCGATTCCTCCTCCTAGCATTTCTAATATTTCTAGAAGAGAGAACGATTTTTGGGCCTCGTGCGTTAGCGTTTTATATCATAGATGATTTTATCTGCGAAAAACATTACAAATTTATATTTCCTCTCTTTGCGTTTTAGTTGAACTGCACTCGCATTCGAAACAAAAAAAGGGATCAATGACTTTAAAACGATACTATTCCTTACTCAAAAACAATGACTGCATTTTCATGTAAAACAATACTTCATGACCATGTTTTCAATAGTTACTTCAAATCGATTTGCTTCATCACGTTTCTTGGACAATATCACCATGATTTATTATGTATTATTTTTTAACTCGCGCTTTGCCTCCGCTACACCTCACGAATCAAAGTGCCCTTTATTTTCACTTCGATTTAACCTACTTCTAAAAGTTTTGCTTTCATTGTTTAGATTCGACGACAGTTTACAAACATGAAAATGCTGATTCGATTTCATTTCATGTGTAGAATGTGATTGCTTAATGGAAGACAGAGCCTTGGCTTGAAAAATACTTTTCGGTTTGATATTCTATTTAGAACTATAATATATGGCGTGTAATGGTATATATGCTGCTATATGTAACCATAGCATATATGTTTAAAATCTTACATTGTCTTGAATCAAATTATCAATATATTGAATTATAAAATGAGGGTTTTCTTTACATGCGTCATTTTGATATCTGACTTCTATTAAAAGTTTATTGCAAATGACTCTGGGAACAGTTTAAGAAGAATCACTATTATTAAAACTCGTATATGCTTTCCGTTTTGTGTTTTAGATTAAAACGTTGGGGAAAAAATCAAAGAACTTTTGTCTAAATTGATTTTTGGAAGAAAATCGGCGACAACTACGATTTTGTTTTTTCACATTGATAAAATTTTATTTGTATGATTTAGATGCCGTAAAAAAGACCACTAGATGTATTAAAAGTTTCTTGTCCATCCTAAATGGAACGATAATCAAACCTTAACCTATACTCTCTGGTTAAGGTATTAAAATGTTTAACCTAACTGGTTATGAAGAGCTAACTCTCTAGTTAACTTAACTCTTCATTTTACTGGCTCTATTGGATTCCTTATCTTAGTTGAAACATTTATTTTTGAATCCGTCATGAATCTCTTAATGGTATTATTAATACGCCTATTATCATACTCCAATGATTCTCATTTTCTATCTAATTCAATTACCAATTGTTTTCTTCTCTTAATCGTAGTTATAGGAGTGGTCATCTAATTGGATAGGTATGAATCACAGGTGGTTTCAGCTTTCGCTAACAATAGCCAATATATGAATATGCATCTGAAAATAGTAAGAGCTAAGAAAGATTAAACAGACAAATTTGGATAGCTGCGTTAAAACTCTGGCAAGAGAAGTGAGACAACGGATAAATCATCGAAGCACATATAAATAGTACCCGAAGTCTGAAACACGTCTATGAGATGAAGGTTGAGAAGATGCTATGCTCATTTCAGATCCTTTCTCATCATATCTTTTTTTCGCTATAGCCTCCGAGTCGGTGCATCTATGATGAAAAAGACGCTTCAATGCATTTTTCTAAAAAATATCCACTAATCATCTTTTAGCATTTCCTATCTTCTATTATAGAAAATAAACTACAGTAAGCTGGAAAATAATCCTCACAAATAATTTTTCAAAAATCAGATTTCAAATTCTAATGCTGTCTTGAATGTGATGAAACCAACTGTCTTCTAGAAAAACGTTATTTTGAATCTAGCAACTTAAAACTTTCCCAATTTATAAAGGGTGTCCCAAAATTAACGCAAGATTTGAATTTGTCACCATTTGGGCTTGTTATGTATTGGCAAACCTGATGAAAAAACCATTTGACAGCTGATAGTTTAGGATTATTAAAAATGAAACATTACATGATAGAACAACGTGTTTTCATTGTTGAACAGTATTTCAAAATTAATGAAAACCTGGCTGCAACTCTTCGAAACTTTGAGAATCGGCCCCCCTAGATCGTGTTATTTAATGTCATTTGATTTCTTTTTATGGGGTTATTTGAAGTCAAAGGTGTATGCCAACAAGCCCACAGGCATGCGTGCATTGAAGGAGGAAATGAAAAGTTGCATCAACGAAATTCAGCCACATTTATCCAAAATGGTCATGGAAAATTTCGACAAAAGAGTGCGCATGTGGCGACAAAGCCGTGGAGGTCATTTGCCCTGTGTGTTATTCCATACATAACCCTATTCTATGTGCTTAATGATTCAATAAAAATATAACAATTCAAAGGAAAAAACTGTATTTTTTATTTAATTCATAACTAGCGTTAACAGGTTGTTCTATCGTGTAACGCTCCGTTTTAACTAACCCTAGACTATCAGTTGTCGAATGTTTTTTCTTAATAGGGTTGTTAACATTTTACTGCACGAATTGTGGCAAATTCAAATCTTGCTTTAATTTTGGGACACCCTTGATATTGTTAATGATATATAGTTACTTTTCTGCTGTTTGTTAATTATTATTTTACTTTCCTATGTCCATTATTTATGTGCGGTGTTTTATGTTAATATCTATCTTTTTTTTTAAATTTATCCCAGTTTCTCTTTCCTTTTCTCACTCATCCCTGTCAAAAGAATAATAAATAAATAATATTTATCCTCCGTCCACCCAAATCCGAATGAAGCTTTTTGGATCCCAAACTGGTGGCTGGTGGTATAATATAAAAAATAAAATGCGTTTATACTTAGAGCACTACTCTTCGAATAAGCTGAAAGCATGGATAAACCGCTAATTCAGTTTGTTGTGAGGTCATTGAGCAGCCTTTCATTTCAAGGCAGGCGTATTTTTAACTCGTGGGGCATTTTGTACGAGTGATAAGCATCTCCTTCGTATTGTTTGCGAAGGTCTGACACGTCGACACTCTTTTGAAATTTCCTTCCAACTATTGTCTAGACCACAAGCTAACGACCTTGCTGAACTAAGATGACCTGCGACCATACCTTATATATATACACAAATCTCTACTTAGAGTAATTCCATTAAACTTGAAGTCCTTCCTTCTTTCGGCTGTAGTAAAATTCATACCAAAACGAGTTTCTAGAAGTAATATACTTTAGTTATGAAGTTAGTTACCATATTGAGCTCTCATTTTTTTTGTTAGATTATAGTTTTTTTAAACGAGCAAGTATTTTTGTTCTTAGATTGAGTGAATTAAGATCTATTGGATTGAAATGAAAGTTGCCGAAAGAAGATTTAAACCCCAGTGCAAAAAAGATTCAATTTCTAGGAATTCTGTCTCCCGGCGATAAAAAATTATTTTTAGAAACTAACTAAAACATTTTTTTTTCTTCTTTTGTTTAAATGGGTGTATAGTGATAACAAAAACTAAATATTTAATTATCGAAAATTTTTAAGATTTTAACACTAGTTGCCTTTATTTATCAAAAATTCTTATAATTTATCAATTAATTAAAATCTTTCATTATTAAATAAAAACTCTTGCTGATGTTTTTAGTTTTAAAAAATCATTCGTTAATTAATTTAGTCTGATTTTTTTGTTAGTACTTTTTTTTGTCAGATTTCTTCGTAACTTCCAATTTCATTGTGAACCATTGACTTTAAAATTAACTTAATTCGTTACGCCATTTCGACATAAGTGGAAGTAACAAAAAGAGAGTATATCAAAGTATAATTTTATGTATAAACACATAAAAGTAGCTAATTGAGGGCTTGGAAAACAGTTCTCTAGTAGAAAAGTATGTAATAGAAAAGACAGTTTTCAAACACGTTAATTCAAACCTAATATAAAACCAGCGGGAGTAGTCACCCCCAAACTCTCTAGTGTATTTATTCTTTAATAAAGGTATTATCCCTGCAAATTATGTGAATCTTGAGTTGAATAGTTGAGTATTTAACATTTTAACTGAATCTATCGTGTGATTCTTGGCGAGTTTTTTTTTTCTTTTCTTTTGACGATTATTCCCTAGCATGTGTTTAATAGCATCCAGAAATAGAATTTGTGTTTCGGATTCGTTTTTCCCAACGACTGAATTCAAAATTTGGCAAAGAACTGTAACTGTAATCACAAATTTACATACCAAATTTCATGTATCTCATTGATTGCGTTTTTGAATGATCACCTTTATATGTTTATGAAAGTACAGACTGACAAACCCTCAACTATTGGAAAGATCTGGTTCAAAATATGATATTGATTTATGCTAACACCCGGGGGAGGCACCACGAAAAGAAGATGAGATGCTTCCGGTATGGTGGTTGGATCTCGTCACCCCAGAGAATACACAAAATGGTGTGGGATCTGGCTCCTCCCATCGATGACGGGACGTACTTCCTTCGGGAAGGGTTGTACCGTGACCGGTGATGGCAGTTGCGGCGGTCCGGTCATTCAGTTTTCTTTACCCATGTGCCTTTGGACGGGTCGGAGAGTCAGTGATATGACTTACTGATCTATGCTTATGATGTTATAATAATGAAGAGTTGTCTAAATGTAATAACTGCGTACTAAATTTTATCTATTTAACTCTTCACGTTTTATAAATATTGTGTTCATTTGAACTCTAATAGTCGAACAGACAGACTTCATGTGAATGTATTTTTTTCAAAGTTTGATAGAAATCTATAAATTTGGTGAAGATACCCTGTACCAAATTTTATCCGTCTAGCTCTAAACAGTTGAGTTATCTTTGTTAGAGATATGATGTAAAAATGATGTGACCGTTGGTTGATGACCGTTATGATGTGACCATTTGTTGAACTGTATATTCGCATCCATTTAAATGGATTAACTCAAAAATGCAATGACTTAGATAAAGAAACTTTGACTTTTGATTTTGTTATTAACCACTGAACTTTTATTTTCTTTACTATCTAATAAGATGACACTTTCTAGTTTGGGAATATTTTCTTATTTTGATTCAAATCCATTGAATACTTGACTTATCTATGTATTCGAAGTAATTTTAATATTGAATTATAATCGTTATGAATGGTTTATTTTTTGCTTACAACTATCAAAATTCAATGAATCGATGCACGTATGGCTCTCGGGCAAAACAGTTAAGCGGTTAAAATAGTAATTAGGTGTCAGATTTTGAATCATTCGATCGAAAAATGCATATTTGTTATTCTTAAATTGTACTATCAAACACAAAACCCACTGTGCGGGACGCTGAAAATAAAAATCTGAACCCTGGCGGTGTTCGAAGCCTTCTTATGAATTCCACAGTTTTTATGCTGAATGGAAAAAGATTAAACCTTTATTATGAAGTATGCGTGAAAGTTTCCGAGGGACCACTTCTATGCATCATAACAGTATCTTGGCGTGTGAGAAAACCATCGCCAAGTCTTGGACACGAAGACTGAAAAAAGCCGCCTACAACGTTTTTTTACATGCAAAAAAAAAAAAATAAAAAAACCGTAGGGTAATTAAATTTATAAGTAAAAATAGAGATCTCATCTTGCCTCTCTAGCCTCCAACATCATGTGTAATACATTCAAGAGAAAAGAGGGGGACAGCACCAAATTTTCTTCACATTCATATGCACTCATAAATATAATTTTAATACAGATTTTCTTCGTAATCAGTGAGCAAATTATTTTATATTAGATTTTTTAACTGCCTTTTCATCTGTTATGTTATAATAAGAGTAATAATCACAGAACCCTTGTATTTTTTAATTCATAATATCCTTCCTTTTATTATTATTCCATATAATTTTCTATCCTGTTTCAAAGTAAAAAACCGTAATAAACAGTTTTATATTATTACTATTTATTATATGATTGTTAATTCTATGCATACCTAATTCTATTTTATTTTCTGTAAATATTCTAGTGTTTAATAAAAAATCCTCTTGACATGCCTATTCTTCAGTGACCAGAATGATAAAGATATGGGAGTATGAGGCGGCATTCTGTCCCGGTATTTCTGTTATTTGTTTTTATTGGAAAAATGTAAAATAATATTTTACAATGGGAAGTATTCAAAGCTGGAAGAGGAAATAAGAAATAACATAATTTCGTATTAATCATATAACATAAATCCATAATGGTCGGGATAGCGTAACTGAAATTTAAAAAGTGCACGGACTTGAAGATCACCTTGCTTATATCATTAACATCAACCTACATCGTTACCAAAGCATTCTACATCATTAGCAACAATCGGATACCCATGGAGTTATAAATGTTCATAACATTATAACCAAGTGTAATCTGGATGATGATCGTAATGCACAGTTGGCGACCCTTCTCCCCTGTCGCATTAGAGCGCATGACGCTTGTCACAACACGGATTAACTGTTGTTTTTGATTTCCTCACCTGCGTGTTGGCGGGGTGCTCCTGAACCGGAACCGATTCCCGCCCACGCATTCGCTCTTCTCGTTTTTTTTTTTTTTTTTTTTTTTTTTTTGAGCTAGTAATTCTTGGGTGAAATTTGAACTTGATTAAACCGATACGAGGTAAAACACAACGTAAAAAAATCGGGTCATTAAGTGATATGGTGGGTGGCCATCCTGCTTGTGGGGGTGTGAAAGAAAAGTGGGTCTATGTCAGTGTTGAATCTTTCCGAATTTATCCTTTCGGTGTTATTTTCTTTTCTTCCGCAATAAAACAAAATTATTTTAGAATTATAAAAAAAGAAATTATTATTTTTTAAATTTGAAAAGGATTTGTTTATAATGAAATATATTTTTTAAGATTAAATTAGCTGTGTTCCATTGACTATATTTCATTTTTATTTCATTCTTCTTTTTAACTTCTTTCATGATTTAAAAAAAAAATGGAGTTTTGTATTACGGCTTAATTCTTTTAACATATTGAATTCATCACTTATGATTTAATTTCTTTTCAAGATTTTGATTTATCTTTGATAAAGAAATTTACATTTTAGTGTATCGATTAAAATGTATTTTAAAATATTTTTTTAATATTTATTTATTATTTAATAAGTTTTATAATTCATTATTATAATTATTATGGTATCTTGTAATGTTTTTTCTTAAATTCGCTCCAGATGGTGCTTTTAGTAATTATTCCTGAACAAAATAAAATTGAATGATTAATTAATAATGAAGTTCTGAAAATTATAAAGCAATTTCATATTACTAAATATTTCAGAGTTTAATTCTTCGAAAAAAAAAAGTTAAAAATGGAACAACACAGCACCATCTTTGCAGTAACGAATAGGTAACATTCTTTGACGAAGATAGCATGGAATTCTTTAACAACTTCTATTCTTCGTGATTTAATGAAATATTCCAATTTTTATCAGTTAACAAGATTTCATTTTAATAACCCATGATGAATACAGAGTAAGTAGTAAATAGAAAGAGAAATAGCAGGAAAGAACAATCGTGATAAAGTATTTTGAGCTTATATAGTTTCAGAAAGAACTTTGCCAATTTAGCACTTAGTTTGTTAGAAACTGAAAGCCCATTCAACTCAGAAGTTAAAATTAAGCCTAAGTTCAAGTTATTAGAAAATTATTTATAGAAAAATTAATTCCAAGTTATTATATATATGCATTAAAGGACATTTTTGCATAAGAAATTCCTGGTAAAAAAACACAATTACATTACATTTCCTTTCTAAATAAGCTAAAATTATATTTTAAGAATAGATTATGACTCTCCATTTCCCTTTTCTATTCTAAATCTCTAACTTTCTGTTGAATTCTTTAATCGAAAAGTTTGAAAAAACTATATAGTGATACCCAAGCTTTGGATCAAACCCTGACTTACTCTGTTTATTTCAAACTTTGAATAAATTCTCTATCTCGTTAAATAATCGCTCTAGGAAAAAGGCGTTCTCCTTTAAAATAAGCTCCCTGCTTTTAATGAGGGTAATCTGAAACTTATGCGTGTTTGTGCCCCCGAGAAAATCTTGTGTTTGTATTTAAATTGCAGGGGCAGAAAGGTTTCGAGTCAATTTACAGAAGTTTTACGCGGAGTTTCTTATTGTTTAAACGTGCTTTGTTTAAATGTTTTAGAATTCTATTTAAATCGTATTTCCTATCTTTTTTTAACGTTCAAAATACAACTTTATACATCAGCATTTCTATGAATCCTTTTCCTGAGGAGTTTCGTTTAATTTTATTTCTATTTCAGTTAATTATTAGTTCTAATTAATTACCGTCAAAACCTTTTTATTATATTTATTCACTAATCCTGTGTGATTTTTATTTTTCAATCTCAAAACATAAATTTATATTTATAATTAATTTATATAAATTTCTTAATATAAATTGATTTAAAGTTGGAGTTACTAAATAAGAATCCCTCGATTAATTTTATACATTTCATTTCTTCTGTTTATTAATTCCCTCTTACGGCACCTTTATCACGTGACATTTCTGGTTGACGATAAAAAAAAAAGCAGCGCATATCATGAGTTATTTATTTGATTGCGGCATTTACATCTTAGTGTGATGTCATGTCCATCTTGCTTTCGTGTACGAAATGCAGAAAAATAAAATACAGCAATGTCTAAAAAATCATCCTCATATTTTTGACGTATCTCCACATTTTAGAATTTGAATTTGAAAAGTATCTACCGGCATGATAATACCAGCGCTCTCATTTTATTGAGCCTTGATTCAAAAGTTTGTATCAAGTGTTTCGTAAGTGTAGAGACCAGCCTTTTTGTTGTACAGTGTAGTGAATGTTTGATCCAATTAAACCTGATCTAATATTTGATTTTTTGACAGGACAGTTAACCGCGGAAGAAATTGCTGTTATTGCTCCATCCGTAATGGTATTGTCTTGTCCCAAGTTGTTAATACAAAAAAATAATGAATGGTACGAAATGATTATTTACTTTAATACTGACAAATAATAACTCGTGCCAAGTAGCCGAACTCTCACATAATCGAATTGAACATTTGAAGACATTTGAAGTGTCAGCAATGGCAAAATTCGCTTGAAAAGATGGAATCTGACTTGCCATCTTTATTCAAAAGGTACGTTTCTAATCCTAAACGTTCCATTCCCTGTTTTCTAGTGGGCTGCGGTGGCCTGGTGGTAAGTTCTCGGCTTCGGAACTGGAGGGCTTCAGGTTCGAGACTCGATTCCACCGAAGAACCGTCATGAAAGGGCTCTGGTTCACGTTAAATCCGTCGGACCAGACGTCCTCCCGCTGGTGTGGTATGGTGTTGAGAAGGGGGTGCCAGCTCAGGTGTCGTCTTCGTCATCTGACGCAACTCAAAATGACGAGGTCCGTCCCAAAATAGCCCTAGTGTTGCTTTAAAATGGGACTTTAATATAACTAAACTAAACTAGATAAAAACCCCTCTTTAAAGTCAAGCGATAAAGCATATACTCGTTGAACGCATTGTAAATGGTTGCATAGTAAATTTTGCAGGAAATCGTAATAAAAGTGAATAAGATTTCATTTTCTTAAATAAAAAAAATTGCTCATCGATCTCGCTAAATTGAATCTTTGGATTAATTCGTATATACATGGTCATAATACCCGGACTGGTATCCTCTTAAAGAAATTCAATCTTGAATTTAAAAGAACAAACTTAGATAGTGAAAAATGCGAATTAAAATGTCATGTAATATACATTAAGAAAACAATTTTAAATATTATCAATATATTGAATTTAAATTATTTGCAACTGATTTGTCTGCTATTACAACGAAAAACCGAGAAAAATCGACTGTTCAGAATTCTTTTTCCTCGTCATCGACAACTGTTTCTGTACGCTGCCTTTCCAGAACTAAACAAAAACATCGGCCACCTGCCTCGTTCGAGGAATCCAATTACGTTTCCACCTCTTCCAATCCCCCCGCTGTAAGTAAGTGTAAATTGCAAATCCCGATAAATATTATGATGAGTGTCGGGCGCCAGTAATTTAAGAGATCGAAGGCAGGCACTGCCTAATTTGATTCGGATGCGGCGGGAAAAGGGTGATCACGTGATGGAGGGTCCCAAGGCTCCTTCGTCGGTATTTTTAGACTTCCCATTTAGACTCCGACAACAAACACACGCCTTGCACTTTCAACTCCTTCTACCGATTCCTGAAATACCTTTTCGACCACGAGGACACTCATCGCTTCGCAGGGATTAATGACTGGAGGTTTCCCGGGTAGGGCGTTTTTTGCAAAAAACAATTTGTCTTCGAAAAATACGCTGGTACGACTTGTGCAAGACAAACCGAGTAATGGGAAATAGCTCTTTGTTTTATTTGGTGGACAATAGCAGTGATATTAAGATATAATAATTGTAATTTCCTTATTTTGATTTTTCAGCCCTATTTGGGGCATTTTTTTTTACTTGCATACGAACTTTCTATTGAATTTTCCACTATCCAAACTGACGAAACGTTTTGTTAAATATCATTTCCTATTTATGCCAGTACTTTGCCTCAAGTTGATATTATTGCTTTTATATCTGCTTAAGTTCTTTTGGTCGCTGTTTTCTCTTTTGGCTATTATTTTTAATTAAATTTTTATCAGCTTATTATTTATTATTTCCAATTTTACTCATTATGAGCTCATTCTGGAAAAATAAGATTTGCTCTTTGATTCTATACATTAATTTATTTATTTAGTTTTTAAAAATCTTAATGCGATCGAGTGTTCTTATTTTTTGTCTTTCATTGTAGATTTTTTCATATATTTTCTCAAAAAGACGCGATTTACTTTTTCCTCCCATGCTTGCCCGTTGACCTCGGTTATGCTATCTGGAATACTAACACTGAATGGATATCCAATATACCAGTCCACACTTGACGAATTCTAATCGTTCTCTGCCTTTACGATAGATTTTGAAATGCTTTCACCCCACTGGTGTGTAGGAAGTGATTGCGATTGTTCAATCGAACGCTCTTTATTCGCTTTTCTGAAAATGCTGGACTTCTGGGGAGATGTGATTGGCAAAATATCGAATTATAAAGACCACGGTGCGTGCGTTTCTTTTTCCTCTATACAAATCAGCTATTTTAGTGAAATCAATTCATGCTAGCGTGATTTAGTGTAAATAAATTAGTTAAGGACTCTTTGTGCATATTATAGTTTAGTTAGATAAATGTCCAATTTTCAAGCTACACTATAAACTGGTGCTAAGAAGGACTGATAAGTTTGAACGGAGGTCAGACGACATAGACGATCCAAAACTATTAACCTTCCTCTAGATGTCTTCCTACTCATAGTAGCAAGACATCTATGGCGTAGCAAGGAGTGGGAGAGGAAGAAGGGGGAGTATATTTTTGGGCATATTTTAGGCTTTGGACCCTTTGCACTCCAAAAGCTAATGCGAGGCATTATTATACATGTGATTGTAAGGATTCATTTTAGTATTTATAAATCTCAGAAATACCTGTAGTTTGTTATAATTTCTAAACGTTAATGTGAAAGTTTTTGCTATTATGTAGCATTTTTAATAATCATTATACTATAAAAATGGGAAAACGAAATGTCCTATAGAATGGTAGTCTGATTGGACATAAGAGTGCAGAGGGTTAAAAGAAGAAAAGATGGGGGAGGCGTAGGTGGGATGGAAAAACAACTCTGAGATCAAAGTATTTAATCTCGCTGAATCTACGTCTCGAATGTTCCCATCGTCCAATTTGAAGGCGTTTCGAAATATTTAACGTGCATCAAAGGCCTTTTTATATTTCATAAATTGGGCAATATAGAATCTCGAATTGGCGAGATTCTAGTTTTGAAACTTGATCAAGCCGCGGTGACGATGGTAAGTCTTGAATTAGAGGACGGAGGGCTGAAGATCCGATATGTAGCAGGTCTCATGCATGTTTAAGCCGCTAGGGTCAGCTGTCTTTCCGCTGCGTTAATAGCCCTATTTGTGCGTTAAAACAGTCTCGAATTCGGAGTCTTCGGGTTCAACATCCAAATTGTTGTACGTTTAATTCGCTATTTCCAACTATGTTATCACTGATGTAACGCGGTGAAGAGAGCGCTTCGGCATCAAATGACTTCTTCCTCTGTCCTCTATTTATGATTCCAAAAATAGACCTCTTGTTGTTTTGAAACGAGACGTGAATATATCTAAATTAGGCCCGAATATTTTTCTTATGTTCCCGGGTTTTCAAGTAGTTATTTTTTCTTTATATTTCAGCATAAAAAAGGAATAATTTCATTCTCTAGAAACATCATATTGTTTCAAAACTTGACGTTGTCGAATGTATATGAGTGTGTTATTTGAAAATTTAATTTAAATCCTTATTAATTTCCAAAGTTTTACTTTAATTTAGCCCATATTAACTTCATTCTAAAATGTTCTCTTATTTTCTGATCCAATTTCACATTTTTTATTTAATTAATGCAATAGAAGCTCTGTAAAATTACTGAAATCGACAACGTCAAGTTTTAAGTAAACACCGAGTAAAGGAAGAAAAATGCGTCGATCTAAAGAAATTCTTTTAAAAGATTCCTATAGTTCCCTTGCCTAAATCGACACGTGTAAAGAAATCCCAGTCAGAAGTATATAATCATGGGGATAAATATTTCGTTTGCTTTTTCTCTTTTCGCTCTTGTGTTGTGTGTCATTGACTTATCTCGTCCCTTCCGCTTGTGCATAAATTGGGCCTCTCGGGATGGAATAAAACAAAGTGAGAAGTTTTGCGAAACTGCGCAAAAATATATATAATATGTTATGATGTTCTTTTAATTAATTTCCTAATTTGTATCTTAAATTATCCCATGTTAACTACATTCGTAAATGTTCTCTTGTTTCCTGACCCAGTTACCACTTTTTTTTTATTTAATTCTTAACAAAATTGCTGATTCGCATTCCAGAAACGAAGGGATAAAAATCCTTAACGCATGTGCATGTTTTTAAAAAGACCCCCTTGCTTAAATCGACGCTTGGCAAAGAAATCCCTACCAGAATCGCATAGTATAATAACTGAAGGGGGAAATGTTGGACACTTTAGCATTTGTATTATGATATATGACGTCATCACTTCTCTCTTATACAGATTATGACACCCATGCGAAATAAATCGAAGATAAAAAAATTTCAAAAGATTCTTCTTTTTGACCATTCATCTGCAAAATTATGTTAATATATATATATAACAGTATCTTTTTACATCTCTTAATTTCAAAACAAACCCATTTGTGCTCCATAGATTAAATTTATATATATTTAAAAACACCAATTTAATATCAATTAATGTTAAATCATTCTAGAGAATTCTAGCTGAGATATTTAAAATTCGCTGTCACTCTGCCACTGGTGCAGTGTGCAGTACTAATAAACAAACTTAAGCGAGCTCATTTAAAGCGGTTCCGTTAAAAATAATTAATGGTATTTTTTGCTGTGAACTGTGCCAAATCACTTGGGAGACCTCTGCGTCTTAGTTGCAAGTCGGCGTGACCATGTAACCTCCAAATTAATTACGGAGCTAAATTGAAAACGAAAACAGAGTATTCAAATTCTTTCACTCCAGTGGCAATGTAAAGCAGTTTCCTCTCCAGAAAAAAAAAAAAAAAAAGTAAAGCTGCCATGAAAAGAAAATGTTTGAACATAAAAAGGGAAGTCCTTATTGTATTTCATTAGATTCAACATTTTTTGGATGTTCATACACAGAACATTTCGGTTAACCGAACTATTGGAGTAGAGGATATTTCAGTAATGTTTTCTTTAGTTCAGCCATGAATATCCATTATTTCGTATAGATACAAAATTATGTATCGGGTTGGAGTAAAAGAAATCCATTATTTTTACGTGAACTTCAAGACTTTATTTAACACTAACCGCCTTTGGTGACCAGCCGGTTCGCCAGTATTACCGCTCACTACAATTTTCAATTAAATATTTTAAGTAACTGGTCTCTTAATAGATTCTCAAACAAAACATTTTTAAACTTCAAATTTTGATAGTCATACCAAACTTATACTGTTGTTTAGATCGTTTCTTTCAATTTACTATATATATTTTTCTAATTTGTTGTCATTTCCGGTAAAACTTCAAATTTAATTTAAAGTTGAAATGATGAAATTGCAATTAATATAAAGATATTTTTAAATAAAAACCAAACGTTTTACTTTATTTATCATCTTTATTGTTATTTATTTATTATTATTATTACTGAATATGAGTATTGCAAACAGAATCAACTCGGTATTTAAGTCTTATGTGAACTACAAAATATTTTTCATAATTTATGTAATATCTAAAACAATAATTCAACAAAAATTTCTCAGATTCAGCATAAAATTCGGTTTTTAGTTTTGCTTTCAAAAGGATTGAAATGAAATCAATAATAATATTTTGTTCCGGCCTATAAATATATTTCAAAAATTTTGAAGTCTAAATTTAATGCAGTAAGGTATCATATTCTGAGAAATATTCTGGACACACCAAATTTTAAATAAATGAATGAATGTTTCTGTTTTTCACGATCAACTAAGACAAATATATGAAGTTTTGAATGTTAAAAATTTAGAAAAACTCAACATTTTCATAATCTTAGTCCAATTAATCTTGTGAAACCTGCGCGCTGATTGGCGTATTTTCTTTCAAACGATCGATGGAAAATCTAAAATTATCCTTTTTTTATTCACATTTCATAAATATTCACATTTTCATAAATCAGTTAGTTTAAGTGATTGATTTAGTTGCTTGGAAATTAACTATTTTTATTTAAAATATTAGTGTTTCAAGAACATTTTGTTAATCGTGATTTCCACAGCAGAAGCTTAATGTAAAATCAAAAATTCGTTATTTATTAGAGCATTTATTAAATCAAGTTACATAAAATATAATCATTTTCCATTTAGACCATTTTAGCAGATCTGTGTCTTACTAAAGGTTTACAAATCAGCTGTGTGGCCCTGATTTGAATGGATATCCTGTTCATATTAAACAAAACTTGCCTTAAAATATAACTGATTTATTGGATTAATAATATAGAGTGTAAAAGATCATAAAATAATTTTTCTTGAATTTATTTTTTAGAAAAAATAATATTTCATATATGTTTCCTTTCCTACAGACACGTACCGAAAATTATATTTTTGTAGATTTCATTTCCAAAAAGATTTAATTTATTTTTAGTTGGAGCTTTAATCAATGTGATGGCAACACTTTGAAAAAAGCTATTTTTTTCCCATGAATGCGAAACATGCTTAATTTTAATTTTTATTTTTTACTAAAAAAATTATTGAAAAACATAGTTAAAATATTTATTTAAAAATTCATTAAAAATAGAAATTTAATTTTAAGATTAAAGCATTAGTATCATTTAAAAGATAAATTTTTGATCCTTAACTTCATGTAAAAATCTTTTTTGTGCGGTAATATTTTCGGAAGTTATAGCAGAATCACGTCAAAATTTCGCTTAATTTTTAAATAAATAAAATTCTAGTTAAAAATTCTAAAAAATAACCCCCAGGTGCACATTCCCGTCCTCCAAGGTATACACGTGCCAAATTTGGTAGCTGTAGGTTGAATGGTCTGGCCTGTAGAGCGCCAACACACACACACACACACACATTGAGCTTTATTATAAGTATAGATGTTTCGGATTAACAATTCTGGTCAAATATGCACTTGGTAGTATTTGTTGCCATTTTAAAGGCAGCTTCCATTTTAAAGGTAATGACTCTCTCACAGTAGTCTTGGTCCCTATTGACGAAAAACTCTAGTAATCGATTTGCACAATCTCCTCTTGATGCCAGTTTCTTATTACTAGGGAAGTTTTGCAATGCAAGAAAAACACGGTAACCGTTTGGTGCCAGGTCTGAACTATATGGTGAGTGGTTCCTATTGACGAAAAACTCTAGTAATCGATTTGCAGAATCTCCTCTTGATGCCAGTTTCTTATTACTAGGGAAGTTTTGCGATGCAAGAAAAACACGGTAATCGTTTGGTGCCAGGTCTGAACTATATGATGGATGCATCGAAATTTTTCAACCAAGCTCCTGGAGTTTCTGGCGAGTCATTATAGAAGTGTGTGGCCTGGTGTTATTCTGGTGAAATACAACATCTCTCCTGTTGGCCAATTCTGGCTGTTTCTGGTCAATCCCTATCTTCAAACGGTGCAATTTTTTTATAATTACAATAGAGATATCAGTATATACTTAGTTTATAGCATATTAATTAATCATTAAATTAAAAACGCAGCAATTTTCATTTGTTTCATGCTTTCCTCCAAACGGTTTCGAAGAACAATTTCCCACCATTTTTCTATGAACGTTGAATCGCTGCATTTTTCAATAAATCTCAGAACAACCTAAAATAGAAATTATACCCATGCAGTATAAAATGATTCTTTAAATTTGCGATTTCAGAGGCATTTTTTTAAATCCGAGTTGGGTTCATTGGGGCGTTATTTACTTACAAACATACAAAACCGAAGGGAATATTCAAATTGTGGAAAGATCTTTGGACTGTTGTTATGATAATAAACACCCATTAACTATGCTAATCTTGTGGAATTACTAAGTTCTACGGGATGATATATTTATTAATTCAGGTCTGAAACTTAGAAACTCGGTAAGATATTAAGTTCGGAATCTTCAGACAACACGTTTTCTTTGCATACTCCAAAAATGAGAAAATAAATAAGTGCCATAAACAGACCAGTTCGTTTTAAATATCCTTGTAGAGTTTCATTAGATAGAATATCATTCGTTGAAATTCAGTACTATTAAACTAGATGTAATAATACATTTTATAACTTTCTGCGCACTGCTTATTTAAACTTTCATTGGTTATAATCTTCTGCCTTTTTTTCTAACTTTTCTTCTGTTCTAAATGTTTTGAAATGCATTTTGTGTGCAAGAAGTGTCCTGAAATTTTCTTCCTAATACAACTCTTTTATGATGCAAAGATTCCTTTCAGAAGAAGAGTTTTTAAGCTAAGGCTAATTTAAAATTTTTAAATCTAGCCATCTGAGAAAAAAAATTTTTTTTTAATTTTAGATTATAATTTGTAATACGATAAGGTTCGGAGAATGTCTTGGACCCTTTACTTAAAAATTTATCGTTAACCATGATACCACAGTTGTCGCAGATCTTGTGCGCCATTTATTACAGCCGCAACACGGTTATAAGGTTACTCTCCTCGCACACAATCAATTAACACTTTTTTTTAATTCGAGGCCTTATCTGATCATGACCTTGAACAGAGGCCATGCTCTTTGCCGGTGCCAACCGAAAGTGGGCACCCCTTCAACTTTTAACCCACTCCGAGCTCGATTCCTCCTGTAACACAAGAATAAAATTCTCGCAAGCGAATGCTCAGTGGTTGGGCATGCATCTTCCGTGGAAAATTCTCCTGGCAAGAACGCTAAAGGGTTCGTCATTTCGTCTTGGGAAAACAATATCCATCTTTCCCACTGCACGTCTCATTAGCAGACATGAGAAAGGCGCCCAACTACCTACGTCTGGAGCCCCTGCAACTGGAGAAAAGGCATATTTTTGATATACTGGCTTCCCACGTTTTCCGTTATGTAAGGTTACTTAATTACAAACCCGTTATAAATTGGCTTTAAGTAAAATTTAAAATCTGTTATTGAGTTTAGACAAGTGGCAATTTTTAAAGCTCTTCTCGCGATTTCCACAGGTTGGCAATCAGACCATTTTTTTATTGCACCCCGCGTGTTTCGCAGTTTAGAGTGCTTATCTTTACGATTATATATTTTTATAATATTATATCATTATCGGGTAACAAATAGTATAAGTTCACTTTCTTTAAAAAGTATTTGAACTTATTTGCAAACATCGCATTTAAATAGTGATTTTAAAAAATTACGCAGTCAGAGGGTTAATTGCTTTTTCGTTATTGATTGATACATTTATATTCCACGATAATAACAGAAGATTGTCAATCCCATTTTCTGGCAAACATGTTGATATTGATAAACATGTTGTTAATCCGGTTATTGCCCATTTAACAGTCAAAACTTTGTTGCGTTTACCTATATCGATTCTAAATGATCCTGCTATAGTCCATACTTTCAGCTGGTAGTGTTTGACATGTATATCCACATTAAAAGTGTGTGCTGGCGATTAACAAACCATATCATTTGACCTATAACGACTGAACTTGGCCATATATCAGCTGGAGGATGAAAATGTGACCATCGGAACGAATTTTTTGAAATGTTTAACTAGAATTTTAACTGATAAAAAAAATTAAACGAAAATCTAATGTTTCCTGCAATAATTTACAAAACAATTGCAACACTTCACCTTAAAATTATGAATTTTTGCCTTGTAATTTTTCTTTTATATTTAATCAGTTAAAAAATATTTTAGATGTATTTTACAATGAAAATTTTATTATTAATTTGAAACTCCAATCGTTTCCTTCTTAGCTTTTTTTTTTCATTGTTGATTATCTGGATGTGAACTCATTTCAGTATAAGGCATGCTTTTAATAAAATTCTTCAAATTGTCTTGCATTTACAATTAAAGGTTAATTTCAGAATCAGGCAATGGTGAAAAACCTTTAAAGCGCGCCCGCCCTTAAACGATGCTGCTCTTTCCTGTGATACAATCAGCTTTATAAAGAGATAGATAAAAATTAGGGAAATTCATAGCACATTGTCAAAGGAACCATTAAGATTTAGGTACACATAATATATAATTGATTTTTTTTTGCAACTTTAATCACTGTGAACCAATTGATTAGTTCACTCATCAGTAAAATTGAGTATCAGTTTTCAACAAACAGACTGATCAATAATCAAATCGGCGGATTTGTGTGAAGTAAATGGCATGTGCTGTTTTTCTAATATCAAAAAAAACACAACAGAGTTGCATCTGTATCGTCCGATGCATTGAGTTTAATTTTTTCGCATATTATGTCATAAAGGGTACGAAAAAAGTAGAATAACTTTTCTTCACTGCTACCTATGATACTCTTATGAATCTAAAAAGTACAACGTGTACTGACTTATTTGGAGAATTTTGATTTTAAAACGGTTTTCGAAAGGAAAGCATATTTTTGTTGAAATCATATAGGAAATATTTTTGGAAGTGACAAGTCTGCGCCAAGCCTAGCCACTACCGTTGTGCGAATGTCTAATGAACGCCTTTGTGCAATAGCGATATTAGGAGAAAATGGCTTATGAATAACATTTGAAATTTTATTGAAATGAAAATTATATGAAAAATATAAAATTGAAATCCGCTATCGCAAATTTCAAATTATCATGTGAGAACATTATTTTTTAAGTAATTGTTTGCCTTAATTAATTTAAGTCATTAAGTAGTTTAAATCGGTTTGAAATAATCGCGTGACTATCAAATTACACGTGCGTCAATATTTAAAAAAAAAAACGATGATATATATATATATTTTTTTTTTTTTTTACATCTCAAAATCTTTTGCGTTTCAAAACATTTTTGCCAGCTTGAAAAATTGAAAAGAAAAGTTTTTAAAAAATTGTTATTATTATCATTATAATATACACATGCACACACACCTTTCGATACCTCGTATCGCTGTTTCATGTTTATTCCCGTTTTCTCCTTTGTCCTTCTTTGGGCAAACAACTTCTTGCGATTCATGCCGTTTATTTTCCGTCCTTCTTATTTTGAAGCTTCAAAAACCCCAAACCAAAATAATATCATGTTCTCATATGATAATAAAAGCTTTTTTAATTCCATCGTAAGTCGCACAACCTTGCGCACGTTGATGGCGTGGACCTGAAAAATAGAGGTTGAAGAGTTTAAAAGAAATTTCCGACTGTGAATAATACGCCTGACTGTAATTAATACGAATTATTGACGCCATCGCTGAGGTTTCACAATAATTAATGGATGTAATCCAATTCTATTCAGTCAAACTCTTACTTCGCATTATGCGCAAATTATTCTAACAAACTTGACTGCTTCAAGCATTTTGACGCATTTCATGTGAGTTTTACTCTATTCAGTGTTACGTTGCAACATCAAAGAAACCGTGTAGCCTGTTGTCATACCCGCGGCTTCAAAAGCCGATTCCAAATTACTGGTTGAATTGTCGCCATCTATATCTCAATCCACAGTTCAATATTACGAGATGCATCCCAAAATAATTGTCATGTATCTTCAAAACTGAAGCTCCATCAGAAAAAAATCGAAATGAATAAAAAATGAGCAGTTTTTCTATCATTTGCTCTGTATAAAAAATAATATTAAAGAACATGTTAAGTGATGTCAAATCATTCTGCATGTTCAAATATAAAATTACTATTTAATTATTCAAAATAATGACATTTTCGTTTATGGATATCCCTGGTATTTCATATCATACAAAAACGTGAATTTTGCTATTTCAGTAAGATCTTGGCTCGGTTAAATCGAAACTCGACTTATTCAATACAGCCTGAAAATACAAATCTAAAAAAAACGAGGTACCGAATTGCGCGGAAATAAGCTCGAAGATATAAAAAACAAACAAAAATTACTAAATTTTTTAATGATTAATTCATATGCTGCAAATTATTAGTAAGTATATATTGTAGTCGCTTGTTGTAATCTTAAATTCTAAAAATGTGGTTTAACTTTTATGAAAAACATTAGAGTACAGAGTTTTAAATTCATTTTATACTTAAAATATACCAGTATAGGAACTTATTAATTCAAAGAAAATAATTTCTTGTTACCCCTATATCGTCAGAAAGAAAAAATCTCCAAAGATTTCGAGGTCAGTCCAAAAAAAAAAAAAAATGAAAATAAAAATACAAAAAATACAATAAAGAGAAGTTCAGTGCCTGGAATATCAACTATGACCTCTGTCATTATTATTTTGCCGATACAATGAATACAATTGCCTTTAAAGTCATCTGGTTGAAATGCCTGTGGAGGTAACAAGTTTGTGACGTCATCGAGGCTACTCATAACGGATGTTAGGATCATAATCAACTTTTCTCCATTTTCAATGTGATTGAGTCGCAACTTCATGGATGGTGTGGTCTACTGCGGGTTTTTGTTTATCTGTTTGTCTGGCATATTAATTATCTTTTCAAGGTTTATACTTTGCATCTAGAAATGGTCACCGACTGCTCTTGACTTGTAAATGTATATCTATGCCAAAGTTAAAAGTGATCTAACTAGAACAAAGTGCCCTTTTTTTGTTTTTATTTCCGTAACTAGCAAAATATTATAATAGAAATAAAAATCTGTACAAGAATATTTAATGAACCAGTTCATTATTATTAATTAGTGACTTAAATTAATTGGAATACAGAACCAGATATAACCTGAATGCAGAATATTCTATCGCCTTACCAGTATCAAAGCGAAATAACAATAGTTTTAATTTGTTATCGGTGGATCGCTGCCATGACTCTCGATTTCATTAAAAGTTTCCGCTTTATTGTAATCTGATACAAAAGCTATCAAGGGGAGGACTGGAAGTTTCGAGGCGGAATTTTTGAGTGAGATGTTCTTCTCATCATCACGATGTAAATGAAGAGGTACGAACAAAAAACAAAAAAATGAATGGGTATTCTGTTAACCCTTTCGTGAGCATTGGAAAAATTACATCCCACCTACATTATCTTACAGCTAACATAGCGTTAGATAATAGACAGATATTCTTTAAAAAAAAAGATGTCTTGTTAGCTTCCAAGCAAAGAATTGTGCAATTCCAGATGATGTGTGCTTCCAGATGAGTATGGGAAATCATATATCAAAGAGGGTTCCCAACAACAGGCGATGTAGGAAATGTTGCACACAGGGACAAGAAAAGACGGCACACTACATATGTGCAGAATATGATATACTTTTGTATATTGTAACATGATTCTCATCTTCTCATTGCAAAAAATCATCATTAAATTTAAATTTCTTCACGATTGCATATGGTTCCATAGGAAGTATATTTCAGACTTCTAAAATTTAAGTGTAAACATAAAGTTCTGCAAAATAAAGTATATTTCCTTAAATACTACTTTTTAATTATTAATAAAACTTAAAAAAACTGGGAGAAATTCAAAAGAGAAATAAATGGCCCATGAAAGGGTCAAAGTGACACGTTAATCTAACTGAACATTAGGTGAGATATGTATTCTACATCAAAGATTGTAATTTGATACCTTATTATTAACAAATCCTGCTAAAAAATGTAAATCTTAATTGCTTAACACTAGAAATACCAGACCACTAGGATTACCAAAATTATCAGGTAGACATAGATTCTACCTGAGATCAACCAATTATTTTAAATGGTTCTGGAATCGTAGGGTTAAGGCACAACATCTGTATACTGCTCCGTCGGTAACTCCTCTTTTACAGATAGACAATTTTTATCAATCTATAATGGACACTTGGAAAATGCGTGACAACGATATGCCTCTGTTTAAGGTACAGCATCTATATTACTCCGTTCTGTCATTAAAAAAACTTTTCTCCAGGCAACTGTAAAGCACAATCATGCCTTTAGATCAATAGTAATGGGCACTTGATAGCGATTTAGCGATATTTCCTTTTTCCGCTCATAAATTCTTTTTTGATGTCAGACAAAATCTGATGGACATTTGTGGAGTGTTCCTTAATCTAACATTGCGGTCAATGATTGTTTTTATGTAATCCCGAAGTTGCACTCAATAAAGTAGACAGGTGAAATTAATTTAGAGCATCTGTATTGCTGGTAAAAAAAAAAAGTGAATTTCATAATCATCCGTAAACAAGCCCTTTACTCCCACGCAATAACCGTTTTCTTAAAAATAGCTTTGAATAGAAGTTTATCTATAATTGTCAGGAGGCGTAATAATGAGAATGATTTATTTCCTAAGTGTGATTTGTTCTCCGAAAGACGGGGTGGTTTCTTGTTTTATCTTTTCCAGCAACATCTCGTCGGGCGCTTTCTTTCAATCAAACAAGCACTGAAACGTTACACTCTCCCAGTTCGTCAACCTGCATTATTTATATTTTTAGGGGAACGTAATTGCCGTTTTTAATTTGGCACTGAACTTCACAGAAAAGAGAGGAAAGGAAAAAAAGTAAAAAACAAATAATAATATTTGACAACAAACTATGTTTTCAAATCTGTTTTAAAGCGGGTCGCTTAAGACGATAGGAAAGGCAAAGGCAACTAAAAAAAAATAATGAGAACCCCCACACGTATTCATAAATGAAACGACAGCTTGGCAAGAAGGGAGAGGGGGTAAGATATTTCTTGGATCCGTGCCTGGACAAGTTGTACATCGTGGGCAATTGTCTTTGAAAAAAGATCGCAGTGACAGAGCAGATAGGGACTGTCTCTTTCTCTGTTCTTGGCTTTGTTTTTTAAGCGCTCTTGGCGTCCTTTCAAGAGGTTCCGGCACTCTTTGAAGCCGCGAGGGTAATGCTGAGAAACGGAAAACGTCTTTCCAGATTTCCATTTTTCACGAGTTCTTCCAGTTTAAGGCGATATTTATAGGGTGAGGAAACATCATTTTTTTTTCCGAGGGCCGTTTTCATTGAGGTTATGTCTTTCTAGGTGATTGCGATTCAGTGGAAGTTTTGCCACGTCTAGAGCTTTTTTGCAGTGTTTTGACTGCATTTCTAAATGCGGGTACCAGCGCGCGTTGCATCGCCCCACTACATCATAATAATAGCTTGCGATGATGCCATCGTGCGTCAACTTATCGTGGCGTAATCCGTTTTTATGTTTTTGCTCTTCTATCTCCCTTTTCCTGGTTGCGAATTTTATGATTCTTCTCAGATTGTCGCTTCGCGATTTTCGGTGTTGCGATTGGAGTAAGTCTTCAATTTATGCGCATTAGATTAATTTCATCAAAAACTGAATATCTGTAATTCGATATGAAAGGAAATTTTAAAATATTATTGAAAATTTTTATAAGAACATTCATTTTCATTTTGAGCAAGGTTGTATGGATGATGATGACTAAGGGAAAATTTTCCCCTCATCTTTTTCAAATACTCTTTTAATAGTATCGCGACATAGTATATGTTATTCTATCCGTTCTCCTTTGTGAAAAGGAGCCAATCGGGGTCACATGAGGTTACAAATTGACTACTCCGACCCTCCCTAAGGCACACCAAAGAACTGAATGACCGAACCACCGGCAACACTGACAGGAACTATAATTGAATTCTAAGGGCCACACCGGCCATAATACAACCCTTGCAGTGGGAATTATGATCCATCATCGATCGGAGGTAGCCAGTCCTCGTCTTTTTTCCCCCCCACTATTCCGGAAGATCCTCGTCCTCATTTCTGAGGTGATCCTGTTGGGAGAAGGTCACATGAGATAGAAACTGTTTACATATGTGCTTATTCCACATTGTTGATTGATGACATGATTTTGTTGCAATCCTTTGCAGCAATTGTCCTTATGTCAACAAAGTCTAACATACTTTGATGCCATCTACTAATTTTTGTGAATCTTTGGCATTTTCAGAATGCTGTGTAAATTAAGGGATTTATATATATACCAAAACATAAAGAAAAATATGAATTTTGCGTTGTATCACTGGACGGACATTTTGGAAAAAGAGAATACGATGATTACTGGTTTTCTTTTCACTGAATCTTACTCATTTCATATTTCTACTTCTGTTTGTTTTTATATGAAATACTTTCTCGGTGGTTCCAAAGCGCCATCCTCTTTGTTTGTAGTGGAAATGTGGGAAAAGATCTCTGTCTCAAGTATTATCATTGTTATCGAACCACTTTTCAAAATGACTGGATTTGTTCCAAAATATCTCTTGTAATAGTTTAAAATGAATCACCATTCTCTCTAAATGCTCAAAATTTGAAAAAACAAAATGAAGATTTTTCAGTTTCATAATTTCTCAATATGTCTTTTTCCGATTCGTATTGATAAGTCAACGGTTTCCAACCTGTTGAGTAAAAATGTATTTTGAGGCGACTAACTAACTCTGCATGTTTAAAATACAAACATATATGTAATAATTTCAGTTTTAGGCATTCTAAAAATTATTATTTTCTAATCCTACACATTAAAGCTTAACTTCAATTTCTGATTTGCGGAGGCTTTGATGTCTCTATTCGCGTTGCTTTCTCTTCGAAATTCCATTCTAAAATTATAAAAGTTCAAAATATGTTCACGTGGCATCTTTTTTCCTTTCTTTCTAACTTCCTATTCTATTTGCGTTTCCCACAGGACATAGCACTCGCAAATAAATAATTTATCAAAAATAATAATAATGGATTAAAATTAAACTTTCACTGTGACATCATGAAGAATAAAAGCTCCCTGTTCAAGCACACTAAGCCGGCTACTTCATAAATCGAAAATAATGGTTAGATATCCTCTAAGTAATACATTTTATATATTGTTTCTAAAGCCAAAAATAACCCTCTAGATGTCACAATGTAAGAAAATTTAAAAGCATTCGATCATGGAATTCAAAATAAAAATTCAATGGATTTACGACATTGTTTGTCTCCCATGAAAAAGTCAATATTTGAACAATCGTTTAACAGCTTCAGCTTCTAGTCACTTTCTACATTTTATTTGTTTCTGCTTCTATGTTTAAAAAAGATATCAGCGTGAAAGTGCTTTCTCAACTTGTAAGCGATGAGAACTCTATCAAGTGTCTCAGTGTATGTTGACGAACATTAATCCAGATCGGGGCCGAAGACATTGTTTTAAAAAGCGGTTTTTAGGTTTTGCTCGCATGGTAACTCAATTACTGTGTCGTCTTCGTTTCATGGTGGTTTCCCTTCTTTTATGTATTTTTTTTTCAAAAGAAGTTTCGATCCATTGGTTTTCATCTTCAAACATCTGGAAAAGCAAGCTTCGCTCACCAGTTTTGTAAAATCGCGTTTTTTCGGAGAAAATATAACGAATTACATACTGGTTTGCATATGAATATTTTTCAGTCTTGTCTAAATAATAAAAAAATAAATAGAAATCTGGAATGCACTTAGTTTTAACAGGTTATTCAAAATAAACTACTATATTGCAGTAGTCATTTTAAAGTTCATCTTTCATTACCTAAAACTTACACTCCGTTTTACCACGGTGAAATCGGGTCCGAGAGGGCGTTATATGACATTGTCAGCATGAAAGCAGACAGAGAAAGGCTTTAATGGTCTTTTAAAAAATGTTGCGTGTGTGTGTAAAATTCCGTAATAATTTTTTTTCTGGAAAGACGCCTGTATACATAAACTTAAAAAGTAAAAATTTTAAATATAAATAGGTAAAGAAAAAAAAAGCATAACTCGACCCGAGGACCCGCAGCACACGCGTCATTCATGTTTTCTGACCACTACACTGCACTGCCCACACTTCGAAGTGGACATGGAATATACTTATTCTAATAATTAGTTATAAAAAATGTGTCTTTTTTGTGTAAAATTTTGTTTTTTTCTAGGAAAGAAACCCACATGGATACACTTAAAAAGCGAAACCTTTATCTCAATATTCAATTTGATTCAAATCATTAGAGCCGCTTCCGAGACGCGCGAAATAAACTTTATTGTGTGTGTGTGTATATATATATATATATATATATATATATATAATATATGATATGCATGATTCCCTCTTTTTAAGTTATAAGATTTTTTGGAAAACTATATGAAAAAGAATAGGAAGTAAATATGAAAAGACCGTTCTAAGACCCACTAATAAATCCACGGTCCATAGATTGGAAATGACTGTTATATGTGAAATGGCAAATTATAAAAGAAGGCTTTTTAAAGTGAAAATATAGGTTGCGCTTGAGATCAGAATAGGTTAATCAGGCATCGAAAAAAAAAAGTGCTATTTTTCTGGTTTGATTTTTAAAGCGATGACAGATTTTATACGAAATATTCCTTGTTGGAAGATGGCCAAACTTTTCCCCATGCTTGGATTCTCCAAGAAAAATAAATATTTCAAAACTAAAAATTCGTGAAATAATCTGTTTTAAAATGATGTCGAATAAATAAAGCTAAAAAGTAGGTCAGTGTGTCAGTATCTGTCCGCAACGCATTAAATATTCGCACGATGATGAAAGAGGTTTGAGCTTTATGATTTAGTAAAACAAATATCCCGTTCACCATGTAAACGGTATCTCAAAGCAGCTACTTCCATGTGCTCAAAACATGCTAGACGCAAACTTTTTGAAGTTTTTCTGTAATAAATGCCAGCTTTATAGATCGGAGTTTATCAAATTATTTTAACTTTTTAGGTACATGTGACGAAGCAGAACATAATGCATTCTTTTAAATGTGTTTCATTTTTTTGTAATATTAAATATTTTAAGTTATCTCAATATCATAAGTAATATGAAATAAATGAATTTTTGCATAAAATGTACTGCTTTTAAATGTCTAAATGTAAATTGTGCACCAAATGCCAAAAAATTTTTTACCCAAAGGGTTAATTACTGAATTTTAACCCACCGTTTAAAGCAAGGGCTCTCTCTCTCTCATCCTATGGTGGAATAAACAGGATTATTTAAAAAAGAAGGAGCAGATTTGAAGTATTTATTTCTAATGAACAATAACATTGTAGATAGAAACACTTAAAATACATCACCGGACAGAAAATTTTCAAAACGTTAAATATGAGTTTTATTTGTTATGGTACTAACATTGAGAATAGAAATTCAATTCTTGCTTTTTTTTTTTTTTTTTTTTTTTGTCGTGTGACTATTTTAAGCCAAATTTTGCTTCTGAGGGTAAAGACCCCCGAGCACAAGTCTGACTTATAGCTCAAATGATGATAGCAAACACACGCTTGCACAACCCCTTTTTACAGGCGGGGCTCATTCACGCACCTCACAGAGAGAACACAAGGAAGAGAACAACCATGCCCGAACCAGGACTCGAACTCCGAACGCCTAGATCACGGGGAAGACGCGCTACCCCTAGGCCAGGACGCCGGCAGTTCTTGCCATTCGTGAAGTAATTAGCGCCTAGTAATAGAGCTCAAGATCGAACTGAAATCCTTCAATCTTGAGCATGAGCGAACATATGTCTTAAGCATATGCCATATCGTTCTTGAGAAGTAACTGATTCCTGGTAAGTGAGCTCAAGTTCGAAAGGTAACAGTTTGATCTTGCAGATTAGCAAGCATATATTTTAAGCACACGCCTTACCGTTCTTGCTAAATTCCAAGCTTTCTGCTTCTTCTGTTTATGGATTTCCTATGGGTTCCCTCTTAGCACATATTGTCCGATATCACCACGTTTTTGTTCGATATTTTGAATGCCAGCGAACATCGTGAAAATATCGTAACGATGTTATGGATATTTCGTACTAATAGGATTGCATTCGAAAGCTGTTCAAATATGCTCCACATTTTCTTTTGGCATACGAGGACTACCAATACTTTTTCTATTTCGCATTCGACCCCTTTCTACGAATTCCTTGTATTATGTTTATAGCAAGGCAGCTCTTCATAGAACTTGCATTTAAATACATGTTATAATGTAGCATTGATTTCATTCTTTGTTTACTACAGCATGCAAAACGATTTTTCCAGAAGCATCGACATTTTTTTGCAAATACACAATGCTGCTCTTTACCGGAATTTTCCGATTGCAACAAATAAACTTCTGAACAGTTTTTTTTTTTTTTATCCAGTGATGCATCGTATATATCTATCTATTGATGTTTTCATTTAAAATAAACATTTTGAGTCTTCCTTTCTTTTTAAATAATTCTGTATTATTTTCTAGTACTACATTTTTTAATGGCATGGTTATTACATAAAAAAAATATATTTGTGTGTAAAATGACTTTTCTTTCAATATTTTGTTTCAGTATTTATTATTCAGATACAGATATATTTTGGGATACATCTACATTAGGACAGGATAAAGCTAGTATATTTTTCGGATTCAAATGTACGTTTTTGATCGACAGATCTGGCCGCATACTAAAATACTCTGAAAAATGTTTCAGTTCAAAAAAAGAAATACATTTTAGATATTTCATGCATCAGTCATTTTATGATTGAGTTTAAAAAAAACTGTTATGCTATATTAAAGCAAGCAATATTTTTTTTTTGTTTTAAAATGCAAATATTAATGAGTTTCTAACAAAGTTATGAAATGTCTAATGCCTTTCAACAACACATCGTATCTTTACGATAATGAATTTTCAACTATGCTATTAATTAAAAATAATTGTTGGTTATGATTGTAACTTGATCCCAACATACGCTTGAAATGAATGATTTTGTGAAATATCTCATAATTAGCTTATTTAAAATGTCTATGAATTTCAGAAGAACTGGTAATCTAACTGGCAAAGTGGGCAACTGCCTAGGGTACCACAGCTATTTTGGGAGGAGTGCGTGGAATAAGATTTTTTATATCATTTTCGAAATAATTGAATTCTACGCTTGCAATCAATACTCAATGGCCTTGTACTCAAAACGTGTTCAAATTATACTTTTTTTTATAATTATAATAAAATTCTAATTAATTTTGAATGTTTGATAATTTATTACGTCATCTTTATATACTTCATGAGAAAGTAAAGATGAATTTTACTGGAGAAATGGAGGTATTATATATGCTTATCTAGACTGAAGGAACAAAATTGGGAAAGGTAGGTACCATTGGCCTAAAAAACACAGTAAGTTCTAAATTAGCCTGAAATTTATTTTTCATTCTACCTTCAAACTAATACATTGTAATATAGAATCCAGCTCACAACTGAGAAAGGATAAAAATTAAATGTTCGCTGCTAAAATTAAAAATTTCAATTAATTTTCGTCTATATAATACAGACTTTGCCTTTGATTTCTTTAGCTGATTGTAGAAACTAAAATTTTCAGATATTTATTTTCATGCCAGTGATGTTCAGATGAACCAGATTTAAGTTAAAACAAAGAAAAAGTAGTTTCAATCTAAATAATATGATTTTTAATTAAAAAAAAATGAAGCTCATATGTTACAGCAAAAAAAAAAAAAAAAAATGGAGACAACAGACAGTTGTAGTAATTCTTCTTTCATAAGATATTACTTGGACATGTATTATCAGACAAGTCTCATCTTTAATACTTTCATACATATCATTTCTTTTCTATCAAAGCAAACATGGTATTGTTTTACGAATAAAATCGATAACGTCTGTATTGTTAAGATATGTCTAGGTATAGAAATAGTTTATAAATGTAACAAAAGTTATGTATGGCAAGTTTTCTGAAGGATATCAAATAAACTTCACTTCCAACTAAAAATTAAAATATTATCAAATTAGTCTATTTAGAAAAACATTCAGAGCATTTTAGATTTTCTTCATTTTATCAAATGCTCTTAGTTAGTTTCAAATAAATATACATTTCTCACATATGCAAAGAATACAAAAAATTATGTAGATAAAAATGACACTACAGAATTTTTATGAATTTCCGCTATTAAGTCAAATATTTTCGGACAGAGAAATTTCTGAATTACTTTTGTCTCTGTAAAGATGGTACCAAGAAAAGCAGGAACGGGCAGATTGAATTTTGCATGTGAGTTCAAGACCAAGTTTTGAATTTTTGGTGAGATAGTTTTTATTTTTATGAGAGTGAGGGAGTTTTTTGGTTTTCTTGTCAGATATTTTTTTTCTTTCGCTATTTATTCTTCTATCCTCATACATGAAAATGTGTTAATTCAAACAGCTTCTAGAAAGTTACTGTATTATTAGAAATATTATGGGGCCTCGGTAGCCACCCAGTAATATCTAGGGGCTCGGAGATCTCTGGATTCGAAACCCGATTGCATTAAAAATCCATTGTGTATGCGGGCCTGGTACATTCTAAATCGGATGTCTCTGTCCAAATTTTCTTTCATTGGTGTAATATACAAATTTACAGTAGGATGCCAGCTCAGATGTCGTCCGGGGTTTCAAACTTGCGGGGTCCATCCCATAAATAGCTCTAGTGTTGCTTTCAAAAAGGGATGTTTATAATAAACTTAATATAACCAAACTTAATTAAATAACCTATTAGAAATATTGATGCGTATAAAAGTTTGGGTTAAATCTGTCAAAAGAGAACTCTGTCCTTTCAACTATGAGTATGAATTCACTATAATTCAACGATTCAATATTTAGATGAAGCAAATTTGAATATGATTTTACTCCAGAATAGTGAATTTTAATCGGAACTCGTTAACGTGTTAAGTGTTTGCCAATCTATCCATGTGTATATTTAAGAAATTGATAACTACAATTGAATTTAGTTATTTAGATTACATAGGCCAGACACTACCCAATGAGTAAAATGTCGGTTAACTGACAATTTTTGGAAAATGCTGGATAACTGGTTTCTTTGACAATTTTGGTAGAATGCTAGATAATTGATTTTTTTGGGGGAAAATATAGTTTTTTTATTACGTATTAACTTAATTACAACCAAGCCAACGTTGTTTTGTATATTGACATACTGTATTGTAATATCATTATTTAAGCATATTTATTAATCAAAACCAATTATTTTTTTATTTTTGCCGAGGAAAATGTATTTGTGACTTTTTATATTATCACATACAAAGTCTACAAAGAAAAAATTGTTGCAATCGTCAAAACATTTCATTGAAATTGAATTTGACCTTACATTGTGTCCCTTCATGTATGCCGAAAAAACGTTTTTTTAATTATGTCTGTCTGGGAACAGGATACTTCAAAATTCTTTGAGCTAAAGGGACGTTGTTGTGTTGTGACTTATGGCATTTTACAAGCCCGCTGACAGTTATCTGTCAGCGATTTAAGCCGAATGAGCGTCTCTTGTTTTTTCAGTAGCGCCAACTAAGGCCAAGAGTACGACTTAGCTACTCAAGACGTCACAACCCTTTTTACGGGACGGACTTCATTCACGCATCCACAGATCGTAATTTAGACCTGAATCAAAGAACGATCACCTTTGATCCAATACCCCCCAGTGGTTTTACTCTCCACATGGAGGGTTTTGTGACCACGACAGGTTTATACGTGCGCCAACCATCATGTACACGGAGAGTCTTCGGCCTTTGGAGTTAGAACTCGCAACCCAAGGGATGCGAATCCAACGCCCTACCTGCCAGGCTCTCCCGGCCTTCTAAACTTACGTGTTTGATATTTATATTAAATTTATTTATTCCAAATTTTGAAATAATTCCATTCGCAGAAAATTTATAAGTCTTATGTGTCTAAGATTGACAAGAGTATTGAACTGAAAAAAAGTGGAACGACGACTGCTATATTCATCATACCACGTACAACTCAACTCCCCATGGAATAATTCAATTAGTTTTTGTCGATGTAAATACCCTTTCAAAATTTTTTATGCATATATTCGTAGTTAAAGTGTTCTCTCATATTGCACCCATAGTAGTCATTTTTTTACAATTACGAAGTGAAGGGGATGAAGGAAATTCGACGCATAGTTTTTATATCTAGATCGTAGACCCGTATCACATTTTTATTTTGATCTATTAATTTACTCTTTTTGCTAGTCTGTACATTCGCATACATGCAAATGCGATAACTGAAAAACGCTAAGACTTGATAAATGAAATTTATCATGTGATCTTCTTACTAAAATTCTATTGTCAAATTTTGCAAATGTAAATATTTACTATACAACGAAGCATAAAATGTCACGTGAGGGACTGTAAAAAGTAAAATCTTGGCTTCCATGGCTTTGCGCGGTTGGTTAGATAGCAATTTTTTTTTTTTTTTTTTTTAGGGAATTTGCGAAAATGTTTCAGGAGAGCAGGCCCGATGGTTTTCAAAGCGGCTTGGATAACTATAATTTAGGTAGTTAGTATTTTACAGTGAATGATATTTTGTTTCTAGACTTTGCATGTTTATATAAAATTTTTATGCCGGTTGCAAAATAGAGGAAAGACAGATTGCATTTTCGGTTCACTTCAGAGTACTTCACCGTATTGTGTAAACAAATGTGAAAGTCAAAGTTAAGAGACATTCTCACTGATTAAAAATTGAGAACGTTTTACAGATTGTGACATCATCTTCCTTTTGATTTCGATTTATCGCTCTTGTGTATTATTTCCTTTATCCTCTGTTTCATTCTCCCTTGGTAAGTTGTCAAAGAAGAAGCTATTTTATAAATCTGGTTCCAGAATTTCCATAAGTAAGGAATTTTACTTTTCTCAATCTGAAGACTGCTCAAAATTTCCAGACGTATCCTCAGTTCCTCTTATAGCTTCAAAATGGTGCGCTAATATAACAAATCAAATTTTACACTTTTCTCAAGAAATGCTACCTAAATAATCACACCCTATGTAAACTTTTCGCCTTACTCCAATCAGACCACACCTAAATTGAATTTCCATTTCTGCCATCAAGAAATCCCTCATTTCTGTTTGCTTTCTCCGAGACCCCCCTTTAAAAACGGGAAACCCGAACAACTCGCACACTCCTCATATCGCTTCAAAATATTACTTTTGCTGCAGGATATGCACCATTTGTGGGATCAAAATTGATACTTTCTCAACCCTCCCCTTAAATGACAGCAATCGCCCGCGGCAATTACTTCAACAACCGTCATTTCCCTTATGCCCCCTCTTTCCCCCCGCTTCGGGTGGCTGCGTCAAAATTTTCTTCGCGCCCGCTGTAATTGTCGAGCTGCGGAAATTAACTGCCATACAAGCCGACTGGTTTAAATTTCTTTGGGGAAAGTAATTAGTTGTTTAGTATTCTAATGAGTCGAGGGAATATCACTCGCGCGGAGAAGGTTTTTGCTCTTTTTTTTTTTTTTTCTATTCCGAGAGTTGCCCTTTGACCTTCAAGTAAGATATGGTAAGTTTTGGATGAAGAGTTTCTTAGTGGAATTAGTTTTTGTAGATAGATTTTTCTTTCTTGTTTAATCAAGAGCTTCAGGGTAATTAAATACTGAGGCAGAGTTTAATAATGTGCAAATGCAGATAGCTCGCTGGGATAATATCACCAGGTGATGTATAAGAACAGTATTTCCGCCACATATGCGGTGCAAATTATTCAAAAGAAAGGGATTTAAGAGTGAAAAGTGGAATTGTTTCCCACTCAACCACATCTAACATCATGAGTTATTTACGTGCTACTTTTTAGCTCTATTATTTTCTAATGTGTATTCAGTTGCGACGGTTTGAAGGGAATTCAAGTGAATGGTAGAAGGGGGCATCAGTTTGGTTTGGCGGTAAACACTTCACTTCATATTCTAGTCCTCTCTCGCTTAAAACATTTCCTCTATATCTTGCTTAATACTTCGCGCCAATGCTGAATATTTTGGAGCAGCTGAACTCTGTGGTCCTACATCTCCGAGACCTGATAGTTATTTTATTTATACCTAGTTAAAGATATTGCTTTAAGCCTGGATATTACTGGTGTCTTTGTGTGTGTGTGTTTTTTTATCTGTAAGATAATTTTTATTTAGTGACATGGTAACCCATTCACCCTTTCGTTAAACATTCATACATACACTCATAAATAAATAACGATATTACCAAGGGAGAGAGAGAGAGAGAAAGGATAAAGAAAAGATGCCTATTTCTCACTTTTTCTGTTTGTTCGTAGCTATTGCTGGCACGTTTTCATATCTTTCATCTGGCCAGTCTTTGCAAGGGCTCGGGTCTCTTAGTGATAGCTACTCTCCCACTCAGCCCTGATAAAAGCAGGTACAATCAACTATTAATTCTTTAAGATGCCTACATCTTTCGTTTTCTTATTTTGCACTTCCAAGCATTCGAGTGCGGGGTCGTTGACTATCCTCTTCATTGTACTCAATCTGAAGCTTAATACTTCTGGCATGCAACTGGTAATCTATGAAATCGAAGTTTGGGACGAAGTATCTTGGTAAAACGTGACATATCTTTTTAAAAATTATTCATTTGCCAAATTTTACATACTTTCTGCCTCGTTCACTGATTTGACAAAATTTGATTTAGATGTATAATTTTACTATAAAGAGCACATACCGATTTTTTTAACATGTACTCCTTCGTATTTTTCCTCTATCGTATTCAGATACAAATGAGCGAATAGATTTAAAGATATAATTCCACTTTTTTTTTTCGTAGGAAGTCTAAAAAGCAGAAATTATCAAGACGTTAGAATATAATTATGTTTAGATATTGATGTTTTCATTATTTTAAGACTATGCCAAACAAAAATCTCTATTAGACATGTGACCGGCATATTGTTAACCCTTTTCTCTCGTAAAGGTAATTCGATGCATAATTCGCTGAATACATGTTAATTACACCAAAAAATAAACACATACAATAATTATTTTAAGTTGAATTTCCCTGAAAAAAATGAATCTACACCTTTTTACATTCTGTAGGTATTTTTAACAGTTAAAATTTAAAAAAAATCAATAAAATGCCAAAATGATGCACCGTCTTGAATGGTGTTGGAGAGGCACCATCTGAGTGCAAAGGGTTTAAATAACCACACGGGAAAAAAATCTTTTCGTATCTAAATTTTGAAAGGCAAAATAAAAAAGTATTTTCAATCCAAAGTTTATTAGATAATTATCGACTATGTCGAGGATCTTAAATGCATTCACTGTGTCATTGTATTTCGTGCAGCATTTGCAGCCATGAAAATTAAATTTATAATATTGTTTCAAATCACGGCTTGTTTTTCTAAATGTAGCAAAGCATTAATATACCTTTATCTGTTTCCAAAAATCCTCACTGAAAAACGGTTTTGCATCTGTTCAGAAATAAATCTTTTGAGTTGCCCGTGCCAAAAAAAAAAAAAAAAAGGACGTCGTTCATCTGTCTTTGTTATTTTCCTCCATTGTTAATGCCACACCACAGTATTTTAGAAGAGCTTATTTCTGGATTTAAATATGGATGAGTAATAATGCAGCATAGGCACATCTGTAGAGATGGAAAACTACAGATTATTTTATCCCAATCATTTCAGCACCAATAAATTATTTTTAAAAAAAGTCATTTTGGGGTTGCCAATGTGGGTATGAAGCAGAAAAGCTTATTTATATTTCTTGACCTTCTGCTCTAAGATTTTTTAATACGTTATTTTCATTTCCTGTCTGCTTGAAGGCGTATTAAACGATGTTGGTGTACAAGCAGCTCTACTCTTGTTTTTATCATTCTTGAGGATAAAGATCCGTCCAAGAATATCCTTTGCTGTTAGATTCCTCGTATAGCTAGATTTATTTAAGTTCCTTTATCGACCGACTGTGAAGATAGGCAGTAAAAAATGTGGCAAGCTCAAGTGGTTGGATCTGGCCTGGACTTAGAAGGAGGATTTGGTAATAGCAGGTATGTAGGTCTTTAATAGAAATGTCTAAATTCAAGATCACCTCAGTGCCATCCAGGATGCTTAGGCTTATCTTCTCAAGAGGTTGTTTCATTTTTACCGCCTTCGTTTTTTTAAAATAAGATTTAGGTTGAAGACCTAGGAATGTAATTATATACCACAGGGATGCAACCAACGGCATCTTTGAATAAAATAATAAACAAAAAAAACCAATATTAAATGGACAAATTTATATTGAAATGCAGCATGTAACTAGTATCTAAGTTATGGCACGTTGAATTGATATCAATTCATCTACAGGATCTACAATGTATAGGCTTATGAGAGAAAGGTAGCTTCCATGAATACAATTGTTCCCTTGAGACATCACCAGAAAACCATATTTTAGAGTAAAAATGAAAAAAAAAAATCCATCTAAATAGCAATCGAAAAAGCATAGTGAAACATGTTTTTTAACGCATAAATTATTTGCCCTCGTCTCCCCGTTATCGAAATATGAAATCTTAAAGTTTTCTAATTTATTTATTTACTTTATACAGTATAAACAAAGAAAAAAGGTGGTTTCATAACCTTCTATTTTTCGCCAAAAGTCCCGCCAATTGCATTTATCTGATCTTATCATAAAGTCTCATTTGTCTTATGTATCGTTGGCGACTTTTATACATAGCCAAGAATAGAATATTCTAGAATAGTCGCTATAACTTCGTTAATATTTAAGATATTGATATTCTGAACACTATTAGCAAAACCTTCAATTTATCTCCAAAAGTCAACGATTTTGGCGATTTTTCTTATAATTTCGCTAGACTGTAAGACTTTATATCTTGATAACGGGGAGACATGGCAAAAATTTATGCGTCAAAAAAGTTTCACTATGCTCTTTCGATTGCTACTTATTTAATTTTTTTCTTTATTACACTATTCGTGTGGTTCCCTCATCAGGACATTGATGTAATGTGGGTAAGTGACGCTTGGAGTTTTCGCCAGCAGTTGTCAACTGTAGATTAGCCAAGTGCAAATGAGTCCAAAACATGGCATTTTTTTATCTCTTATTAAATTTGCCTTTAAAACTGAATTAAAGAATTCTCAGAGTAATTTAAAATGTGCGTCTGAAGCATCCATGCTCCCTTTCCACTTTTATTATGCCACTGGCGACTTGATAGTGAGACCTGGGATCCAAATTGAAAGATACGGACTCGAAATCCGATTTCACTTTGTGTTGGTCAGATAGTCATTAAATCAACTAACATGGATCGAACATTTCTTCATTAGCTTAGTGCGAAGATTTGGAAAATAGATTGCTATTCCGATTGTCCTAGTCTTCATTCAAATTACAAGATACAAAAATATACCCAAAATTAACCCTTATGTATCTTTATCACAGATCATTGGTAAATTCAAACTAAACTACACCCGCATCCTTTCAAACTAAGTGATAACGAATTATTTTTTATTTGGAAACCATATGGACGCATCTGTTAGTTCTAAAATGCTCATGCATTTAAATTATATCCGTTTTAGTTATGCAATATTGAAAAAAAATGGTACGTTTCTGAAATGGTCAAAAAGAAAATGCACGGTTTTTCCACTTTGGAAATTTTAAACGCTTGCTCAAATGTTATCGGATCTCTCTTAAAAATTCCAGGAAATATTCAGAATATTGCAAAATCATTTTCAAGTGCTGGTTTTACTTTCGTACGCATTAAATGTAGTTTTACATTTCGTTGAAATTTCTAATAATATTTCTTATTTGTTTGCCATTTATTTTTAAATTTCAGATTATATTTAAAACTTTTTTTCTTTAGTTTTGTAAAATGTATATATTTGGCATTTAGTTACAATTATATATAATAAGGAAGAAACTCGAAAATGCACATTTTGACATAAAAGTTGTTTTCTAAAAATAATAAAAGAAAAATTCTAATATTTCATATTTTTAGGAGCATTTACTAGAATCCAATTAGTCGATCCTGTAACAAAGTAAAATTTTAATTTTGAATAGCAAATTAAATGTACTTAAATGCAATTTAAAAGAATGAACTCGAAATGCACAAAATGCTAATTAATAACCGATTGAATGAATGAACTCATACGTCTATGTTCGAAATGCGAAATCCATGTTTCGAATTGCTTTCAAAGTAAGATAAATATGATAAAAATATCAAAATTTGCGATAATAATTCAGTTTGTATGATCCATAGTTTACTCTATGTGCTACATGAATTTTTCCAGGAACAATCCAAATGCGAATGTTTGAAGAACCTTGGTCTAAGTTCGGGTAGTTTACTAATAGTCTTAATGACTTTTAAAAATAACTTTTTCCCCAAAACCGTTAGACTGGCAGGTTTTCTCCAAAATGCTTTTTTTTTTTTTAAAGAAAACCATGCTTCTTTAGAAAACGATTAGTAACATCAGCAAGAATTAGTGAATTCGAAATCCTTGCAGGGTTAAGTGTGGGAGTTCCACCAAGTAACGGTTTCTATCTTTTCGATGATTGTCTAGCTACTGCTCAGTATCTTCAATGTATTTCCTGGTTTCTGACTCTTTATCTCATGGCGGATGGCCAAGGCTACCCAAATAGGATTCAGGAACAATGTTCCTGCACCCCCCCCTTCTGTTCCCCGAATTCATCCCTTCCTCTCAAGGGTAACCTTTCAAGACCATGCCAATTCTCGATTTTTTTTTCTTTTTTTTTTTTTGAGGGGGGGTGGTGGAGTAAACCCACTCGAGCATGTATAATTAAAATCAACGGGAGAACATGCGCAATTATAGAACCTAAAAAAAAAAAAAAAAAAAAAAAATTAAAACTTTCAAAAAACGTACAAATTTATATGCGTAGGATAGCAAAGTAGTCTGATGTCGTATTTTTAAAGTGTAATTATTTTCCGTCCGCAAGTTTTTTTGTTTTTTTTTTGGTCGATGATCTTTTTGTAATTACGCTTGTCATTCCTTTTTTGAAGCTGTTAATTATAATTTTTCTATCATTTTTTAAAAAATTGGCAACGGTGGAATGTTATTTTATATTCTAAACTGCCCACATTCTTCGTAATCTTGTTTTGGGATTTTATACAATTAATCCTCAGTATATTTATTAGTACTTAAGAAATGCTATGTAAATGTGCAAAACACCAAAACATTCACACATTTTCTTTTATTATTTATAGGTATGGCCATAATGTTTGGATTTTTACCAATACATTTAACCTGCAACTAAGATTGCATGTCATGGTTCCAAACATTACATGCTGAAGTTCTGAAAATCTTATTACTTTAGCTATTTGAAATCGTATATTTGGGACACCATGTACACATACTAAATCGCAACTAAAAAAATTCGAATAATAATAAAGATATCTGCTTTAAAAACAGTTTTTCATAAAAGCATGTGAATATTGGATAGTGTTTAGAGTCCTTCTGTCGATTGTCCAATTGTCTATCTATTGTCCATGACTCGATTCCAATTTTGAGCCTAATATTGAGCTTGCTAGTTATTTAATTTCTTAATGAAATCATTGAAAAAAATATTGATGCATAAAATGAGTTTTCCATCTGAAATGCAACAGTCAGTCTTTCTCCGCTGGTATGGATGTTTATTTCCTTCAGTTCTATGCTAGCTGGCAATCATTATAGATTAATCTGTAATGAAATATCTGCCTCGTCGTCTGACCACAGTTTATAATTATTTAATCTGTCCCAATATACCTTTGTGTTTCTTCAAAACGATGCTTAAACATAACTAAACTAAAATTAAAGTTTGTCTATTCATTAGAATTTTGAACTGAAATAATTGAAACTGCTTATAATTCAGAGCATGTGCAAACCGATAAAATATTTACTACTGATGCAATAATTTCAACAGCATTGTGTTTTTTTTATTTAGAACATAACAAAAAAATGAATTTTACTTAAGTAAAAAAAGAGATTGAGAATGAGCTTGCTATAAAATATAAATATTGCACTCCGCTATCAATGAGGCGATTTTTAAATTAAACTCAAAAACTTTGCTGACTACAGTTTATGAATTTCTAATATAGAATATTTTTTTTCTATCTAATACTGAATTATTTAATTTATCTATATAATTGGATATGTATCTTTGATACGAAATCTTTACATGACTCAGTTTGTGAATCATAGTCAATTTATAATAATCTAAAAAGAACAAAAAATGTGTATATTTTCCGTTCTTTCTGAAAATCAATTTATTGAAGTTAATGATGTTTTGCATCATTTTCTATCAATTCTTAAAACCCCTTCCTCTCCATTAAGAATTGTTCTTTTCTCAGAATAAATGGAGATTGTCTTTTTGAGTTATATTCTTAAAAAAATACACGAATCAAAGTTAGTACATAATAATCTAAAAAGGAGAAAAAATAATGTGTATTTCCTGTCCTTTCAGGAAATAAATTTATTGAAATTAATGATATTTCATAATAACATCATTTTCTATCAATTCTTAAATCTCTTTCCTCGCCATTAAGAACAGTTCTTTTCTTAAAATAAATAGAAGTGGTCTTTTTGAGTTATTTTCTTAAAAAAAAAAATAATAAAATAAACGCTATAAGTATGCGGAATTCATAACAACACGTTCTATTTTCTTCTTGTTATGATTTTCTGTGAGGGGACATAGCAGAACATTCCTTCTTTCTTCGTCAGCGGAAACAAACTCACCTTCTAAAAGGGTATTTTGACTTCGATAGAATGTATACAAGTATCTCGTTTCACAACAGCCTCTCCGAAAAAGTCGGGAAAGAAAAACGACTTCATTAGCAAAAAAATGGCCACTGAATCATCCCTTCCTTGGCATCGGGAGAAGAAAAGAAACATTTCTGAAAACAGTGTTCTGTTTCCAGAAAGAAACTGTATTTCGCAGTCCTTCAAACTGCGCAGACGATACAATAACAAGAAAGTATTTATTCTAAGTTAAAAAGACAAACGCTTCCGTGCTGTGTAATGAATATATAAATTTTTAACACCTCATTCCACGAGGACCTTGCTGAGTTAAGATCTTTTACCGCTGGTGTCACTTATAGGTTTTTTTACGGTCTAATTTGTTTTTCTTCTATTTTTAGCAGCGAATGGAACTACTATTAACGGCCCACAAAAGTTTTCATAGTTAGAGAAAAAGAAACAAAGAATTTAATAGTAACAAGAATTCCAAATTTTGTTTTAATTTTTAGTTGCAACTAAATTGTTTGACAAAATACCTTGTTTATAAAACAAAGGACACCTTTTGTAAAATGTTTCCTGTCCTTCCTTTTTAATTTATCGCATACTAAATATACAATACATGTATACCCGCTATGGATTAGTCGTGTGGCTTTATCTTGGAAGCCACGTATTCTAAGAAGAAGTAATGTCATCATCAAAAAATTCAACCTCGAAATTTTGAAGAATTTTCACATTCCAGACATCTCTGAATCCAAAACTACTATGTTTTTGAAATTGTGTCTGTTTGTGCGGACAAAAACTAACGATTTGCAGTTTGGTCTCCACAAACCTTTTTACATACCCTCTAATAAACTTCTCATGCCAGGAAACGCTTTACATGGCATTGGCGTACAATAGTTACGAAATAATAACATTTGGTATGAATTTAGCATTTTTACTGAATCTGTCTTGCCATCCGTAGCGAATTATTTGGCGATTAATCCCTGATGTGCATTAATAATATCCAAAACACGTTTTTCTCAATTATTTGAAATAAAGATTTGACACAAAACTGCACTTGTAGTTACAAAATCACATACCTAATTTGATATATTTAAGTCATTGCGTTTCGGAATTATTGCGCTTATATGTTTCTGAAAGTACAGACCGACAGACAAACAACGCGAATATAGATCTAGCTCAAAATCTGAAAGGTGTCTGCACTATAGATGTTAAATCTGTGTACTAAATCTTATCCATCTAGCTCTCTACATTTTAAATTATCATGTTAACTTATATTCGAGCTGCTAGATAGACAGACTTAACAGATTTTACTCAAAATTTGGTAGAAATCTCCAAATTTGGTGTAATATACGTTTACCAAGTTTCATCCGCCTAACTCGAAGCGTTTATGAGTTATCTTTGTCACAGACAGACAGATACTCATTTTTTTTAAAGTGTGTTTTTCGAGCTCAGGGAGGTCTAAAATGTGGAGATTCTTCAAAATCTGGAATTAGAATTTTTGGGCGTTTAATGTACTTTCTCTATACTACATATAAGAGAAAGTAAAAAAAAAAAAAAAAAAAAGCTATACGGTTAGTGTTTATTCCCCCTCACGAAATGTATAGAATTCTATTAAATTTTAAACTAAATTCGTCAAGCCCTCTGTCTGAGAACAAATGAAAAGGTTGATAATTTGAAAACTTAAGAGTTAGATGGATAAATTTGCTATACAATTTCAGCATCTCGAGTATTAATTTCTATCAAATTCCAAATAAATCTGTCTAGAGATTGACTGTTAGTCGATCTGTACATTCAGATATGAAAGCTGAAAAGGCAACGATTTAGATAAACAAAATTCAATGGCTGATACTGTAACTAATAGTTATATGCCAAACTTTGATTTCATTCGATCAATAAAAAAAAAGCTTCTAAAGTGTGAATTTTCTTTTCGTCACTACCAAGCTCAAAACGCTCATATGCAAGATGCAAGTAATAAAATATGGGTCTCGTAACATTCACAATCCCGCTGAGTATCCGTAATTTTAACCTGGGAAGGAAGAGTGATAACTTCCTTTACCAGGGAGTATGCAAGAAAGTTCCGAAGACCACTCCCGCTGGTTCATTAAAAATTTGCAGTTAGAATTCATTTTAAAGAACTCATAAAAAGACTGTTAATTCTAAACTTTTAGGATGAACTAGTTGCCATAGCGCAAAGCTAAAAAACAATCGTTAGTGTTAAAATGCTAGCAATTTCTTTTGAAAAAGTTAAGAAGAAATGTGAGAAAGAAATGCAATAAGTATTAAGTAACAAACGGTATGAAAAATGCGAATAAATCTGCAGCGAATACTTCCTGTTTTAATTTATAGAAATGGACTACGAATGCAGCAAGAATAAATCATTCGCTTAAAAGGAACACATCTATTTCAGTTTTCCATGAAGAAAGAAAAGAACAAGAAAGAAATACAGTATTCTTGCTATTTCTTATTCTTTTTTCCATATCTAGTATGAACATCTTATCTTATTTACATATTAGATGTGAAAAGAATTAGAAATATTCCTTATTCGTTAATAAACTGTGTGTGTTTTTTTCCTTGCTGATATAAAAATTTTGAAAGAATTGAGATGGCTAAGATATCTTTCTCTGTGGCTAAAACAAAATTATAAAAAAAAAGTTATGTATAAGAATTGCATTTTACTTCTGTCTATTGGTCAGGATCATAGAAAAAATGAGCAGGGATTGAAGGTTATGAGAAACAATAACAATAAACGCTACGCAAATAGATAATAGCGATAATTGGAAAATTGAAAGTCTGAAGTACAAACTTTTAAAATTCTGTAAAATGTTTCCACACCGAGATTCTAACATGTATTGCATAAATTTTAAAGCATTGCATAATTTTTTTAAAATTTTATTTTTTGAAATTTGAAAAGTTTTTTTTATTATTATTTAAAATGCTTATATAAAGAAAAATCATTATTAAAAAAATTAGCCAAAGTTTAAAAACACATAAAAATACTAAGTTAACGTTTTTTAAAAAGTAGAATTATATAATAAAATATTAGACAAATAATTAACAATTATTTCAGACATCAAAAAGAATGATTTATGTTAAGGTAAGAAAATGCAAGATGTGCATTGAATTTTAAATTTAAACTGATGTGACGCACTTTCGCATATCGTTTGGTCATGGATCGATTCCATTGGAAAATGAATATTTTGTCAAGAATAATATTCGCCAACTTCTGTATTATAAAAGATTTTATAAAATCAGATACCAGAAAATTAAATTACGTGTAGAAAAAATCCATCTAAATAAGTAAACTAAAGAAGAATTTTTTAAAAAATTATTTCTTAGGAAAACGATAACTTGGAATGGAAATTCTTTGTTTTTTTTGAATTCTCTATTCATTCTGAAGGAAAATTTGCAAAGAATTTTCATTGAATTCTTTGCGAACACAAAATTCTTATTTTAGCAGTTGTCAAAAAATTTAATTGAAAAATAAGTGGCATTTTTTTTTTTTGAAGAAGGAGAAATGAAATGGGACTAGGACATCTTCCCATATTCTGCATTCAAATAAATAGAATCTTAAAAATAATGCATTTGTCTTTTTCCAAATATAAATTTAAGAAAAATTCGTAGTATTTGTTGGGAATTCTAAAGGTTTATATATTATTCTAAAAGCTGGATGTTTTTGCGTCCAATGAAAATTGAAACAGGGCAGATTTTCTTCATACGTTGGCTATTTTCCAAGGACAAAGACTCTTCTTGTGTTACTCATGGTATTGTTTCTTCCAGGTCAGTGGACTTTTTTTCATTGTTCTGAATCACTGAGTTATTTTCCTTTTCTTCACAATACCGAATTTCTCCAACTATTATTGATATCGCGTTGTATGAGTGGGTGTTTTGAAATTCGAAAACAATGCCATCCAGATTTTTTTTTACCTGTATTTGGAGCTCTGCTAGTATTTTTCTTAAATTTAACTATTGTATTCTATATTTATTTTATGACTTTCCTTATATAGCAATACCAATATTAGATAATAAATTCCTGATGCCTCTTTTGAGACAAATTAATAAAATTGTCAAAGAATATATTTAATATGTATAAAGCATAATGAAATAATAAGAATAATAAGAAAATAAAAAAAAATTAATATATTCATAAAGATGAATTATTGAATAAATTTATTGATCCGTGATTTTTTTTTTCTCTTTCTTGTTGTGAAAAAAATTCTTATCCAGTTTTTGAAGATGATTTTTGAAGTATTGTCATGGAAAATATTTTATACACTTTTATTTAATTAGATTTGTTTCAAACTTATAAAAGTGGAGTTTTGAATTTCTCATTTATTTCCATATGAGTTTGAAATCTTGTATACTTATGTGGTTGCTTTGGCAATACATTATTTCAATATTTTCAGAATTTAGTTACAGTTTAATCGATAAATGATAAAATTTTACTTTCTTAGGAGTGGCGCTACCTAGTTCTTAATTTCAGAAATAATTGATTGAAAAGTGTTATGATATATTCATGATAATGAATAATTTTTTAAAGATTTAATAAACAGAAACCATTAAAAGATATACATGCATTTCGCTGATAAAAGTGTGTTTTTAGAAACTATTTTTATTAAATTTATTATGTTTCAGATCGAAATTTTGAAAAAACCTTCCGTCAACAAATATAGAGCTTTAATTCTTTAGCATACAAAAAAAATGTCTGGCTCATTAAAAGACAGAATTTTGACATTTAAATCCATAATTAAGTAAAAGCAACAATATATTTAAAAGACAAAAAATATTTGGATAATAAATAGAAATTCATAAGTAGTTTGACATTTGGTTGTTATAACGAAATTTTTAATTTTATTATTTTGCGAAAACATTTTTCAAATTTTCTTTTCAAAATTTTGAATCATTGAAAATTTGACCTTGCATATATTTACTCTAATAATGCCAATAAACAGAAATGTTACGAATGGAAACAGACGATTTTAGTAAACAAATGAGATGTACTTTAAGAACAAGAACAATAGAAAAAAAATATTTCTAAGACGGAACTAGGACAGAATTAAAGAAGATATAAAACATAAATACTTTGCGAATCACTTGTCTCTATTTAAATATCATATACAGTGTCTCACAAAAGTGATGGGACACTTGTACTTTACAAAAGGAAACTGTAATAAAATAAATAAATAAACATGTACAAAAATTTTTTGGGTGTGTTTCATATTTAAATTTAGTAACAATTATTACATAACATACATTTTTTCAAAATATTAAAATATTAATTTAATAAAAATGCAATTGTTTAGATCGGAGCAAAAAATGGCTCACATAAGTGATGGGACACTTACTTTTCCATCAAATATTTATCCAAAAATTTTACTTTTTAAAAGGTTTTAATATTTTGTTGGATTTCCTTTTACTTTTAAAACATGATTTACTCTTCTTGGGATGGATTCGACTCATTTTTTTGTGATTTCTGGAGTGATTTTACCCCATTCTTCTTGAAGCACCGATTTTAATTGTTGTTTTGAAGAAATGGTGTGTTTGCGAATTCTTGCCAAATATTCTCTATGGGATTTAAGTCTGGAGTTTGTGGTGGTGTTTTTATTATTTCGGGACAGTTATACAGCAGCCAGAGTCTAACGTTCAAAGCAGTGTGCTTGGGGTCATTGTCCTGGTAGAATTTAAAATCGTTATGAAGGTTCAATTTTCGTGCTGAAGATTTCAAATTTTGCTTTAAAATGTCAATATACTTGTACTGATCCATTATACTGTCAATAAAAACAATATTACAAATTCCCGCGGACGACATACACCCCCATACCATAACTCCTCCTCCATCATGTTTTACTGTTGGCACCAAATTCTGTTTGCGAAATTCTTGCCTGGGTTTTCTCCACACCAAGATTCTACCGTCAGAACCAAATATATTAAATTTACTCTCATCAGCAAATATAACTTTATTCCAGTAATCAGAATTCTTATTTATGTTGGAATTTGCGAAAGCTAGTCTGAGTTTTCTATTCTTTTCACTTATAAAGAATTTTTCCCTGGCTACTCTACCGTGATATCCAGCAGATCGAATTACCCTTCTAATAGTCTCAGGATTAACAATTATTCCATATAATGCTTGTAAATCAGCAGCAACTTTAGGAGCACTCTTTCTTGGATTTTTTTTTAATATTTCGAACGATAATTTGCTTTATTCCATTGGATAGTTTTGATAGTCGGCCAGGTCTTATTTTATCCTGAATAATATGATTCTTTTTATATCGTTTAATGATATTGAAAACTGTTGAATAACTCAAGTTAACTGTTTCAGCAGTTTTTCTAATAGATTTTCCACTTTCAATATGCAAATTAATAACTAATTTTCAAATTTCAGGCGAAATTTCTTTTTGTTTTGAATTTATGGCTGCACAGAGCTAAAAAACACAAAAATTCCAAAACAAACTGGATAGAAATACTGCAGACAATTTTATAAATTATTGTCAATTACTTTTGAGTAAAAATAAAACCAACAAAAATATTTTTATTGCTTATTTCAGACGATTTTTGTTGCATATCTAATGGTGTCCCATCACTTTTGTGAGCTATTTTTGCTCCGTTATAAACAATTATATTTTTATTAAATTAATATTTTAATATTTTGACAAAATGTATATTATGTAATAATTGTTACTAAATGTAAGTATGAAACACACCCACAAAAAATTTGTACATGTTTTTTTTAATTTATTTTATTGCAGTTTCCTTTTGTAAAGCACAAGTGTCCCATCACTTTTGTGAGACACTGTATAAAAACAAACAACATTTAAAAAAGAAATTTCGTATTTCTAGTTTAAAACATCATAGTTTGGTAATATTTTAGGTTTGATTCATCTGAATTGATTGCATCAGCCGTTACATTCTATGCGTAACGATTTTTACACCATGCAATTTACAGAAAGAATGCCAATCAAAGAATTAAATGATCATTAAACGAAAAGTGAAAAAATCTATTTTGAAATTAATGTCTGGGATAAGCGATTTTTTTCATCATAATTTCAACATTGGCAAAAGCAGACGAGTCGACAATAAAATTAGTTTCATTTAAATACAAAAATAAAAAACATTGATAAAAATTATAATTAAAACTAATCTTGAAAAATTCATGAAAATTTTTAAAAACTTGACCGACATAAAGTTGGTATCGAAAAAAAGCTTTTATTTATTTATTTTTGTATTCTGACATTTATGTAAAAATTATTTTAGTGTAAAAGTATATTTCGATGCTATTGAGAGGGAAAATATCCAAATTTTGACTAATTTTTAATTAGCTAATTTTTTTAGATTTTTAATAGCTCTAATTAATCGAATTCAAATTTTGTAAATTCTTATTTTTTTAAACAAGAACCTACTACTAAAAAGTAAATGCATACCGAATTTAGTAGCTCTTGAACTTAAAAAACATTACGTCTTCTGAGTAACAATTTTCACATCGCGCAATTTACAGATAATATGCCAGTTTAAAACCATTACCATGTTAAAATTAGAAATTGTTTTAAATAGCAAACGATTTTTTTAACGTAACAATCCAATGCATTCCAATTTTGATTGGAGAGACAGAAACACTTTGCTAATGAACATGAAATGGAATGTTCTAAATGATGAGTGAAAATCACAGGTGATACTGATTTTGTATGGTTATTTGTTTATTATTGCACTTCTGGATATTTTCGCAGAATCCATATTGAGGGGAAAAAAACGATATCGAGATTAAATTCCGAGAATTCACTTGAAATAAATCTGAAAATGTAAAGATTCGAGGATTATTTCTCAAAAATAATCATGTTTCCATCACTATTCGAAAAGTATATTGCAATATCAAAAATAAAGCCGTCTATCCTTATTTAAATTTAAGATTGCTTTTCAAACTTGTTTATCCTCTGATAGTTTCAGACGAAATTCTGAGAAATTTTATTGGAAAAGCAATCTAAAATTGTTTTAAATCGTTTGTTTTCCCGCCTTTTTCCTTTTCCTTTTTATTTAATAAAATTTGTATCTAAAAAGCAATAAGCAGATGAAAAAATAAATAGCTTCAACTTATTTCATTTCTTTCGATAATGATTTTTTTTTTCAGTATCGTTATCGTTATTGTTTATTTTCGAATAAAATTTAACAATATTTAAATCTTTTTTCTTGAAATAAATTTGATATTTAGAAGTGCAGTTTCTTATGTTAAAAAAACAATTATATTTCTCTAATTTATGAAAATGAAAAGTTCTTGAACCATAAGTAAATAAAAGACTACTTTTATAATTAAATTATCTTAGGCAATAGTTTGGAATATAGACAAAAATAAAATGCCGCTTGTCCATCAGACGAAATCGTCTTTCGTCCATCGATTCACAGTGTGCATGTAACTATAATAGTAAATGTAATATCGAAAATTTTAACCAGAATGCGTTTATCAAATTTAATTATGCAAACCAATTCTTATTGCATATTTTTTTAAAATATTCGAGTTTTCTAAAGAAGGTATTTTTTTATATGTTGTTTGTAGATTTTAAAATTAAATGTTTGCACTTTTAAAATATCTAATGTACTTTTTAGAGTTTTTCGAATTGAATTCATTTAAGTATTTATTTTTCTTGTGTATTTTTGGATTGACTATATACACAGCCTAGTGCGTTTTATAATATTCTTGCCATTCATTGCATAAAACTTTTGTTTTCTGTGTGTTTGTTACTTGTTTTGCCATGCGCTCTGTAACTGGAGATTTTCTGTAGTCTGCATTTTTTAAAATAAACATATATTGCAAAATGGCGCATAAATTTCTTTTCCTATAGATGCATAAACATCTCTCCGCTTAGGAACGTTGTTTGTGTCGGGCCTATTTAAACGGAAATGCAATTAAAACAATTATTTGGGAAATTTTCATGAAACATATCATTTTATGCACTGCTTTCTTTTCCCCCTTATTATTTTTTCAATTTTCCTCTTTTTCTTAATATCTTATATGTTTGTAAAAATGCAATGTTGTAATCAATTTTCCACTTCCTTTCCGATGCATTTGAATTCTGAAATTTGGTGCAGTTATGTGCCCAGGATGACAAATCAATTAATTAAAAACCCGTAATTTTTTTATTTCAAATGAGGTAACTTGTTTGCTATTGATTTGAGAAAAGTCGGACTTCAAAATTTCATAATATTTATTACAATAAATTATAATATATAATGACCAAAATAGATGGACAAACAGTAACTGTATCAAATAAAAACTTGTCTATCAGTTTGATTCAAAATGTGACAATGATCTACAGTTTTAATGTAAAAGATCACATATCATAAGAACTTGATAGACTTAAATTGTTTGGGTTCTTTAGATATCAGGTTAACAGACAAACGTTTTTGCAAAAGTTTTTTTCGGGCGGAAGTAATTCAAAAACGTAGATTCGATATAGTCGCGAGATTTAATTTTTCTATAGTTATAATATTTTTCTTTTAATTATTTCTTATTATTTCAAATATCACCAGCGGGAGTGGTCTCCCCGAAACATTCTCGCGTACTCCCTGATAAAAGTAGTATCCTCTCCCTGCCCTATAACATCAAAATTTTGAACTTTTGATTGGACCGTTAATGTCATGTGTGATTAGCTTTATTTATATTTCACATGATATTTATATTTTATTGTTTCGTAGTGGAAAAAAATGAGTTTGCATTCTTGATGCTCTTTTTATCAAAATATGAAACCTTGAATTCTGCCAAAGGTGTTCAATTTTTGTCACCAAATCACACATAAATATCATATATCAAAAGACAGACAGACGGTTAATCCTTTGGCGGATTTGTTTTTTATCCATGGTTTTGTAGTTATCGTCCTTATCTTGTCCATCGACAGACAGACAGGCAAACCTCTTGTGAATGGGCTTCAGTAAAACTGCGAAATGAAGTCTGTAAATATGGTGAAATGTCCATATACCTAATATCATACATTCTGTCTCAAAGCGTTTTTAACAGTGTGTTCACAAACAGATGACCAGACGGACATATATCCAGAAATGTGTTTTTCGAATTCGGGTAGATCTAAAACATGGCGATTCGTCAAAATCTCGAGTTCGAATTTTTTGACGATTGCAATATTTCCTCCTTGTATATTTCTTGTACTAGAAAATATAAAAATGGCTCCATCTGAGTGGAAATTTCTTAGATCATCCATCCACACCTGCTGCTTCTGGTCTCCATCAGCTTTTGAGAGGGCGGCAAATTCGGAAAACGATCGCTATAAAAACGCCTTCCCTCGGAATCGATCAGGTCGCTGGGAGGAATTGATAAAGCATTGGAAATGCTTGCGTTGGAGGTGAAAGAAGAGAGCTAGGAAGGGGAGGGAAGGCAGCTTTAAAAATGAAGAAAAGGAAGAAAAATATGCTAGTCGAAATCATTTATTGGAATAAGAGCCTTTTTTTTCTTCTGGCACTTGGAAGATGATTTTTTTTTTTTTTTTTTGTCCACAAGAGATATACTTCAGAAAGAGATTTATTAAAAATCGAGAGAATTTTTTTTTAATCAGCAGCGAGTGTAAAGGTTCTATTTATTTTTAATTGTTGATTTGAAGGAAGGAGTAGGTGTATTGGCAAAGAATGATCTCGAGTTTTAATTAAGAAAATTTAGTTTTTAAACTTTTATTTGAACGATTGAATTGTGAATGAATTGAATTAATGAATGTCCAGACTTCAGTCGTTATAAATTTATTTAATCGTTTAGTGAGATACTTTGAATTTATACCTAATGTTGTTTTTGGAAGGAAATTTTGAACCATAGTCCGATGATATGTTACAGAAACCGTCTGGTGAATGTATGGTTATAGAACTTCAACGTGCTGGGTAATGGGAAACGATATTTTATTCCGGAAATATTCTTGAAATCTCGAAGTACAGATAATAAAACTAAAATCCAGATATACTCAGAAAAAAAAAAGCGTGAAAGAGAGCTAGCTTAACCAACCAAACAAAGAATTAATCCATCACTTCAGCCTTTAAAGTATCTGTAGGTTTTCCGATGAGCTTGGCATTTCATGAAATTATTATCTCTTATTCAATTCCAGATAGATATAAAGTCAAAATTCTTGCAGTTTCCAGAACTTTTATTCCATCGCCACGCCGTGGTGGGAGGTCATTGAATCATCCATTTAGTATCTATTAAGAAAATATCTGTAAATCCCTCCTCCTTAAAAAGAAAACTTTTCAGGGAAACGGTATTGCTGATTCATATGAAAATCTGAGTCTGCACTCCCTTCTCCTAACTTCTCCACTACTTGCGAGGGAATGGTTATCTTGATAGATATGTACTTTACATGTTGTTAAACAAAATTATACTGACTTTTAAGTTTCAATAAAGCCTTCCTGTAATTATCTTGGAATGCTTTCATTCAGTGCACTAATGTTAAATGCTCCATTTTTAAAAAAATATTCGGGTACCAATTTGGATTCACAATAATATTTTCTATTTAAAATGTAATCTTTCATGAGAAAAATTGAGGTTAGAGGTTTATACACTGATGTTTCTAATCCAGTAAATCTTTGTACTCTTTAGTGAGAATGCTTGCGTTTTCTTTGTTATTGTGCTGTCATAAAGGATTTCACATTTTTATAATAACTATGTAATATTTTAGATATTTGTAATTCTCGGCATATATTTGTAGTGAAATATTTTTTTTCTGTTTTGAACATTTACCTTGTACATTAATTTCACTTTGGCATTCAAATTAATTTAGGAAAATGACCATCAACCGATTTTTTTAGACCAAATAAAGGATTTTGGATGCCTTTGATTATTTTTCGCGAATTAGAATCGAAGGAATGGTAGATATATTCGAATTCTTTTGCGACTAAATATATATAAATTCTTATTAATTTCTCTAGTAACATCTGGCATGAAATCACTAAATATTTTTTGCAAATATTCCGATATTTATTGAACATAGATCGACCAAGAAATTCAGAAATTAGTTCCTTCCGGATAATAGTCAACTATCCACCCCCCCCCCCCAAAAAAAATCAAAGAAAATCATTTGGCGATTTCGGCAATGTCGAAATCCAACTCTTTCAAATAATCCTTACTTATTAAGTTTTAACTAATCAGAATAGTTATTCCTAGTATATAAAATTAGGAAATACGTAAACGCAGAACAGTGAGTGTCTTCAATATTTTTAATGCATAATAAGATATACTAGATAATGTTTTGCCGTTCGTACTTTCTTTGTGTGTGTGTGTGTGTGTGTGTGTGTTTAATTATGGTTTTGGAAGAAATGATTTGTATTATCATTTTTATCTTTACAGCAAACATAAAAGTTTGGATACAAACATTAAAAAAAATTATTAAATACAATGCCTTTTTTCTCAATTAATCGTGGATTATTTTACTACCATTTCATGAATTTACGTTCATTCGTTTTTATTGCAGGCACCGGCTCCTTTGGACGAGTTGTTCTATGTCGTCGGAAAAAGGACAACAGGTACTATGCAATGAAGATTCTGGAAATAGCTGACGTCATTCAGCTCAAACAAGTGGACCATGTCAAAAATGAAAAGTCTCTTCTAGTCCAAGTCCAGCATCCCTTCATTATTGAACTGTAAGTCTCGTTTCTGACGAATGAAAATTGATTGAGGTATCATCAACTGTTTTTCCTCGCCAAAGTAGGGTCTTAATAATAAGGACTAACTAAATGGAATAAATAGTTGAATTTGGGGATCGTAATGTCTTTGAATGACCGTTCATTACCAGATTATTCAGCATTAAAAATCAAAAATAATTCGTTAGTTCAAGTATATTTGAATGACTTCATTAATTTTTCCTAAGTTAATGTACTTGTACTAATTTGCTATAAGTTTATAAATTAACGGCTCACTAAATATTCGAATTTATAACTATCTCACTGTCAATTCAACTATTTTAATCCAAGAAGCATTTAACATTAACATTCGTACTTCCTTTCATAAGTAAAAATTAGCATATAGTCACATTTTTTTTTTTTTTTGTACTGCACTTCTTTTTTATACGATTTTATTTTTGTGATTTTTTTAACGTAATATATGAATACAACGATGTTGGCATTATAACACCGTTGCAATATTTTCTGTCAGTATGCATATATGCAATAATACAATGTGTATGACATACAATATAGGTACATGTCACATCCACTAACTCCAAAAATAAATGAACTCCCATATCTTCAAGTGATGAATGTGATTTTGAGCCAATTCATCATAAGAAGATGCGTGTTTTGAATTATATGCATTTTGAAAAATTTTCATGTTTAAAATGGGAAATTAATTTTTTTAATGTTTTCATTCGTAATTTAACTATTTATTTTATTTGGAAAGCACTTTCGCATTTATTTCGTAAATCTTCGGCAGATTTTTTTATGTATGTAGTCCTACTTCATCGCATACTTCTTTTCTTTAATTTGTTGTAAAAAAATTGTTTTAGCTATTTATGATGTTTTAAAATATTTTTTGTGCGATTTCTTTTATGTAGTTCCTTTCTACCTCACACACACACAAAAAAATATATACTGTGAAGTATTATGTTTTTCTTCCAAAAACGGATACCACTTGAAAAATCTGTGTGTAGCTAGCTATGTTGTAGAGAAAAAATCCAGGGTTCTCTAGTATTACTGTATTTTTGAATGCAATTTTAAAATTTCATTGACATGCCTCACTCGCTTTCTAATACAGTCCCTATTTGAGTTTCTAATATAAAGTCTCTTAATATCAGAAATTCATTGTTGTAAATTGCATGTTAAGTTTCCCTTGCATATACTTGTTTCTATGTTTGTAATTAGTTATCAATTCATTTGACCAGCAAATAAATGAATAATAATATAAATAAATGAATAATATAATTAATTGTTTTATATGAATAATATTTTTCATCTAATTTGTGGCAAGTCTCTGTTTTATTTAAATAAGTGAAAGAAAACTTATCCTGTTCGCGTTATTTTTGCCTACAGTCTGTGGACGCACCACGACGAAACCTGCCTGTACATGCTGTTCGAGTATGCCTGCGGCGGTGAACTGTTCACGTATCTCCGAAACGCTGGTCGCTTCTGTAGTACGACGTCCATGTTCTACGCCGCGGAGATCGTCCTAGCCCTGGAGTACCTCCACAAGCTGAGCATCGCGTACAGGGATCTCAAGCCAGAGAACCTTCTCTTGGATAGGGATGGGCACCTCAAGATCACCGACTTCGGTTTCGCCAAGAGACTCACGGATAAGTAAGTCATCGCACTAGCCATAAGCGAAAGTTCTGACACTGATTTTATTTTATCTGTATCATTAACGTTTCGTGTGATACTAAATAAGTCACATTGGGTTGAATGACATTCGCAACCAAGTGAAAATTTTGAAGCAGGCAGCTTTTAATTTATCTGAGCCATTATAGCAGTATTTGAAATTAAATTAGACATACTAATTTTAACTACATTTGCAACTAGCTGAAAATTTTGAAACAATTTTTGATTTGATTTTATCAGTGTAAATAGAGTTGTTTCGGAAATAGTTAGAAGAAGAATATATATGCCGACAAGAGAGAAAAACTCAATAACTTGATTTGGAGGTTACCTTAATTAACCGAACTTACTTTGCTATGAAAGTGATACAACGATGTACTCATGTTTTATAAAATAATTATTTACATATTATTTTTTAAATCAAGAGCAGTTTGCTGGTAGTTAAATGATTTTCAAGAGATGATAAATCTTCGCCGACTGTTTTGGCAGATAATTTGGCGCAAATCGATGTAGCAAGCTAACAGAATCACGGGGGAAGGGATCATTGATTACTGCAGTAATTTTTAAGAATATGCATAATTACTAAACTATCGAATGTATTCGGTCAGTCTGAACGCCGAAAGAATTTTGTGATATTTATATTATTTCTTGACTTTTACTATGCTTCTTTTGGATTTTATGTGAACTGACTCAAAAGAAAACACTGTAGGTATACTTTTTCTTCGACTGTTTCGCTTTCCTCTATAATGCGCATATTTTCTATTTGTCCCTACGTTGAAAATGGATACATTTCGGAGCTCTGTATGATTGGAAAATTTAAGCGTTTTGATTGCTAAATTTCAATCATCAATCTTCTCCCATTTTTGAGTTATATATTCACTTATAAATCGATATAGCAGGGTACCTGTAGACGAAATGGCGCATAATATGAGGCAAATCTGAATTTCTAGGGGGGGGGGGACTGAAATTGGAGTTTGAATATTTTGCCGCTTACAGTACTTTTCCTGTTTTTACTTCCCATACGGGAAAGTAAAAATACTGAATGGATTATTTAAAAATTAATTTTCCTCAATATCTTGCATCATGTGTGGGGGGGGGGGGGGGGAGTTCAGTGGCGTAGCGATTGGAGGGAGAGGAATATTTCAATGCTGCGTGCACCAGGCTTAGGGGACAACATGAAGACCAAACATCGCAGTATTTGTGTGACTTTTTAATGTGAATTATGATGATTAGTAAAAAAAAGTAATAATAATAATAAGATTACACCCTGGACGCCATTTACATTTTCTTAACCATTCATGGTAACTAGATAAGAAAAATACTATACCACTGGATGAGTTGCCTTTTTTAAGCGTTTTTACAAAAATTCATTACATTTAAAAAAAAACTTTTGAAAAGAAAACCGACATTTTTTTTAAAAAAACAAAGGAATAAAATAAAAACTCTAATTCAAATAGCTATCTATACTTTAATTATACAAATCCTTTTATGACATTGGAGAAGTAAAAAATGCCCCTTGGTCAACAACATTATCGGATGCGAAATCCCAGATTCGACTTAAGCGCCCAGCAACTAAGGCAATAAGCTTTTTAATGTACATGTTTAAATTGATTGATTTATGGGTATACTATAAAGAATAAATAAAAATTAGCTATGCCATCGTAAACTTCACATTTTATTTTTATTTATTTATTTGGTGAATTGTAGCGAAGATTAATGAGGCGATGCTTGCAATTTTTATTATTTTTTGTTAATCGCCGTTTTGTAGTATTCTTACTTCAGCCGAGTATCGTTGCTAATATTTCCTTTCAACAAATTTTTTTTTTATATTCCTCATCGCATTTTTCTGGTAGTAAGTCACTATTTATTTCAAATCGATTTTAGCGATTAATTTTGATTTGAGTGTTCATATGGTAGCTGTATGGGGGACATCTCACTACAAAAAAAAATTAATGTTATTATATATTTACATCTAAAATGTACTGCAAATAATATAATATTCTGCCAAAGCGCATGATTGTCCACTACTACGTTAGTTAATTAATCTGTGAAAAATTATTTCGAACTATTTTAAACAGAATAACAGTGCGTTTAGACGGGCATATCTTCTAGTATAATAATATTCTAAATATCGATACATTTGATTTTTGAAATTTCTTCTATTAAATATTTTAATTGACTTTAATATTAGTCTTCTATTGACTTTTTCCCTTTAATTAGCATGTTTGTTTGAATAGTGTAAAACATTTTTTATAAAAAGATCAATAGTCCCTTCAATTAAAATATTTATTTCAATAGTGTAAAACATTTTTTTATAAAAAGATCAATATTCCCTTCAATTAATATGTTTGTTTGAATAGCGTAAAACATTTTTTATAAAAAGATCAATAGTCCCTTCAATTAAAATATTTGTTTGAATGGTGTAAATTTTTTTTTAAAAAAAAATCAATTGTTTTGTAATTAGTTTCTTCTGTGTTTAGAACGTGGACCCTGTGTGGGACGCCCGAATATCTTGCACCAGAAATTATTCAGAGTAAAGGTCACAACAAGGCTGTTGATTGGTGGGCCCTGGGAATTCTTATTTATGAAATGCTGGCAGGGTGAGTACTTTTATGTTGTGAAGATTAAGCATATATTAAGTAGCAAATTAGAATTAATAAACGCTTCTATTACAACTTTATTGTATTCTTGGAGATTTCCTCCAATACAGTAACCCAAACAAGAAAACTAAGTAGTTTTTCTAGCAGCCCTATTTACAATAATGTATATTTTGTCAACCATCTGGATTTTTAGCTCTGAGGACTAGACGCAGTTTTTACTCTCGGCGAAGTAAAGAAGTACATTAAAGTAGATTTCAACCATTTATTTTTTAAAGGATAATTATAATGGAAATTAAGATTTACATTTGAGTCGTCAGTCATCATTGGCTTGCTCACCAGCACAGTGTTCAAGTTCCATTTAAACTGGATGTGTATTAACCGCATACCATTGGCGAACTTTAGACTTAACATGTCATTGATGAATATAGTCAATAAATTAACATGATATCTTTGGCAATTTTAGCCTTTAAAATAATGTTTCTTTTTAAAAAACGTTAAAAACAAGCTTTTGATTAATTTGATGGTTAACTTAAAATACATTTTACGACGTTATACAATAATATGAAACTGATCAGTCCTATTATTCTTAACGGCAATTCTTGAATAAAACTTATCTCAAAAATAAAATATTCTTCTTTATTTTTCAGTTTCCCGCCATTTTTTGACACTAACCCATTTGCAATCTATGAAAAAATTCTGGCTGGTAAAATCGACTGGCCCAAGCACATAGATCCCATTGCCAAGTAAGTCTGATTAAATGCCATTAGCATTCTTAAGTTAACCACCAAATGAATGTGACATTATTATTTGCGTGCACATTCTGTAAGGTCAATTTCGAGCTTTTATTTCTGCTTATTCGTAGCTATGAAAATTAATGTACAATCATTTATTTTCATAATATTTTTCATTATTTATTTAAAAATATTTTTTAAACAGAGCCTTTTAAAAAAATGATTTAGGATAGAACCTAGACGCATCAGCCTATTTTGTCCCCATAAATAGGCAAACATTTGAAGTACATTCACTGCTCTGAATAACATTTGTTGCAGCTTTTCCACGAATTAATGATTTTTTTGTTACTGTTTCTCATAATTAATAAAATACGAAACCAAATTGACCATTCTCTTTATCACTTTTATATTCTAGCTATAAATTTCACCTAAAAAGTAAACTTTATTATCCAAGGCATCGTTTTCACTCGCCTTCATTTTAACACTTATTTTACTACAAAAATAAGAAAGAACAATAATGCAGCCAATTTAAAAAACATAGGATGATGATGTCTAAAAACAAAAGTATAGCAATGAAAATAGTATATTTCTTTTGAAAGGATAAAAAAATAAAATAATTGGATGCCTCATATTTCGTTTTTGTTCACTCGCAGGAGAGCTCTTCGAATACCCGCATGGATTACACAAATTTTTCCTATTTTTTACTTATGACAATATGGTGATTATATTTAATCCGCTGTATACAGAGTGTCACAAACATTTAGGAAGGGTAGGATACATCTAAACGATACGAAATCATATAGCAATGCTAAGTTCTAAATGCTTGCCAGATGCGGTAAGTAGCGTTCTTGCATTGAAACTAAAATATTTCAATATTCTATAGCAAGATTCAATAATCATACCAATGAGTCAAGTCGCGTACGTGAATTGGTCATGATCATAATCAATCAAGTAGCAATGACGTCACAATTACATAAAATTGTCCAGTTAAATGAATAAAATGTTCTTAATTTTCGAGTAATGAATAAAATGGTTTGTTAAACGTTATCACAAAATAACTTTTTTAAAAAGAAGTCGAAGATGGTGGAAAAGTTTGCCATTTAGAGTTCAATCTTGTTTTATGCTGTGATAACGCTAGATATGATTATTGAGTCTTGTTTTAAGTAATTGAAGGGAAGAGTCTGCAAGAATGCTCGGAAATCTCATGCTTATGCAAAACACTTACCCTATTGGCAAAAATTTCCAAACCAACATTGCTATATGATGCTTAGAAGTATGCAACATTTGTGCTGAGACACCCGTTATAACCAATCCATGGGGTTTTGATTCATGCGTAAAAGGAAAATAAAGATTTTTCTTTGATCAAAACGATTAAGATTACTTAATGACATAATTACCTCTTAACGCTAGTAGAAGCAGCAATTCTTGCAGAGACTTTTTAGAAAAACTTGCCCCCTCTGCTTGAAAGAAAAATGTGAAAACATTCAGTAGCCAAACCTGTTAGTGATTGATGCAAACCTGTTAGTGATGAGCATGCTACTGTAGCGGATTATTATGAGCGAGGATAGAATCTGGGACCTTGTGGTTTGCAGCAGAGTAATAAGACCACAACACAAAAGTAATTGCCCGTGTTTCGTAGCTGTTATCTAGCTTATAAGCTTTTCACCACACTACAATATTAAAAATATAACTGTTATGAAAACATTTTATAATGAACATATACAGAATCAATTGGAGTGCATTCTTTCCTCATAGTGTCCCTATTATTTATTTGCAAATAAAAGACATTTGGACATCGAAACATCTGCATCGGATAAACATATAATGCTATTATAATTTTACTTGAATGTGATTTAGTCAAAGAATAAAGCTTTCAATACCAAAAAGCTTTTTTTCAGTCACTGATTTTTTGACTAATTTTTCGAAACTGCTACACAATCTTTTATTTCAAATGAATTTCTTACAATTTCGTTAGACGAAATGTAATTTCAAGCCTGACTGAAATATTTCAGCCATATAGATCTTAATATGGGACCAAACTTTGCGATTATTATATTAATATTTAACCAGATTTTATATTAATCGGATCGGACCAACTTTTTTTTATAGGATAACACAAAATTATTTGTAATTTATATCCACATCATTACCTTTATTTATTATTTCTATATATCTTTGTTTTAAAAAATCTATTTCAGAATTAAAAAAACACATTTCCATTTATTCTTTTAAAAAAAGAATAGGGAGAAAAAAAGGATTCGCATGTGAAAGTATTTTTTAAAAATTCTTTCCATACGGTTTCTGTTAAAGAAATGAATTAAAGTAAATTGCCTTCATTAATTTAAACGTTTTTAATTTGTCAAAAACTGAAATTAAGCAGAACTCCATGATAATTTATCTTTGCATTAATGTATTTTTCCGAGTGAGCTGTTCTTAGTAAATTTAAGTTCTTTCGGTTAAGTTATGGTTTTATGAACGTATTCCAGTTTCTCGTTAAAAGAAAAGATACTCTCGAAATTCTATAATTAACTTTATTCCATAAAGATAGTTCGTTCACCATATTTTTTAATTTTTCTTCATCGATGTATCAAAAGTAATTGCGTTCAACTATATATTCAGCAGTTTTGCTTATGTAGAAAAATGAATAAAGTTATTATAAATAAAGGAAGCATAACCTATGCGCTCTCTATTAAAGACGAATTAATCTTACACTAAAAGCTTTTTCGTTTTTTGACTTAAATAAATAAATCTTAAGTAAAAATAATGAAGAAAAGGAATAAAAATAATTTAAAAATTTGAATATGATCAAACTTAGTTTAAAACATAAGTTTTTACAAATTTTTCTTATTTCAGTAAAGAATTTAGTTTGTGAACAGTTTTATTTATTAATTATTATATTTTTAAAATTAAACATATAGAAAAATTTCCAACTTCTAATTTTTAATCAGTGATAAAGTTTTAAAAGTGATTCATCTCTATTGTATTCTGATTCATCATTGTATTCTGAACGTATAGATTTCTATACTAAAACATTTGCATAAATAATATCAGTCTTAAAATAACTGTAATATAACTTGTTTCTATCCTTTCTCTTTTTCATGCGTCAGTTGTAACACATTACTGTTTAAAAATAGTATAACTATAGTATAAAAATAGTTAGGAATTACGGCCCTTCTATAATATTTCATTTTAAAATGTACAACTTATTAATTATTTATTTTAATTTATTTTTTATTTTAATAATTTTGTGAAAAGGCATATTTTTATTTATTATGGTTCATGACTGTGTAGTGAAAGCTTATAAGCCAGTTAATAGCTACGCTACCCGTGCAATTGCTTTTGTATGATGGTCATGTTACTCGGCTGCGAACCACACATATTTTGCTGTTCTATCCTCGCTCATACCAATCCGCCACAACTGTATAGCGCCTCCATTTGCACATAATATAATTTAAGCCGAAGTTAAATGTTTATAAATACTATAAATAAGTAAAAATAATGAAAGAAATGGAAATCTGGCTAATTATATTTGATAACATGTTAATAAAGTCATTATATTGCTTTAAAATTCATTTAATTTTACTTTTTATAAACGTATTCACTTGCCACTTATACTAATAACTATTTTAATTAACCTGTCCGTACTTTCCCCCTGCCCCAGAGTTTCTAGGCAACTGCCTAACCTGCGTAGGATTATACCAAACTCTGTCACTGTTTATACCAACCTAAAAACATTATTGTTCTAAAGTGATTAATATGATAACGATGCAAATCTACATTCGCGAGTAGTTTAGGGTTAGCAACATAATCTACATCATAAACATTCCATAAATTTTATTTTCTTTAATGCATTTTTTATTTTTATTTTTTCAGAGATTTAATAAAGAAATTGCTGGTGCCTGACAGAGCTAAAAGGCTTGGAAATATGAAAGTAAGATTTTTGCTCTTGAATATTTAGAGAAAAATGTTTTTATCGACATTTTCTCTGATACTTTGGTTCACAGATATTTCATCAAAATTCTATGAAATATTTTGCAAATCTGTCACTATTTTGGGGAATTTTGTTTTTTCGAAAATTATAATAGCATAAAAGTATTTTTAACGAAAGAATGGCTTAAGGACTACATAATAGTATAAGTGAGTTATATTATTATCAAAATTTGAAGCTTAAAAATATTTTGCTGAAAACCTATTATGGGGATAAGATATATAAAATATCGGCGTCCTGGCTTAGGGGTAGCGCGTCTTCCCCGTGATCTGGGCGACAGTGTTCGGAATGGTTGTTCTGTGTTCTATATGTGAGGTGTGTGAATGTTTCCTCCTGTGAAAAGGGGTTGTGCAAGCAAATGTGACGCATGAGGTAACTAAATTGTACGCTTGGCCCTAGTTGGCGCTATTGAAAAAACAAGAGACGCTCACTCTGCTTAAATCGCTGCCAGATAACTGTCAGCGGGCTTGTAAACAGCCATAAGTGACAACACAACACACATATATAAAATATTAATTTAACCTTTTAGCTTTCATTAATACTGGCGAACCGGGTCGTTTATATTTCTTTGCATTTTTATTGTTAATTTATTCATCTAATATATTTAAACTGAGAAAAATCGTCATGATTGTTCTATGAGAATAAAAATTACTCTAAAATGTTTTTTGCTATATTCATTTCCCTTTCTCATGTTTTTCATAATCCAGCTATGCAAAAACACGTGCTAATTCGACACTTGTAGTAAGCGAGCGTGCAAGATCAGAACGAAATCTTTTTCTCGCCCCACAAATGCCGAATTTAAGAGTTCCTTATGTTCCAAGACTTGCCTGCTTCAATCGGGCCAAATGCGTTTCAATATTTATATTTTATTTTTTCCTTTCTTAAAAGAAAAATTCTCCAAGTAAAAATTCCTCTTGTAACTCTCAAAATTTAATAGGCGTATAACTCATACTATTTTATAAGGCTTGCACAAAAATTTATATCATTGAAAAGATAATTTTGGGAATTTTAAAATGATGTAAAACTTATTGTGTAGTTATTGTAATGTTGTAAATTTAATAATGTAAATGCGTATAAATGTAAATAATAATGTTGTAATATTTCCGAAAATTATCGTGGGAAAAAATGCCAAAATTTTGTTTAATTTTTAGTTAAAATTCTAATTAAAATTTCAAAAAGATCGCTCCGAAGTGCACATTCGTACTCTTCAAATTATATATAATTATGTTTGGTAGTTCTAGGTCGGACGGTTTGATAGAAGAGCCGCAGCTCACACGCAGAAACATGCATACCTTCTATTATTAGTAAAGAAAGTAAGATGTTTTAAAGTAAAAAGGAAAACTAAAGAAACTAACTTCACTGACCCTATTTCGTTATTTTTTTTTCCATTTCTTTATCCTTAGCTACATCGCCAGTGATGGCTTGAGCCTAATTTTACTTCTGATTTTATTAGAGAAATCTCTAAATATTTAATTGTGTTTTTTCAAGAGGAGGGGCGTTGGCTCTACAGAATTCTTAACACCACTAACAATACGGCTTTCACTAATTTTCATTTCATTTGAAAACCATCCGCCGACCTTTTTTTTTTGTGTGAGATATCGCAAAATAAAACCTTGACATACCTCACAACCTCAGCAACTGAATCGATTTCGCCAATTAATTTCGTTATTTTGCATGTGCAGCTAACCAATCAGAATACTCCATTTTATTGTGTTACTATTTTTAATATAATTTTAAAAATTACTTTCATGCAGTACGATATGATGTAGTTCCTTAAATTTGGTTTCACTAAATTAACATTGTTATTATAATGGATACACGTCTGGTCACGGAAGGCCCTAGTGTTTGTATGTAAAATGAAAAGTTGGAATGAAATTTAAATCTCTTCGAATTCAAAAATTCAAATTTAATTTAACATAAATTTATAAATGCAAATCTAGTATTTTTAATAAAAACAAAATGTATTATTAACTTTTTCATATACGAAGCTTATTGAAAATGAAAGCAAAAAATTTATCCTGTCTTCCAGAGTTTGAAAAACTGCTTTTGTTGTTTTGTGTCTGTCTGCGTTGTCTTTGAATCTGATAACTCAGAAATTAGAGCAAGCCAGGCGAATCAAGTTTAATAATATGTTACATTTTCGCCGAAATGTTAGATTTCTATCAAATTTTGGACCGGATCCATCTACAGGAAATCTGTTCGTCACTCCGTCTGTGTATACGCTAACACGATGACTCAAATATGCAGACGTAAGTTTGGCAAAGGATTTCATCAACAAGAATGAAAGATTTATATCAAGTAAAGGCGGCCTGTCGGCTCAGAAATTAGCAGTGCTTAAAAATTATTCTTTAATCAAGAAATAGCTATTTAATAAAGAAAAATATTTTAAACAAAAATAGCTGAACCTTTTTGATTTCAAAACCAGATAATGAGTTTGTCGCATTTTTCAAACATGTTAGATAACCAGTTCATGATGTATGCCTTGTAGTGTTTTCAGTCGAAAAGTTTGTTGAAATGATGATTTAGCAGATAAAAGAGCCACTCCCTCCTTCCTTCCCCATACATTTTCCATCGTTGTTCTGTCATCTCGACAGAGTTCATCCAAAATACTTGATTCGTACTTGATACATTGGAGAGAAATTGAAGTTGTGAAATATTATATTACATCTTTACCTTAACTTTCATTTCTTATTCTCATTACATAATTTTGTTAATACATGTACGCGTATTTTTATTTTCACTTTTTTTCACACTCATTACATAATTCTATTAATATGCATGTGCACGCGTGTGTACCTTTATTTTAATTTCTTCATGTTCATCACATAGTTTTGTTAATATTTGCGTGTGTGAAACTTTTTTTTTCATCCTTCCCCCTCATTACATAACTTATATTACATAATTTAGTGGGAGCCGCGGTGACCCGGTGGTAAGGTCTCGGCTTCGGAACTGGAGGGTTTCAGGTTCGAGACTATTTCACCGAAGAACCGTCGTGTAAACGGACTATGGTGGACGTTAAATTCGACAAGGTCAAACCACGTCCTCCCGCTGGGGTGGTGTGGAAGTTTGAAGAGGGGATGCCAGCTTAGGTTCGTCTTCGTCATTTGACCGCGGTTCTAAATTAATAAAGGGACGTTAATATAACTAAACTAAACTACACAACTTTGTGTGCATGCGCGTGTGTGTGATGTGCTTGTCAATTTTGAAAAGAATAGGATAATTATTTCAATGAGACATAATCATGTGCAGGATTATTTTCCCTCATAATGTCAGTATGATTTGTGTGTAATATTGTTTAAAGCCAGAAATCTATTATTGTAATGAATCTCTAAATCATTTTTTTTCTTTCTTTTTTTTTCCCGCTTTTTTCGCGGTGCTGTTTTCTTATACCATTAAGTGCAATAAACCAGCAAAGCTTCATACAAAAAAATTAATTTAGTTAAAAGATTTTAAAATTTCACCTGATTTGTGTATTTAAAAATGGGAAACAACGTATTCGAATAATTATGAAATATAAGTAATCTAAATGGAATTTAATGCTAACTAATTCAATTACTGTCAAAGCCTTTGAAATAGTACGATAGCAAATAAGATTATTCACTTTTTGGTAAGATGCCAAATCTTGACTACTTAGTTCTTAAAGCGCTTCTTTTTTTTTGAAGTAAAAAATAATGTTAAATAAATAAACAGTTTAAACATAAACATAAATAAACTGTTTATACGTTAATTAAGTAGAAACTCGTAAGAGAGCCAGGAACTCGGCTCCTTAATAAGAGAGGGGGAAAAAAACTGGTTGGGGTATTTTCTCAGCTTTTAGTAGAATCAGTAGCGGCTCTACTTTGTAGATTATTGAAATGGATGAATTGGAATTTTTAGCTGCAAAGGCTGTCATCTCCCAATGCCAGAGAATCAGAGTTACTAAATATCAAAAAACGTCAGTGAACGAAGAAAAAAATTACAGAAAGCACTTATAAAAAACAGTTTTTTTGGATCAAAATTTTAAGTGACGAAATTTCTTGGCGATTGATTGAAAATTGAGCTTGCTCCAGAAGTTTGTTCTTTGAGTTGAATACTTTGAATATATTCTCGTGAATTGTTTAATGTCATTTTTTTTTGGTTACAGAAGAGACAGTCAGTGTTGATATAAAGTCCAAATTTATTCTGTACAGCTGGGGTGATGATTATCCGGGTAATTAGACGTGCTGTTAATGCATCTTCTCTTCTATTTTTAAGCCTCGTGGAAAGAGAAAGAATGGTTGGAATATCACCCAGAGCTTCTTGGTAACTGCTATTTCGATAAATGTGGTGCATGTTTTGAAGCGAGATATCATAAGAGATCTTAGCTTCAACCGCAACCCATTTTAAGTATAAGTACGATCCCGTGACCGTTTTTGCGAGATAATCTGTCTTTTCATTCCAAGCAGTGTTTGAATGCTCTGGGGTACATACCAATAGGATTATTTTTGGTTGAGATGTGTTCTAATTAGAATCTTTTTTAATTATTCTATGAATAACTCTCAGGGATTTGATGGATAAATTTTCCAAGGCTTCAAGGACAGAAAAACTGGCTGTTAACAATAAAAGATTTTTTTTTTCTTAATTTCTGGCTTATCAGTGGCAAAATAGATTGCAAAAGCTTCGAGTGCAAAGATAGACTTAATGGGATGAATTGGATACCCGAAGGATTGAATGTATACTAAACCTGCAATAGAAGTGAGAAATTGTAATTTAGATGCATCTGTGGCGGTGGCATACTTTGTAGCTGTTGAGTTGCTATAACTCATACTACAATGCACACTGATGCCTTTTGGTATTATTTAAACTTTACTTTTTCAAATTAATTTTAAATAATTTAATTATTAAGTAATGAACCGCTTTTGGCGACTAGCTTATTCACGAGGTTATTTTGATAACGTAAGATTTCAGTTGAATCTTTTGTAAGTATATTAAGGTTAGTTTTGACAACTTTCTCAAAAGGTATTTTCAAATTTTGATGTTTATGTAACTAAAATATTCTAGAAGCTTTATTCAGTTTTGTTCAATATGCTATACGCCTCCTTCATTTTCCAATTCTGCTTAAATTTCAAGTTTAAATGTCAATGTTTTGCACGTTCGTAAAAAATATGGCGATTAAAAACATGACTATTTTAGTTTTGAAGATTTATAAGCACTACAGAATATATTTTATGATTACTATTATCTATCAAAGGTTCTCCAAAAACAATTCTGATTCAATAAAAGAAATTGAGCGTGTTACTATTAGAAAACAAAACGTCAAGATAAAAGAGTGAAATATATTATTAGCTTTAATTGTTACAGTAATCGAAAATTTTATTTGATTGTGCTTTAAGCAAAATTTTATTCAATATGGAAAAATTAGAATAATCTTCATATATTGATTATCAACAATGAAAGAGAAGAATTGGCGGAGGTATTTGCCATTAAAATTACGAATTTTCCGTGACTTAAAGAATGTATTCTATAGTTCCCTACCCCCAACTACATTTCTCAGATTTTTGTTTTTAATTTTTAATATTATTTTTATTATATTTTTCGTTGCTTCATTTTTACTTTAACTCGGAAACACTACGTGATGCTGTGTATGTTGTGACTTATGGCTCTTTACAAGCCCGCTGACAGTTATCTGTCAGCGATTTAAGCCGAGTGAGCGTCTCTTGTTTTTTCATTAGCGTCAACTAGGGTCAAGACACTGTATGATAATACCGAAAATATATAAAATGTTTCATACAGATCCTTTTCAGAAAAGGATGATCCTAATTATTCAATTTCTCTTGCACGTACCCTTTTATTGATAATAGTGGTCATCTATTTTAGCAAAGAGTCAACTCTAAAAAATTATCAATGCAAATTTTATTGAATTTTTATGTCAAAGTACTGAAATGATAAACATTATTTCTGTGCTACTGTTGAATTTAGATTATGGAAGTGCTAGCTGCTTCTAAAAGAAAAAAGATTGCAGAAATCATTAAAACATTTCATCTTCGTTTTTAAATTAGTTAAGTAAACAGATTAACAGGTGGAACTTACAATTCTTGACCTATTTTATTTTTCTTTTTTAATGTGTTTTAAGTCGTTAAATCTTTAAGTATGTCACTCAAAGTTTTATTAAAACGTTTTCTTTTTAATTTTTACTGAGTAGTTGTGGATGCAGATTGTAACCAATATTTTCTTATATGTAAATAGTGAGTGATCGGTTTATGAGCCAGAAACGGTATCCACTGACCTTCCATCTATTTTTATAAAAATAAATCTATTTAATCCGTTCTGGATAAAGATATTTTTTGCGTTATAATATTTTATATTAAAATGAGAAATTAGCATTTAGATTTGGGCAGAGGGGAGCAATATTGACGCATTTTTCATTTAAAAATTTTCCCTCCATTTTTATTTTGCTTTTACTTATCAAGTTTGTGCTTCTTTTTTTTTTTTTTTTTTTTTTTTTTTTTTTTGCAGCATGGAGCCGATGATGTTAAAAGGCACAGGTGGTTTAAGAACATCATCTGGGAAGATGTTTATTACAAAAAAGTGCAAGTAAGCATTGATAATCCCCAAATTACATTTTTCTTTCTAAAAAATATATATCAAGATGTAATAAATCATCACATGATGAAAATAGATATTTGATAATAAAAAATGCGATAATGATTTGTAATCGGCAATACAAAATAAATTTAGTTAATATTTTCTTCTGTAAAAAAAACTCGAAGGTGTTAAAGCTTGGAAAAATTTTAAAGAGTTTTTACTTTTAAAAAAATCATTGGCAGAGTTATCCCTTCTTTCCCTATTTTATGTTTTCTAGAAAAGCTTTTTGTTACACTTTTCTATCACATTACAATTTTCACTTTCTATTCAACGTTCTACTTTTTTTAGCGTCGTGTTTCATCCGTTACATGCACTATCTCAATGCTTTAACATTAGATTTTTGTTTTATCTAGGAATTTGGTATTTTAAATCAAAATAAAATGCATTGCTGTCATTTTTTATTGACATTGCTAGCCATAATATCATGTCCTCTAACAAAATTTAAATTAAGTTAACCATAATTAAACAAAAACATCATAAATAGCTCAACAGACTAATGAGTCGCAATATTAAACTTTTCTTAACGGGCAATAGGGATGCTGTACAAATGGACTGGTACAACTGCTGTATCAAGCATTTTTTTTTTATTACAAAGACATACGCTAACGCACATGTGAACATGCACCACGTGCATTCTGTTAAAACTAGAGTTAACTTCTGTTAAACTTCTCCAATAATGCATGGTTAGAAAATTCAAAGGATTCTTGTATAACGTGAATCCTTGTAATGCGACGGAAAAAAAAAAATTGAGATTTGTTCTCGTACGAAGCGTTAAATAGCCCTATATTATACATAAGATAAATATAATATTTTCATAGTTTTCAATTTTTTAACTGCAAATGTTATATTACGAATATTAAACACTTACCTATTTATATACAAGGAATAAAACTGAATACTTGAGGAACCAAAAGGTCGTTTTCCCTGAAAATTGCATACTCCTCCAATAAATGTTATCCTCCCCCTTCCACATATACACATACAATTTCGGATCGCGTATAAGGCCGGGAACGCTATTAAGTGCTCAGTTATTGTTCTTTCTGAGTTTCCACATGAGCGTTACGTACTTCATAGTAAATTAAAGAAAATCGAATTTGCAGTTTAAAGGACTTTAAGACCGATTTAAACCAAAATTTGTGATAAATCTATAATTTTGGTTATAAGATCACATGCCAAATTTCATCTATCACAATTTTTGAAGTTTTGAGTTAGTTATCGCGTTTATATGCATGCAAATGTACAGACAGACAAACGATCAAATCATTGAAAGATTTAGCTAACAATTCGATATTTATTTACTCTTTAGATGTTAAAACTTTGTATTAAATTTTATTCCATTTTAATAATGTTCTTTTGCTATAGAACTGACAAACTGCCTGTGCAGGAATTGTGTTCAAAATTTTAGGAATTCACATATTTGGTGTAAATACCACATACCAAATTTAATCCGTCTATTTCAAAACGTTTTTCAGTTTTGGCGTTCACAGACAGGTAGTCACAATTTCAGAAATGCAGTTTTCTAATTTGGGACGGGGGGGGGAAGCAAATCGTCAAGGATGAAAATAATAAAAAAATAATAAATAAACCATCGCACTAAAAAAATGTGTAGTTACAAAGTAGACACATGTTTGACCTTGCATAAATTTGCACTATAATGTGTATCTCATCTAACGCTATTCCTAATTCCACAGATTGTATTCCTGGCGTTATACGAGAATCTTATGCATTTTGATAACCTCATTTGATAGATGTAATAGACGGACCATGGCTCACAAGCCGTTCTGTTTTAAAACTTCTCAATGAAAATGTTACAAAAACCACAAAATAATTATCTCTTCATGAAATCTTCATTCTTCTTTTATTGTTTTTCTTATGTTTTCTTTTTATTTTCCTTCTGGTGGTGGTTTCTTAATCTATCCTTTTTTTTTTTTTTTTTTCTTCTCTGTCCTGCCAAGCAGCCTCCCATCGTCCCCAAAGTGAGTTATGAAGGAGACACCCGGAACTTCGAGGAATACCCTGAAAGGGATGAGAACGCCCATCACTCCTACATCCACGAGGACTACCTAAACATCTTCGACGACTTTTAATTAAAATAACTACAAAAAATATATATTCTTGTAAAGTACTTCATTTATTCTACCATGTACATAAGATCTATACTTTTATGACACTGAGCTCCTGATCATCGCTGATTGTGATAACAATAAAAGTTTTCATCAACATGTCATCTCTACATTCTGTTATTTAACTCGACTTCCTTCACAGTTGAAAAAATTGAATCTTATAATCGAATTTTCAATATTTTTTAATTAAACTAAATTTTGGTTCTTTATCAATGGCGGAATCTGGTATTCAAGAAAATATACAAATCTTAAAATTAAAAAGTAAAGCATAAACAAAAATTTTAAAAAAATAGGCTGTTTAGTGTGCACTAAATAAGTGCATTTTTAAATTTTTTTAATTATATTTATTTATTATCGAAATATTTGAAATCGAGCAAAAGCTTTTACAGAAACGTAACACAATTTTTTTAAAATTAAGTAATGATCTTTAAAAATTAACAATTTTTTCAGTAGTCCTTCCTGTTTATGTTTGTAATTATTTAGTATACATAAAAAAAAAACTATATTTCAATTGTTTTCAAAAGTTAGCAGATAATATATTTTCACAATCCGAAATAGAGCGGCAGTAAAAACGGTCTTGGTGATGCTTTGATTCTTTTCATTTAAGAAACAACTCTCAGAAAAACATTTAAATATTTTGTCTTTAGTAACACTTGATTAGTAAATTTTGCGTTACAATATTTTTTATTACGTTAAACGTAAGACTTATTTTAGCATCCTTTCCATGAAATTTGCGATTTCTTTCATATGCTCACACCCACATAGCTATCTCAAGTTGCGATGAGACTGCATGCATTTAGGTCCATTACTTTGGGATCTTCAAATTAAATTTTATAAAAAATATATTTTTTCAACTAACAATGATTAATGCAGTCTGAACTAAAAATATATTGTTAGTTAAGAGTGATTGATGTAGCCTAAACGAAAAGTGTAAAGTTAACTGATGGTTACTGGTTACTAATGAGGTATGAAATGAATGTATACTGTCAGTCACCAATAACTGACGCGGTCTGAGCGGAAATTTAACTGATAATTGACATGATGCTTAATGTGTTAAATCACATTCAAGCATATATAAAATTATAAACTACAATGAAATTTCTTTAGTCTTAGTTCAAGAAACGCTCCAAACGCGCACTAATTAGAATGAAATCGTACCAAATCTTGATACAAAATTAATAAACTATATATTTTAACTATGCAATATAATAATTGCAATGCAGTATTTCCAATAACATTTCACCATTGTTTTTTATGCTTATAATTTCAGGAAATGTTAATAAATTTAGGGAAAAAATGTTTCTCTCTTTTTTTTTTAATAACAGAATAAATAATAATTTCAGCACATTTACTGCAGCGATGCTTCTTAAGTAACCTTAGGAGATGGTTGCCTTGTTTGAACCTTAATATTTTTCTTAATGTACAGTGATATATAAATAATTGTAATTAAAAAAAACACTTTTTGTAATTTATTTATTTTTAACATATTGTAATTAACTTTTTAAGAAATACTCTTCAAAGTATTTAAAAAAAAAAAAAAACGGTTTCTTAAATTAGACCATTATTTTGTTTTAACACAATCAAAACAAAAGTATTTTTTGATCCTGACGCCTTGCACCAATTAATTCTTTGCAACTCGGAAGTTAATCTAGGATACGGATATCAGTAATTCATTAGCATAATGCAATCACGACATTCTTCGTTAAAATACGCAAACAGAAAAACTTGGCTATCAAAACAAACAATTAACGGTTTCGATGAAATAACAGCCGACTTGTTCAAATTAAGTTATGTGTAAAAATCTAATTTGTTTGTTTCGATCTCAAGGTTGTATGTTATTACTTTTATGTCCCAATTTCGAATCCCAATGGTTAACTGTTTTTCTTCAGGTTACAACAGGGTTTGGGGAAAGTGCTTTTATTCCGAGAATTAATAGCTAAAGGAGGATCTAAAAACATATGAATTTTTTTTAATCACAATGAATTATATTATAAACAATATCTTTGCATACAAGTTTTATAATTTTTTCGGAATCTTAAAAAAATTTAAACTCTCTAAATTGAAACATTCCAATTCAGGCAGCTGTCAGTAGTAAAGTCTAAGCAGCTTTTGAACAACAACAATAATAATAACAATAAAGAAATGTAAAATATAACTAATTTATTATTTAATAATTATTATTATTTAAAGATAAATAACCGTCAGTAGTAAACTCTAAGCAGCTTTTGGACAATAACAAAAATTCTAAAATATAATTCATTTATTATTGAATAATAATTATTTAAAGATAAATAACTGTCAGTAGTAAAGTTTAAGCAACTTTTGGACAATAAAAACAAAAGAAAATCTAAAATATATTTAATTTATTAATGAATAATAATCAACTATTATTTAAAGATAAATAATTATTATTTATCTTTATTGTAATAATTTTATTAAAGTAATTTAAATGTTAGCCAAGAAAGTTTTTTTTTTCTCAAAGAATATAATATTTTGTTACTTAAATAAAGATGGCATACAGACTAGTTGTCTTTTGTTAAAATATTCAATTGAAGACATCTAAATGTAAACACTTATTCTCGAACTGACTTTGCTCCTACGAAAATTGCTTTCATAAACCATATTCAGATCGTTGTAACAAGATTTTTTTTAACGAAATCATAATTTTTTTTTCTTTTATTATTCTTACTGTTTAAACAGGTTTCTTTATAAAACGCTTAAAATTTTGTTTCTAAATCTGTTTTGGGTGAAGTTACACCGATTTCTTTACTTGCATTTGCATATATATTAATGCTTTTTTACATCTTGAATCCTATCTTCTCAAATTCTAATCTTAAATATGAAAAATTATCTTTTTTTTTTAATGAAAAACCTTATAAATTAAAATCTAGCGCCTATTTTAGTTCAAATTTGGCATCATAATTTCTCAATATGTTCTGCAATTTCTGAAGTAGAGAATAAATAATCAATTCAGTTAGAAATATTTTACAGTTGTTTAACGCTTCACTATGTGAAAAAGAAATTGAAAATTTCGTGTTATTTAACTGTCGAATCCCAATATTTATAGAATGGATGGAAATACAACTTATTTTTTTAGTTCACGAACTAGATAATGCATTTCTTATGCTATTCGTGAAATGATAAGAAAATCGTTTGATAAATCAATAAATTAGAAGATTTTTGCCTTATTCTTCTTTTTCAGCAAAATTAAAATTCAAAAAAATCCAATTTTTAAAAAACAGTTGCCATTTAACACCTATGGAAACAAGGTATACTAGTTTTTTTTTTTAATCTATAACTATTTTTGGAAGGTTTTTCAAAAAAGAAAATCATCCCGAACATAATCATATACCTTAAAGATAAATATATTCACTTTTTCTCGCATAGGTATTGTTTCTTGGTGTGAAACATCGCAATTTTTATGCAATTCCTAAATTTCATGAATGGTGTATACAGGATGTTTTAGTGAACCGTTTCAGAACTTCTAAGAGGGGTAGGGTACATCCTGACGAACGAAATCATATACTCATGAGCAGTCAGAAATGCTTTCCTGACGTGGTAGATGGCGTTGTGTGAAAAGTCCGAGCTTTCGTGCAGGGAATCTTCATTTAGTATGATGGATGATTACGATCGCAGAGTTAGCCGATATGTATTTGGCGTACGGGGCTGCAAATTGAAGTGGGCCAGCCGCACAGCGTTTGTACGCGGAACGATATCCGACGAGGCGTATTCCCAGTCATAATTTCTTTGCAAGACTGCACCAGAGATTAGCTGAGACAGGTTCATTAGAAAGAGCTCACAGGGATAGGGTAAGAACAACACGGACTGCAGACGCCGAACAGAATGTGCTGCAGCATGTACAGGGGAATCCAAGAACGAGTACACGAAGTGTAGCAATCGCAGTCGGGGTTTCCCATTGCAACGTCTGGAGGATTCTCCGAGCAGAAGACATGCATCCGTTTCACGTGCAGCATGTCCAGACACAGAAACCGGAGGATTATGTGCCTCGTATTGCTTTCGCACAGTGGTACCTGGGAAAATGTGCTACAAATCTCCCTTTTCCTGCTGAAGTGTTGTTTTCCAATGAGGCATCCTTCACAAGGGAAGGAATTTTCAACACGCATAACGACCATATCTGGGCAGTCGAGAACCCGCATGCAATACGACATCGTGCAGCACAGAATTGATTTTCGGTCAATGTATGGGCCGGTATTGTGGGAGATCACCTCATCGGACCTTACCTGTTACCGGGTCGTCTAACCGGACCTACGTGCTTGCTCTTTCTGCAGCAAGTATTGCCACAACCTTTGAGAGATGAACAGATTTCTGCATCGACGCAACAGACAATGTGCTTCCAACACGATGGAGCCCCTGCCCATTATAGTGGAGATGTTCGTAACTACCTGGATGTCACATTTGGTCAACGGTGGATCGGACGTGGGGGTTCTTTGCGTTGGCCTGCTCAATCACCCGACTTATCATATCTTGATTTTTATTTCTGGAGTCATATGAAATCGTTAGTTTATGACACCTCTGTTGACACTGCTGAGGAGCTCGTTGCAAGAATCGCAGTAGCTGCCGGAGAGATTCGAAATATGCCTGGAGTATTCCAGAATGTTCGGATGTCCATGCGTCGGAGATGTGAGGCGTGCATTGTAGCCCGTGGAAGAAACTTCGAACACTTACTTTAATCCATGTACCTTTTGCTTCTTTTCAGGTATTATTCAAACGATTTCTCATTTACGGCCTCTTTTCTTTATGGTGCTTCTGTGTACAACACCGCCTCAGTAAAGCTTTTCCGACCCCACATTGCTCTATGATTTCGAGTTGTCAGGATGTACCCTACCTCTCTTAGAAGTTCTGAAACCGTTCACTGAAACACCCTGCATTGATTGGTAATATAAAAATAAATATAATATATTGTTTGGATAAATAAAATATATTATTTGCAATACATTTAAAAAAAAAACTATGCAGTAAATAAAACTGCATAAAAAAAATCTCACATAGAAAATGATTCAAAAACTCAGCTAGAAAGTAGTTTTTGAAACAAGGTAAAAGTTAATTTACGCACGGGAAACTCTTTTAAATGTTTAATGCTTTAATTATATATTACAGGTACGAAAATGTTTCAAATGTACATGCAAAAGATATTTTTTTTATCCATACGTATTAACAATGGTAATGTAACATGCACCATATTTTTGTAATACGTGAGTCGTTTATTACTTTCTATTAATTACTTTTTATTCATATTATGCATTTTGATGGACTTTTCCTTATATATATATATAATTACATAGAAAAGAAATAGAAAAAAAAATCGCTCAAAAAAGTGCATAAAAAGATTTGTCTGCATATTTTTTAAACAGTTAATTGCGGAATTTATTTTGTGGTGATCCTGCTTTTTTAATAATAAATTATGAAAACATTAAAAAGTTTTTGCTAGTTAATCAAATACATATTAAATATGAATATAAATAGCGTGAACACAGAAGCAAAAACAGTTTGCTCATGATTAACACTTTCAACGCTACCGACGAGATAAAGACAAATATGAATTCTTCCGGCTGAAATAATTGAAAGAAGTAAAGGTATTCTTTAGATATGTATTAGAAAGTTCAACCTATCTAAAGTGGCATAAGAGGCAAATTTTAGCCCACAGAAACCTGTAATTGGAAGTATCTGAAAGACGAGATATCTCGTCGGCAATGTTGAAAGCGTTAATGCACTGGTACGACCACACAATTATACTGCGACGTCATCTTCATGAAAGCAGGGTCACCATATTTTTTTAAAGTCCCCCAAGTTTCCATTTTTAAAGTCAATCGATGACGCATATACAAATGCGAATTTTGCAAAAAAACATAATACAAGCGAATAAGATTTCATTTTAATTAGATAGAAAAATTACAATCGAACGCGCCAAAATGAAGATTTAGATTAACCTGTATATTAGTTTTAAAAAAATAATTTAAGATTTTAAACTATGCGCTATCAAGTTCATGCTACACTGTAACTCATTCCTGTTCATATAAATTTATTACAGAAATTTTACGGTAATTTGTGTGTGTCAAATAAAATCTACATAGATGTATAAAATTTATTACAGGCATGTTGCATATTAGTTTAGGTCAGTTTTAACGGAGACCGAAAAGCGCCAAGAAATTTTTTTTACTAATTTGGCGATTTCTATGGTTAAACCATATAGCATGTGATTCGCACGTTCAAAAATTTTCAGAAGAAATAATAATGCACTTGTGTGTATTTTATTTATTAATGTGACGAAATTTTTTCTTGGCGCTTTTTGGTCGCCGTTAAAAACTGAATTGTTCTCTTCAAAGTCATGATTTTCTCAACTTATCGAATATAACGACATCTTCCAAACTATTTCCAAATTTAAAAAGTTATGACTCATCATTCATTTTTCCCCCCTCGTTTCAATCCAACAAATTTGATGCACGCTGCAGGTCATCTAGTAACTAGTTCGCTTACTAAACGGAAGATCAACCAAACTGGTCGGAATAGTATTCATTGAAGAAGACTAACGGATCGACCTTGACGGCTAATGCGTGTCTTGCCCGCTGACCTACAAATAGAGTCGGAAATGCAGAAAATGGGAACGGATTTGGAATTCAAAGCTTAATTAGTCCGCTTGCTTAACCTGCATAGCTCGCATGCAAATCGAGCTCAGAGGGCCGACGCTGTTAGCAAACACTACAATTTAAACATTCCAGTAATATTTCATGCTATGTAATCGGAATTGGGAATGGATAATTTATAGACAAATTGTTAATTTGATGTGTCATCGTTTATAAGAATATAAATTATTTAAAAAATGATTTTTTTGCATTTTGTAGTTGTATATAATCTCTACATAAGTTTCTAATAAACTAGGACTATAAGTAACTAAATAAACTAAACTAGGGCTATGATTTTTTTAAATGAGTATTATCTTCATTCAATTAAAAAAATTTTAATCAATAAATCCTAACATAATAATAATCTGGTTATTATCTTTAAATTATTTTATATATATAATAAAAAATCATTCAAAACATTTTAGGGGCCAGACCATTTAATATAGAGCTATCAAATTTAGCATAGCACATAACTTCTTTAATAGTAGAAGCACAATGGAAAAGAGTTTGTTTTTCTTCAAAATTTTAAATTCATTTTTAATTAAAAATTAATCAAACTTTTCACATTTTTCTTCATTAAGTACCCCATTTTTTTTTTTACAAAATTTTAAAATATAAAAAAATTACATTTTTAATTTGCAATTTAAAAAAAAATGCAATTGGTTTCATTGATATTTATATGTAATGGCATTTCAAACTAACTGTTTGGAGTGTGCAACAGTTTGTATTGTTAAACTAATTCATTCTAAATATGTTTGATTAAAATATATTTCAAAGTATATTATATATATTTCTCCAAACTATCATGCAATTGTTAATTTTAAACGTACTTTCATTGAGATGTCGCTAATTACAGCTATTCCAGTTATAATTTATCATGTCATAAAACTGATGCGACCTCCAAGCTATCAAAGAAAAAAAATGAAAGAACTAGCTCTCGGTAATAAATTTAATTTTTCTGCTTTAGTGGAATCAATCTGATTTCTTGTGATCGATTTCTGTAAAAAAAAACCCAGATATATTAGACAGCAAAATCGTTAAAGAGAAACAACATTTTCGAAAATAACAAATTTATTTTCTTGTTGAAACCAAAAAATATTCAGGCAGCAATTGAAATAAATGTAGAATTCAAATCATGAGTCAGTTTTCTATAAATGGTTTTGCAAATCCTTCCATAAAATAAAGCATATTTTGCTATGTACATATAAGAAAACCTATAAATTTGTTCCATCTCTCTCTCCAAAATTGCAGGCACCTTTAGTACCAAAGTTGAGCCACCCAGGAGACACACGGTACTTCGACACTTACCAGGAGAAGAAAAGCAAAGCGAGCACCCCCATCAAAGAAAGAGACCTCAACTTATTTAAAGACTTTTAGAGATTTATTTCAACATGATGAATCACATTTTTATACATTTATTTACTTCATCATGCAATGGAATCCATTTGATTCATCTAAGATGGTAAGACAGTTTTTTTCCCATTGAAACTGCTGCTAAAATCGTGATTAAAAAATGATTATTTTCCCATTGAGATTTACTTTACCAGTTTTCAATAAGCTGAAACTTAATGAATATATGCTACCAAGGAATGACCACATGTATTTATTAAGCACTGACCATTTTCTGTCAAATGGAATAAAGAAAATATTATAGTTATTCTGGATGTCTAAAAGATCGTTTACAAATACATAAGAGTATATCAGGCATACAAAACTAAGTATTATTTTTACATTAGAACATGGCAGTTGCAAAAACAATGAAAAACTACAGCTGATAAAATGTTAACCCATGTTTAATAGAATACATATTCTCAATAGCATAACAACTGCATGAATAGTAATACGTTTTGCTTCAGATGGCCAGTTCTTTGAACATTTATGTTAATTCCTGAATTATTTTGGGTTTTTTTATTAACTAATTAGGTGACAACTTCCATTATAAGACAGTGCCATCTTATACTGATTCAATTAAAAATCCATTGAATATTTGATATGTTTGTGGATTATGGATAATTTCTGTATTTAATTATAACACAGTTAAAAGGTTTAATTTCAGCCTATATGTTTGAGAAATAATTTGATATCCATATGTTGCACAGACATAATGATTAAGAGGCTAAGTACTCCTAAAGATTCTTATCGATATGGCATACAAAGATCAACTTCTCATTATATATCATGATGTGTATGTATGACAGTAATAATCTGTATGTATATCTTTAAAGCATTATACAGTCACTAAATGATAACTTTAATAGTTGATATTTCAACCATACTGCAAAAATTCGGTGAGAAAAACGATCAGTTTCATAGTATTTGATATGATACCCACCCCTATATTACTATTTTAGCATGACAAATAGTTTAAGATCTGTTATTGCATAGTCATCTATTTTCTATATGCCCCACAACCAACGAACATTATTCAATCATATATTTTTAAATACATTTTACAAATGGTGATCACATGACATTTGTGATGACTATCATATTAAACTGCCAGCAATATGTTTATATTTTTGATGTGCAACAGGAATTGTCCAAGAAAAACTGAATAGTCCACTTTGCATGCTGATTAAAATCCTGGGGGAAAAAACTGACTTTAGAAGAAAGAGTCTGCTTATAATTAGTTAAGAGACAGATATGTACAATTGCATACATAGTTTAATATTCCTATGAGGAAAATCCGGCAGCATCCAAAGTATTAAAATAAGTAGGATATCATATTGCCATTCTTTCTAGCGTTATGTGTGTTTTTTTAACAAATGTTTCAGATTAAAAGATGAATCTGATGCTTTTTTTAAAGTAGAAAATGTAAATAAGATCACATACCTTTTGAAATTTATCAGTAACCTCCAAAATGAAGCAAAGTTAAAATCTTTCATGTAATGAACAACCATACAATTCAAAAGTTGATTGCCTAATTGTTGAGAGATCGCTTGTCTGCTTACAAACTTTTAAGGATAGAAAAGCTTACTAAAGTTTCAATATTTAAACAGCTGAATTATTAGCAAATAAAGTTTTTGCAATTTTAATGGTAGATCAAGTATAAAGATGAAGGATGATTTCTGTAGGGAATTTTGTCAATGAATCAAAAGAAAAGAATGCATCAAGCAAAGTGTTTAATATATATTTAACGGAATAAAATGTTGGTATAGTTGCATGAATGGTTGGTATAGTGTGCATCTTTTCAGATAGTTAGTCTTTTGATCAATTACTTCAAATAATTCTGGAGTTCATAACTAATACTATATTCTATTTGCCATGCTGTATGCACTTGTAATGTTTTTGTGAATTTACATTCCATTAAATCTATATTGGCTATTTTGTCCAGAAAAACTTACTTATTCATGAACAAACATCCTCCCTATTGTGCCCTCCTTTCATTTTGCTCTCTACTGTAAAAATGATTTACTTTCTATATGCTTGATTTACCCTTACAAGTTTGTAAACAAACTTTTGAGATGTAAAAACAGTTGCTTCTATATATATACAGGCATCATTATATCCTTCTTACATATTTCATATATAGCAAGTGTGTTCCATTGCATAAGAATATGTTAGCATAAAATGCACAGCTGGTATGTTGCATAGAAATGTACAATATTTCATGGCTTTAGTGCAGCTGGTATGCAAAACTAAAGTCTATGAAAAAGGAGACTTATGTCATTCAGAAATATATATTTAATTATTTTTCATTATTGCTACTAAAAAGTTAATATATTATGATTAAATTAAATTAAACATAAAGCTTTTTTTTTTACCATAGTGCAGTAACTAATTTCAAAATCATTAGAAACTAGTTTGCAATTTCAATTGAAATATTTCTTTTTTAAATTGTATAAATTGTTTGAGTCTAAATTTTTTATAAATCATAGTAAAATAATTTTGAGGTACCAACATTTTAAAAAAAGTTTTTTTTTTTACTCATTAATATAACTTTGAATATCACTATTTTAAACTATTTCAATGGGATTCCAAAAACTAATTGGCTTAAAATAATGAAATTCAAAATCCTTGTAACTTGATAAATTTTTGCCACATAAAAAAGTATTTATTTATATTGCCGGGATTTTATATAAAAAATCTAGATTTGGTAATTTCTTCAGTAACATAGATACATTTTGCATATAAAGTAGAAGGCAAAATACCAAAGATTTTTTTTTGCCCCCCTCCTACTAACAAAACATTAAAAACATTCTGTTTCAGAGCCAAAGCAAGATTTTACATAGCCTACTGCAGCAATTTTTTAAAAGATTTCAATAGAATATTAGTAATAGTGGTTTTTAACTGATGAGCATATATTTTAAGAATATATACTTGCTATTTATATTAAAAAGACAACTTACTTTCACTCTTCCTCTTCAGATCTAAAGCACATGTTGAAAATCATATCATAATAATCATCATAATGGATATTTCATGAAATATATATACTTTATATCAGATAAGGCTTTTAAAAAATCTGCAATTAGTATTTTTTTAATAACATTTTCTTTGTGTAGTTTTAATATTTCAATTAAGATAAAATAAATACAGAAATATTGGTAATTAAAGATGGCTCAATTATATTAAGTAATGAGTCTAAGAACTTTAATGGAGAGGTGAGGGGGGATATTTAGAGCCACTTATATATATCAAGAACCAATACAAAAATTTATATTAAACAGTAGCTCCTAGGATTCTTTTGTAATATATATATAACACACTGTATGTTTATTCAATATATTATATGTGCAATAAATATATGTGGTTGATTGTAAAATAAAACAATTACTTTGAACAAATGTATTTATATTTAGATAGAGTTGTTTAATAAAAATTATTATCCAACATAATTAAATATGGTGTCTAGTTTTTTTAAATAAAATTTTACTGGCCTTCTTTAATTTGGCCCAAAGGTTCAAAACATTCTGATGTAAATTTATATAGTGATTTGTTTGCAGTTTATAATAAAAAGTACATTATTAAAATTACACAGTATGAAGTATACACTTGCAAGATAGAAAAATGAATTAATTTTTCTTAATATTAAATATAATCTTTATAAACAGGGAAAAGCAGGCACATGCATTGATGTGCATGATTTTTCAGTTACAAAGATAACTTTTTATAACCAAAAGAATATATTAACTCTTATCTGCATATTGACAATAAAGATGCAGAAAGTTATTGTTTTAGAAAATATGAAAACTATTTTTGATAGTGCTAAAGAAAGAATTAAATATATTAATCCCTTGAGAATTCAAATATTGTTGCATTACAGACTATATAAAAACCTACAATGCACCTACACATCAAAATGAATAAAATTATTTATTAATGACAAATCTTGCCATTATTCTAAAGAATAAACAGTTGAAAATTTATTTAAGAATTACTCAAATATTAAAAGAAAGCCACTATATATTATATTGCTGAAAGTCTCATGGCTCTTTCAATATTATATAAGCATAAATTTATAAAATGAAATTCTGAATAAATGCATTCAAATAAGCATATTGAAAGAGTGATTGAAAAAACATTTTAATTCTATTATGGAAGGAAACAGAATATGAAGCTATGAACATTGTCTTAATATTTTTTTTAAAAAAATGTTACATTTCATACAGTTGAAAATAATTTCTTTGGAATACTTCTAAATGAATGATTAGCTCTTCCTTTCTTCAGAACCTTTATTTACATCATTTAGACGGACCCACTGATGATCATTTACTGCTTTCCATAAAGTAACCTAAAATTATAAAATATATTAAAACAACAATCTCATGAGAAAAACATACATTCCTAAAAGGCAACAAACCATTCATAAAAGTAATATTTTCTTTTTCAAAAAAATTTATATTAGAAAATTTTTACTTTCACTTCAATTAATACATAATTTGAACTTCAAAATAATAATTTTTTTAAAAAACTTTATTTCTTTTAAGAACTTTTTTCTTCTCTTGAAATTACAAGGTTTAATTTCTAATTTTTTCATAAAGCTATGCAAGAAAAAATTTGTTCACTGCACATGAACATCTTCACTGCACATGAACATCATCATGAATAGTTTTGCATTCCAATCAAGTATGCATCCAAAACATTTTTGGATCTAACTAGAAACTGAGAATTAAAATATTACTAAATAATTGATAATAGATTAAAGTATTTTCTTCCCCAGTACCAAAATGAAATTAAAAAAAGAATATGAAAGATGAGGTTGAATTTGAAGTAGGAGAGGCTTTATATATATATATATATATATACTTATAGTAAAGCTCAGCATGTGTGTCTGTGTTGGCACTCTACATGTCAGACCGTTTGACCTACAGCTACCAAATTTGGCACAAGTATGCCTTGGAGGTCGGGAATATGCACCTGGGGGTTATTTTTTCGAATTTTTAATTAGAATTTTATTTATTTAAAAATTAATCGAAATTTTGGCCTGTTTCTGCTATAACTTCTGAAAATATTGCTGCACAAAAAAGATTTTTACATCAAGTTAAAAGATCAAAAATTTATCTTTTAAATGATACCAGTGTCTTAACCTTAAAATTAAATTTCTATTTTTAATGAATTTTTAAATAAATATTTTAACTATATTTTTCAACAACTTTTTTCGTACAAAATAAAAACAAAATTTAAGCTGCACGAGCACGTTTTGCATTCATGGGAAAAAAATTAGCTTTTTTCAAAGTGTTGCCATCATATTGATTAAAGCTCCAACTAAAAATAAATTAAATCTTTTTGGAAATGAAATCTGCAAAAATATAATTTTCAGCACGTGTCTGTAAGAAAGGAAACAAATAAGAAATATTTTTCTAAAAAATAAATTCAAGAAAAATTATTTTATGATCTTTTACACTCTCTATATTATTAATCCAATAAATCAGTTTTATTTTAAAGCAAGTTTTGTTTAATATGAACAGGATATCCATTCAAATCAGGGCCACACAGCTAATTTGTAAACCTTTAGTAAGACACAGATTTGCTAAAATGGTCTAAATGGGGAATGATTAAATTTTATGTAACTTTATTCAATAAATGCTCTAATAAATAACGAATTTTTGATTTTACATAAAACTTCTGCTGTGGAAATCACGAATAACAAAATGTTCTTGAAACACAAATATTTTAAATAAAAAGACTTAATTTCCAATCAACTAAATCGCTTAAACTGACTGATTTATGAAAATTTATATCTCATAATTCAATAAAAAAAGGATAATTTTAGATTTTCCATGGATCGTTTCAAAGAAAATTCGCCAATCAGTGTGCGGGTTTCTCAAGATTAATTGGCCTAAGATTATGAAAATGCTGATTTTTTCTAAATTTTTAACATTCAAAACTTTATAAATAAGTCTTAGTTGATCGTGGAAAATAGAAACATTCATTCATTTATTTAAAATTTGGTGTGTCCAGAATATTTCTCAGAATATGTTACCTTTCTGCATTAAATTTAGACTTCATAATTTTTGGAATATATTTATAGGCCAGAACAAAATATTATTATTTATTTTATTTCAATCCTTTTGAAAGCAAAACTAAAAACTGAATTTTATGCTGAATCTGAGAAAGTTTTGTTGAATTATTCTTTGCGATATTACATAAATTATGAAAAATATTTTGTAATTCACATAAGACTTAAATATTGAGTGATTCTGTTTGCAATACTCATATTCAATAATAATAATAATTAATAAATAACAATAAAGATAAATAAAATAAATCGCTTGGTTTTATTAAAAAATATTTTTATATTAATTGCAATTTCATCATTTCCACTTTAAATTAAAGTTGAAGTTTTAAGGGAAATGAGAACAAATTAGCAAAATATATACATTAAATTGAACGAAATGATCTAAACAACAGTATAAGCTTGGTATGACTATCAAAATTGGAAGATTAAAAATGTTTTGTTTGAGAATCTATTAAGAGACCAGTTACTTAAAATATTTAATTGAAAATTGTAGTGAGCGGTAATACTGGCGAACCGGCTGGTTGCCAAAGGTGGCTAGTATATAATAATCTTAAACAAGAATTTCTCCACAACCAAACAGAATTTTAAACAGTAAACTTGGTATTATACAGTTTATTGTAGATATATTACCTTCTTGAATTCTTAAATAGTTTTTTTTTTTTTAAGAATGAGTTTAATTATTTAGAATGAGAAGGTGGAAAATATCATAAAAGAACAGAAGCAGCAGTAATTAGATTGGAATAAGTTTCAATTCCATTCAAAATATCACAATACATTGCGTATTTATTTTACAAAACATTGGGCAATAGTTTTATGTTCAAGACATTAATGCTAAATAGTACTGTTATAATGCAGCTATCATTAAATGAATATGAAAATGTCTCTGAATTAGTTCAATACACTATTTTCCAAACAGCATCTATTACTAAATAAGAATAAATACACAAATTTAACAAATGAGATACATTTTCTCTAGCAAATCAAATTTTAAAAATAATGTTTAGAGGTTTATTATAGAGAATCAGATTGAGTAATTATGAATGACAAATGAAGATGTTAGCCTTTTCATTTTATTTTTCAGTGTCATTTATATATACATGTAAATTTTTAACAAAATTTGTATAAAAATATTGAAAAATTTAAAATACAGTAGAAAACTTATAGAACAAAATAAAAATGCAGTTTATATGAAAATTTGAATTTAAACAAAAAAAAAAGCAAATTAAAATATTTACATTTAAAATGTTATTCAAGATTTAGCATATGATTATGTAATAATAGTATACAATTTAAATAATGAGATTATAATTTCATTTTTAACATTTTATAAACAATTTTTCAATAAATGCACAGTATTTTGATTATGATAGATGTGCACTTTCTATTTAAAAATTCTAGTGTACAGTTAATTTGTTTAAAGTTTTTATTAATTATAAAAATGTTTACTATTTAATGATTATATTGGCATATAAAGTAAAACATACTTAGCAGAACAGATATATAAACAAAATAATTCAGAAGTATGAATTTTTGAAATTAACCACAACAAATTGGAATTATTATATTTCAACAGTATATAAATAGGAAATTCAAGGAACTGAAGAAAAATTTTGATTAAATTAGCAGTGTTTTATGGTATGACTTTAAAAAGTCATAATAATTAAATCTTAAATACATCTTGCATTTTGTGCATTAAAATATTTGATTTGTTTTTTTTTTTTACTAGAGTATTATTATCACAGAAACTTAAATTGGTGACCCTCCTAATACCTTGTTACACATTAATTTAACATAACAAAACTATTAAGAGTTAAGGAATCGACGATAAGTTCAGAATACTTTTAGACTATTCCATCATCCTTCCATCAGTGCAAATTCTTATAACTAATAAATATTAATTCAAACTATCGCAAAAATCTTACATCAAAAACATGTTTAAAATTCATAAAATTAACCTACCTTATTATCACCTCCAGACACAGCTAAAACATTTCCAGTAACAGACCAACTGACATGCCACACAACATCATCAAATGTGTGAAGAACTTTCGGAGTCCATGGTGTTTCCTTAGTTTTAGTCCATATCATAACTCTTTTATCCTAAAATGAATTTTAATTTTTTTATATGTAAAATACAAAACAAAATTTAAAATACTGCCACAGTTAACAATGATGGTGCTTTATTACTTAATATGCAAATATTTCTAATATAATAAAATTGTAATAAAATAATTCCTAGGTCATTTTTTAAAAATTACCATAGATTGAATATAAATCCTGAATTATTAGGAATTTTAGTATATATAAATATCTTTAATGTCAATTGAAATACAATTTCAGGTCCAAATAATAATTCTATTCAAGTAAGGAAAATGATTATTTCAGGGAAATTATTTTGAAATAATGCAAAAAAAAAAAAGTTCATTATAAAAGAATTAATTAAAAATGAAATCAATTAATAAAACAACCATTTACCTAAACCCAACTAAAGTTAAACAATCAAACAATATGGAATAAAAACCAATTCATAATTTACAAGTTTCGACAAAATATTTATAACAATTTTAATATATCTATATTATAAAATGTCAATCAAACATTAATTTCAATAGTGATTTTTTAATTACTAAAATTGCACACAAAATCTTGTTATAATTGATCTATAATTTTGCATACATAATTTTGCTCATGATTTTATTAATAATTATGCATAACATTTTATTTAAGAGCAAAGTAATACAAAAAAGTGAAATTTGAAAAATTTATTATTCAATTAAAAGGGTATAAAGTACCAAATACTTGATACATGTAATGCACATGTACAAAAATCTTTATAACTTGGATCATTAATTTCATAGAGCAAAAATCAAAAATCACTTTTTTCCAACAGAAATATTTACTATGAAATTTAATATAAATCTATAATTGTTATGCAAAAACCATAGAAATTTTTATGCAGAATTTTTTTTTTATTTAATAGATTTTCTATACAAAATTTCTCAAAAAAAAAAGTTTTTTTTTCTTTATTTTTTTACTTAATTTAATAGGATAATATCACTATTCATCAAAATGATCTTTTAGGTGATTAAAGTATTAAAAATAAAATATATTTAAATTTTTTTAAATTCAAATCGAATTTTTATAAATATGTCTTTTAATTAATCTTTAAAATGGTCACATATATAAAATTAATAGTCGAACTAAATCAAGGAATGTTTACAAATTTAACCAGCATGAAATATTCCAAACAATATATTTAAAAACTAGATATACATAATTATTGCTTTTAACAAAAATGAGAGGCTGTAATTATAAATGTGATTCAACAATACCTGTGAACAACTAGCAATAACACTTTGCCCAAAATGGGCAGATGGTGCCCATGCAACATCTCTAACCCAATTAGAATGTGCTTCTAATTTCTCTTCTTCTGTCCATGTGTCATCTTTATCTCTGATGGAAGCGAAATACAAATAAATCAATGCAACAATGAAAGGAAGAATCAATGCATAGCAAAGTAACTATGAAGTCAAATATGCATTTCAATGTGTTAACACCATTTTCAATAGATGAGTTTTCTGGTTAATAGACAGACATTCAAATTCACAATAATCGAATCATCAAATTTAATCAGATAACAAATATTAGTATGGAATAGGATACATCTAATTTTATATATAAAATCAAAACTTAAACCATGTTTTATTCGAATATTTTCACAAATATTTTTTTTAAAAGAAAAAAATTATTTATAAAATAAATTTTTCATCTGCAAAACAAACTAAGGAATTTAAAACTGAAATGAAAATTCAAGGGATGATATTTTAAGCTATTAAAATTTATCAAAAGTAAAGGACAATTTTTTTTCTCTAGTAGACGGAATAGTTACTTGCCAACAGACATTTTAAAATTTATTCATAAATTGTTAGAAAGTGTTCTGAATTAAAACAAACTAAGGAATTTACAAATGGAAAATTAAAAACTGAGATTAAAATTTAAGGAATGGTATTTTAAGCTATTAAAATTTACCAAAAGTAAAGAACAAATTTTTTTCTCCAGTCGAAAGACTAGTTACTTGCCAACAGACATTTTAAAATTTATTCATAAATTGTTAGAAAGTGTTCCGAATTTCTACCCTCTATTATTATTATTATTTTTCAATTTTCATACAAGCATAGATGTATTTCTTTAGTTCACATAGTTTGGATCTTCTGAGACAAATTATTTAAAATAGTTGCATAATGCAAATTGTAATGAAATTTAAACATTAATTTTTTTACAAATTGCTCCATTCAAGTATTTTATAAGGGTTTTGGTTAATCTAAATATCATATTTATAACTAGAATATTACATTATACAATAATTTAAATGCAAGTTAAAATATATGGAACTGTTTATCTCCAATATCTATTTCAATTAACTATCTTATTTCAACAAAACATGCATACTCATTATTCAATATATAACTTCTATTAGATTACATTGTCATAATATACAAAAACTACTGAATTACATACATGCACACTTCCACTCACCAAAAACCAAGAATCCCACAGCAATTATTGAATTATCACTATAGGATCTTAGAACACTTTGCTTGCTTGTATTATAATTATGAATTTCTATTAGTTATAGGAAATTATAAATACATTCATTACTAAAAGAAAATTTCCTGAAACATAAATTTCCAACATTAAAATTTTCTGGTAGCAGATTCTAAGATGTTTAAAAATCAGAATTGAATTTATTTCTTTTTCCTTGTTTCAATAAGATGCATTTCACTATAATTAGCTGACATACTGATAATATTCACTGAAGACAACAAATATCAATAAGAATAATTGGGTTGTGTCAATTAAATACTGTGAACTTATGCTTATCTACAATTCAGTCAATTAAGTACTATGAACTACAGCTTATCAAAAAAAAAGTTAAATTATACTCAAGCAATAATGATCGAGCATTCAGTTATTAGCTACACTTCAAAGTGGCGAAATTTATTAGCAATGTTCCTGTAGTTCGGAAACTACACATCTTGCACAAAACCACTTTATATCTCTATTTTGTTCTTCCCAACTAGATTTTTTTTTTTTTATGATTCTTTAACAATTTTATTCACTCTTTCTTATTTTCAGTGATTTCTATAATCAAAAATGGTTGATTTAAACTCACTTTTTCGTATCAACCAATTTAAAAAAATCATTGTCTTGCACTTTAACCAAGCATGTAAATAATCCAAACATGTGGGCTATTCGCAAATAACAATTAACAAATTTGACCTGATTTTATGCATGCATAAACATTACATATAAAGAGAAAGATATTTTAAAGCTTAAATATAATTTTTTAAATAAAAATATTCTAAACTTCCATTAAAAAAGTTACCTATTTACATGTGCAAACAAAATATAGTTTCAAATTCGTCAGTATTGTCTGCAATAAAAAAAAGTCCATGAAATTTAAAGCAATCAGCTTAGTTTAACCAAAAAACTTCTGTTAAGTTATTATTTGAATAAACCTTTACTTCTAAAAGCAGCCTTTTCAAATAACCATATGCAAAAATTCATGTTTTTATAAATTAATAAGTTAAAAAGAAGAAAAAACATCAAGAAAGCAATATACAAAGATTTCCATTAAAGACTTTTTTGTGCAATCTGCTATTTCTGTGGGGATGCATTTTTCCATCTATTTAGCTGTGCAACCCGCTTGTTTCTCATTCATGGTTTCATTTCGGTTTTTATGGTATCAATTAGATCTAAGTTAACAGATAGTATTAGTTGTCTATGGTTCTGTGAAATATACAAGCACATGTTTTGCAGCATTTTGTGCACTAATTTCAATGCTCAAAAATGTCTGGCAAGAAACATTTCACAATTTTTAAAACTATTTTGATAAAAAAATTATGCACAGAGAAAATTAATAAAAGTACATTAAGAAAATGAAACAAATGAAATACAAATAACAAATGTACAAATGAAAAAAAAAAATCTTTATTTTTTAAAAAAGAATCTTACTGTTTTATATTGAATCAGATAGCACACCATTTGAATATGATTACTTTTTCCGTTTTTGAAAGAATTTTCAAACTAAATTTAGAAAATTAATTTATATGTTAGAATATAGAATACAAGTGCAAAAAGTATGAGCTTATTTACTCTTCAGGCAGCCAAAATGACTTTTTACATTATTAATGTTTAGTTACAAAATAATTTGTAATGTTTCACACATTAAAAAAAAATTGATGGGAAAAAAACTTCAGATAACTAAGGTTTTATTTCATGTCTCAAAAAAGTCTAAATCTAAGCAGAAAATAATATGATCAAATCAAATGTTTACTTAGAGATTTTGAAAATTTCATTTCAAAGAATCACATTAAAAAGAAATGCACTTCAACACTTACGAATATTTCCAAATCTTCACAAGATTATCGCATCCACCAGTTACAAAACGCTTTGTAGAGCTTGCTGTAGCCAAATTTGCATTGGATCCTGTGTACTCTACATTTCCAGAATAAACTAATTGAGCATTTACAGGTGCCCAGCTTACTGCATTGCATCCAATCTAAAAAGTTCAAATTAATAAGATATCATTTTTATTATCTAAATAGAGCTAAGAAGAAAGAAAAAAAAAAGGAAGAAATTCTAATAAACTTACTGTATGAGCATTATGTATCTTTTTTGTATCCCAGCGACCACCACCTGTACTAGCCAAAACAGATACAGATCCATCTGAACTACCACAAGCCAGTATAAGACCGTATTCATATGGAGCCCAACACAGAGAATTCACTGGAGACAAAAAGAAAATTTCAAATATGTAACATACACATGTTCAATTATGGAGAATCAAAAATTCTAATTTTTATAATTCCCATTTCTTTAATATCAGGACTTAAAATAAATTAATTGAAAAGATAAGCTCAAGATCCAGCCATGACTATTATACAGGTAGAACATCTATATACATTTATAACTCTGACTATTATAAAGTCATACAGCAGTCAAAATGAAAGAATAGAAGTTCTTGTACAATGACTGTAAAAAGAGTAGATTGTTTGTAATATTGTGACTAATTTGCTTCTGTGGAGTCTTACTAAGATTATTTTCAAGAAGCCAAAATAAATTAGGAAAAAGAAAATGCATTGTAAATTTAAGCCCGAACAGTTATGCTTGAAAGAAAAAAAACTATTCAAAAAACATTTAACATAAATTCATAGATTTAGCTCCGAGGAAGGAGAAATTTAGTGCTCTTGATATTAATTAATCAGTTATTACTTTACTTCAATTAGTAAATAGTTTCTAGCTTAAAGACTGAATATATTTAATTATTGATATTTGAGATAAAACAAGGTAAGCTAGATACTACATTTAAGTTTATAATGACTTAAAATAGATATAATGATTTCACACTTTCTTCAACCCTTAACTCAGCCATGTCTTTTAATTTCACTAACCATTTTAGTAATTTATTTCAAGGGAAAAAAATTATGAAATTTGATACAAGATTTGTAAATGGTTATAGTCGAGAAAAACTGCAACAGATGTGTTTCTTCCTTAAACCATTACTTTTTGCAAAATCTGAAACATTATCAGCCTTATATCAGCAGAGGCTATAATTTTCAGCAGAAGTAAAACAATATAGTATATGTGCTTCATTATACCCACAGAATATCTTAATTTATATATTAATACACTTAAACGAGAATTTGGATAAAAAAAATAATCTGTATATTGAAACCATAGTTAAAACAAAAAATTGAAACTTTTTTTGAAAGTCAGAAAATTGCATTATACCCTAGATTAATGACATAATTATTTAGCAGCTTTCTACTTGACTTTGATATAACTTCTTATAGATTAGAAATTCTGAACTTTTTCTATGCAACTAATTTCTATTTATACTTATAAAAGAACAAGAATAAGAAATTATTCATTTGAAAGTGCTATAAAGCCCTGTAAAAAAAACTAAAAAAATAACTATAAAAAAATATTTTATAAAATCAATTCAAAGTTGTGCTTCTCAAATACTTACCAGAGGAATCATGCTTATTGTATTCATATATATTTTCCCAATTACCATCCGTCTCTTTCCAGATAATAACTTTTCTATCATAAGAACAAGAAGCTAAAATAACTCCAAACATTGGATGTGCCCATGCAACTTGCCAAACTGGTGCTTCATGCCTAGAAGATAAATTCATGCTATCAATTTATCAATAAAGGAACTTTTTTAAATATATTGATAACTTGCAATATCAACAGGATTAGTTATTAAGATTGATTACAAATTATCCAGAATATTAATACAATACACATAATCACACATTTTATTTTCTTTGTTTAGACAAGATGGAACTATCTTTGTAACTAGAAAAAAATTTTAAAAATATTTCTTCAACAAAGCAAATTTATTTCAGCAGATTACTCAATTCTTTTCAACAGAGGACAATAAGTTTTGAGAACTGCATCTATATATATATACATATTAATAATTGAAACCCACTGTTGCTGGAATATAATTCTCAAGTTTTACTAATTGTTCATAAGTAATTTATTGTTTGAAATTTCCCGCTATCTGAGTAAGAAGTTCATCTCAGGACAATTATCCTGCATTTAATGAATATTTTTAAAACTAAATATTATAACAAAGAGTGATTTTACCTCTTTTCAAAAATATTTTGTAAACTAACAAGGAGTAAAAAAACAATATAATTTCTGTGGAATTTATGAAAATTAAGCAAAGGTTTTACTACATTTCTTCAATGAAGGTAAAAGTAAATTTTTTAAAAAAATTATTTTGTTATGTAATTTTACAAATTGGGGGGAGGGGAATAAGAAGACAAATTTTAGAAATTATATTAATATCTTCAAATGTCAACATCTGAAAATTAATCATAATTACTAAAACAGTTTAAAATAAACAAATATTCTCTTATCCTTTCAATTATATTAGAATTTGAACTACAAAAAATCCGTAATAGAAAATAAAAAAATTTCTAATGAAGAATAATTTAATAAAGAATTTTCGTAAGCACTATGCAGAATTCAATAATTCATCAATATAATTTTCACACATAAAGTGTCAAAAAGAATTTACACAAATCTTTAGTCTTTTTATTAAAAAAAAAAATCATAGCATCTATGCTATCAGTTCGCAAGGATGTTCTATATAATATCATAAATTCAATTATCTTTCAATTATATATTTATTCTATAATAAAATTTTAGAAAGAAAGAATTTAATATTCACAAATGCTAGAAAGTCTAAATTTATGGAAGTAAAAATGTAGAATCCTGGCTATATTAGATCTACAATCATTTTTATAATTCATGCACAAGTACCACTTTAAAAATTATATACACTAAGTAAAATAAAGAGCTATATTTTATGATCCAACATAAAATGATCCCATTCAATTTCAAACAGGTAGAAGTCAATAAACTGCTGCAACTATTAGGTAATCTGCACTAACTCAATTTTCTTATGAATAATACGTTATTTCAAATTATACAAAGCATAGAAAAATATATCAGTAAGCAAATGGTCTGAAAAGGCATTAAATTAATGACGAGAAGCTAATAATTAAGAGTATGAATGTTAAAAGACTGTAAAATATATTGTTTATATGGTATTTAGATGCCTTTAAAAGTTGATTTCAAGCAAATGTAGCAAACAACAACAACAACTAATATAATTTCATTAAAAAACTGGTATAGCACTGAAATGACATATTACTGCAAGATTTATTTTCACTTTAACTGCAAAATTTTAAATGACTAATTAAATTCATATTAAAGTCATTACGTTTAGGAGTTAATTATGTTATCCACTTGATATCTGAATTAATTAATGTTTATGAATAAATTAACTTATATTTAAAATTATGAAAATTCGGTGCACATTTAACATGAAGGTAAACAATCTGATGTCTAATTTTACTGATACATTAAAAACTCTTTAAAAATATTAAACATTTTGTCAAAGTATTAATTTTAACAAATCTGGTCAAATGAAAGGTTTTTTTTTTTTTCAATATATCAAGGAAAGCTAACACATAAATGTTTATATAATACAAACATTCTCCTAAATTTAATTGAACATGAATGAAAAATTGATACACTCACCCCTTCAAAGTAGCCACCTGTTTCTGAGCTCCATTACGAACATCAAAAATTTTTACAGTTTTATCAGAAGAGCACGTAGCCAGGCGAATGCCATAATAATCCATTTGTGCATCATGCTGCAATAAATATTAAAAAAAATAATTAAATTCCTGTTACAAAAAAAATCAAACATCTTAGCATACTGCAGAATTATAAATTCTTAAACTATTACTTTAAAAATTTCATAATTTTCAATTTGAAGCCTTTATACTGAATATTCTATGCATACTATAATGGATAAAAACCAAATAATTTTCAGGCGAATAAGAAATTGAAATTAAATATCAAGAATTTAGATTCATATTTAAAGCTAAAGTGCTAACAGAACTGCACATTAAATACAGAACATAAATTTATAAAACTGATTCTAAAACGAAATCATGTAAGAGCCTTAATTCATACAGTAAATAAATAGGCAAAAACAAAAGTTAATGGAATCTCAAGATCTAGAAAAACTGAAAAAGAAATAACACATAATGCATGCACATATAAAAACACTTTCCACCCTTCCTTGAAAAAAATTCTCCACAAAGTTCTAAAATGTAGAAATAAAAACATGAAATATATTAAAAGAATAAAATTTCAAAATAAATTAAAACAAATCCAATAATTTACAATTTTTCCCGTAGAAAATGTTCATATTACAAGTTAAGTTACAATACATAAAAAGCAAACATATGGTCATATACAAAGGCATTTTAAATTGAAATGTTTTATTGCAAGACAGATTTTTGAAAAACAATAGTCAAATATGCTTAATGTTAAAATCTTTAGAATGAAACAAAATTAGTGATACATTAAACTGGTTGAAAGATGGAATCAAATCCCAAGAAACTGTCATTACATTTAAAAAAATTAAGATGCCATATTTTAATGAAAAAAAATTCTATAGTTTTCTGTACAATCTTTAAGTAATAACTGTAAAAATTGTAAATTACCGCATTGATTTGCTTCTTAAATTATAACACTACACACACATATATATATTATATCGTTTATTTTGTTCTATAAGTTTCTTTACTTACTATCATATCGGAGTGGCCGGTATCGACATCTTGAATCACATTACCTACAATATTCCACAAAAAATATAACTTACATAAAAGAAAAACATCACAGTAAAATTATACAGCCTAATAAGAAATGATACAGGATGAAAATTCGAACTACAAAGTAACTTTTTTTATATACATATTCAAAAAAATTATATTTTCAAAAGTGCAAAGATATCGAATTTATAAGGAATAGAACAGATTTAAAAATACAAAAACAAAAATAAATTAACCTGAAGTCATGATTCAAATTATGAGATAAATAACTTTAAATTAAATTATGCACAAAACTTATAAGAAAAAAAAATTATATTTGATGCTTCTTGAGGCTATACGTGTTGACATCAAATTATTACACGCGACGCGGTTAGTTAAGGAAAAAAACAAAGTAGTGAGTGACGTATACTTTCGATTTGAAATAAAATAGGCTTGGCCAATAACATTTGTGGTGCACATGGAATTTTTTCAAAGATTCAGAAAAAAATATAATTTTATTATATTTCATTCAAAAACTATATTCATTTTATTTTACTGTACTGTAATCAAATGAAAAACTTAAAAAATAGTTTAAATACGAACTATTATTTTGTTGTTGCCGTTATCTTCTGCACATGTAATTTCCGTGTTTGAATACCACTTCCGGTAAAATAATTTCTGAGAGGAGTTTTCAAATTTAGTTTTTAACTTTCAAAATATCCTTGAACATTTAAAGTCTTTACTTTATTGCTGAAGATACTGCGATAGTACGGAACTTGAGACTTTTATTTTGGCAATAACGTATAATATCTTATTTTAAGAAATAATTATCATAATTGTTTTGATGTCAAAGTATATCAGCATATCTAGATCTCTCTCAAATGAATGTCTGAGCAAGATGTCAGGAATTTCTTTCACTAACTGTGGAAAGAATTCACAGTAGAAGGAATGCAAAATCCATTATTTTTTTATAAAAGTAATAAATTAGTTCGAATTTTGCGCTTGTGCAAATTTGAAGGTTCGAACTCGCAACTTTAGGGTTCATAGCCGAGTAACAAAGCTACTAGACAGAAGTGTACACTCCTTTCCGGTGGTTGTTATCTGGCTTATGAAGTTACCACCACAATACTCACCCATCGGTGGAGTTTATCGCGCCAATTATGGCGAGCGACGAACGTGATAATCGCGCCAAGCGTTATGGCGGGCGACGGAAAGCGTGTGTGAGTGGTTGCTACTGGTAGATGGAGCCACGACAGCTGAATGAAGAATGCAACCAATGTGCAGCTTGAGGTTAGAACTCTCAACGTTTGGGTTCTTAATCGAGTAATAAATCCACTAGACAAATGTGTACACTCCTTTCCGGAGATTGTTATCTGGCTTATGAAGTTACCACCACACGCTCTAAATAAAAGATCAATTTGCAACATTTATTACTGAAGATTATTGTCCCAAATAGCACATAATATTGTAAAATTTGTAAAAATAATACTCTACAATATTATTTTACAAAACTGAAACGAAGTAAAATATAAGATATATTGAGTAATGTAGTTTTCCCGGTGTTCACCAAATTAGTTTTCAAAGTTATAATTATTTTAATTATTTATTCGAACATTGAAAGCAATATTAAAAGATTTAGCTCTTTCCTTCATTATTTTTAATCTCAATCATTGTTCTTCAACTGTGATTCAAACCGGAAACCTCTAAGTTGGAAAATTTCGTCTTATCCATTGGGCCTGTCGATTATAGAAATTGTGCGCTCCTCGCTTTAAGATTGGTATACTCCACTTCCAATCTGATTTTTTATTGTCATCTTAATTTAATGGTTTTTTGTTACAATTTCAAGTTAAGGATGTGATGTGAAAGACAGAAGAAGCGACTTCACTCGTAATTAATGTTTTTTGTTAATATATTAAGGAAGGTAGGTGCAAAAATAATAACCTTTAAATATATGAACAAGTATTTTTTATTTTTCAAAAACTACTTAGCACTTTAATTTCAATTTTAAGGAGAGAGAAAAGTAAAGTTCTCTCTAAATAAGGGATGCTCATAAAAGCCTTGATAGTTTGCTCAAGTATAATAATTTTGGCATGTATTATTTATAATTAAAGTTGAATGACGAATGTTTTAAAAGCAGAATTTTTTAATACGCATTTTGTTTTAAATTTTACTTCTTCTAATTTCTTTTATTTACCTTTCTTTCATCTTCCAATGGTAATTCATTCTTACTTTAGATAAATAAAGAATGAGCTAAAGCATTTTATTAAAAGGAGTTTTTAAATCAGAAATCATATATGAGTGTCAAAATCAAGGCATCAAAAATACAGCTGCATTGTCTCATCACAAGTCAACACGTAAAATCATCACGAAGTGTACACGAGTGAAAAAATGAAGAATTTACAATATTTAGAAATGTTGTACAATGCAGAATTATAATATAGTTTTCACAATGTTATGCAATGTAGAGTTATAAATATTTCTTAGAATATTGTGCTTTTAATTAAAAATTGTTGCAGTTAATTTTTTGGAATAAAATCTCAAATTAAATAAATTAGTAAACAATGTCTAGTGTTTTCGTTCCAAATTTTTCTTTATCAGTGTTTTAAAAAATTTCTACATTTTTTTATATTGTTACATATAGTACAATATTGCTTATACGATATTACAAAATATTGATCGGCGTTTCCCAAATATTATGCAATCTTACGGTGCTACTTGGATTCACAAGTAGCATATAATATTGTATATCATAAAATTTGCAAAAGTAGTATTATATAATATTTTCCCAATATTGACAAAGAAAAAACAAATTTATACTCTATATTTCTTTTATAATATTGAGCATTTGTTTTGTATGGAGTATAAGATTTCACAATATCGAATAAAGCTATACAGTGTTATATAATATTAAGCAATATCATATTTCATAATAATACACAATACGGGAAATCTAAATTCATTGATTAGCACAACTAAACTTCTCTAAACTTTAATCATCTGTGTAGGTATTTTTTTGCAAATTCTACGCTCTGCTCTTATAAAACATCTCGTTTTTGTTATTTGTGACTTCCCTTGTGTTTCGGAACAGGGACTTTCGGTTTGATTCGTGAATGTCTTACCCACTGGACTCAGGAGATTGTGAGGTACCTTAGTAGATAGTGTAGCAGAGTATCATTCCATATGAAGTAGAATGCTATTATTTAATTTAATTTCGATTAGACTTTTTAATTTTAGTTCAATTAATCTTTTGCAGCTTCGCTTCTGGTTGATGTTGTAATTTAAAATAAAAAAAAGATATACTTTTTGTGCTCAAAATCATGTATTTGCTCTCAAAGTAAATTAAGAAAGTATGTGTAAAAGTATATGCTTAAAAAAACGCGCAATATTTCGAAACAATTTACAGTTTTTTTTTATTTTTATTATTATTTTTTAATTTGATTTATTTTATAAAAGAAGAAATTTCAACTTTTAACGAAAGGTGATAGTTCTCTGTAAAACGAGGGTTACTCATTTAGTTTGTCTAAACAGGAAAAAAAATGAGAGTGTTTAATAATTTCTGAATAATAGAATGATTATAGGCATGGATCAGATTTTATAACGTTTTAAAGTATGCGAACACGTTCGGAATACTTTTTTAGAAAAACATGATGTAGACATACTTTAACCATATTTCTGGGTTTAAGACTATTCAAAATTAGTAATAGGATATCAATATTTGAAATAAACATTAACACTTTTTGAAAATTGGCATTTAATAGCATAAATTTAAGCAAATTCTTTAAAAACTTCAAATTGGCTACACCAAAAACTATTGCTCTCATCCGAAAAAAACTTATACTAAAAGAAACTAAATAGTATTTTTTAGGGAATCAAATACAATCGTATGGTTACAATACTAAATAAAAATTTTTGAACCAGTCGAAGAATTTGAAATTATGAAATTGTTTGTAAATTTATGACGCTATTGTTCAAACAATAGGCTTTAAATTAAAAAGTATTTCCTCAATCTAAATTTTTTTGGTTCATTCCCCAGAAAATAGTATAAAGACAAAGTCCACCAAATTTCATAGTAATATGTTGATTATATTTTGAGTTAATTTAATTTGTGTTATTTGATTTGAAGTGAGCAAAAAATAAGAAAAAAAAATCGTTTTTGAGAAAAATGCATTTAAAGTATACACTAACATATTTTAATAATAAATTATGTGTATACATACTTAAAATTCACCACATATATATAGGTTATACCTTCTTTCTCCTCAGTATTTAATAATTTCCCTTTTTTAATCATTTAATTTTTTTTCTGGTAATTTTTGTGTTTGGCAGTGAATGTCGCCTATATTCGTATATTCTGTTTTTCTCGAGCTCAGCAAATGCTCTAATTGCATTTGCACTATTATACACTCCACTAACTTAAGAACATTCAGTAATTCTATAAAACCTTCGTTAAAATATATTACAGACATAAATGCCCCTAATCTGGGGATTCGGAGCTCAATAAAGACATCTTTAGGTATTTCCACAAAGCACAGTTAAAACTTTCATTGGCATTTTTCATTATGCAGTACAAAAAATGTTCCTTATTTAAAACTAAATTTGTGTTTATACAAATTTTTAATATGTTTTTGACCCTTTAAATCGATACTTCCGGTTATTTAAATGTCCACTTCCGGTTTACCGATCATTACGAAAATATTAATACCTTGACTTCTAATTAAAGTAGAGATAAAAGTAAACCGGTTTTGGACAGCTCAAAGACTGGTCTATCCAATAAAAAAATTAATAAAATGTCATTTTTGGCAAAATTCGATTTTTTCAACGTGTTCAGATACCTTAAATGTATTAAGAGATGTCTATTTATAATATTTTGCTATATTAAAAATCAAAGACAGCTTTTAATAATTATTGAAAAAATTAAACCTTTATAAAGTTTTAAAGGAAAGAAAGAAACTTTTCGAAATCAAAATGAGTCAGCTCCCTCTAAAAGGGAATGCATTCTTGCTGTCAACAGATGACAGCATATCATATTGTATAAAACAATAAAAAACGTTATTATTATTTCCACATTTATCGATGCAGATCTGTATCAGCTGATAAATATAGAATTTATAATAGAGCTTTAATTGCATTACACAATATGACATGTTTTCTGTATTTTGGCGAATGATTTCCTCTGTGAACGTTTTAATAATAATAACCCAAATCAGTGATATCCTGAATTAAGATTAATATTTTTATGTTAAACTTTTTATAGTATTTTTGAAAATTAAGAATCTCAGAAATATTGTTACATATTTTCAATGCTTTGGAACATTGTAATATCCATATAAATTCCAAATTAAGTTTCCCATTCATCATATATCACAGGTACTGTTACACTGTACAGTGTAATATTATAATTAAAAAAAATAATAATGATATAATATAATATTTTACAATATTAAAACAGTGTAAGACATATGATATTTGTTACACTGGTTGATGAACACTGGTAAAATTGGTAATTTTTATTTTAATTAAATCTCTTATATATAGCTTAATGTTTGTGATTACACCAAGAAAATAATTTTAAGCATAAACTTATGACAGATATCAAAGCCGTGCAATTTTGATATCTGTCCTCTTCATTATGTATTCTAACAGAATCAAATACAGTGATATCATAGTAATATTATAAATATAACTTTCAGAGTACTATAACTTTTCTGATGTTATAATTTCATGCCCATGATTCCACTAAATCTCTGACATTAATGCCATGTTACTTTATTCGTCTTGATTAAATTTTGTTTATTATGCACATGAAACCTTCTTTTGAAGACAGTCCCATAACATCATAGCACAGTTAAAAACGTAAATATCGATTAATAGATCTTCTGAACTTCGCAATATTTCATCTTTAATTTTTGATTTGTCTTATAAATTACACAGATATTAAACAGAATAATTTTTCTTTAACTTGCAACAATAGAAGAAAAACACACGGTTATGAATTTGATGAAATAATAAAAATAGTTTGAGATTCAAGGAAACAATGTAATCAATTGTTGGAAACTTTGTTCACTAATTTATTAATCATTGTTGTAATCACGAAAAAACCACTCAAAATTTCGTATATTTAAATCATTGCACTTTTGAATTATTGTTTTTACATGTATGTGAAAGAATGTCAACCCTTTGAAGAATTCAGTTCCAAATATGACAGGTATCAATATATTTGATATTAAGGTTGTGTGCCAAATTTTATCCAATTAGCTCTCTTTGCTTTATATTTATCATGGTAATTTCTATTCAGGTTTTAGGACATACAGACCTCTCAGAGTGGATTTCTCTCAAAACTTGATAGAAAACCACAAATTTAGTGTGAAGACACCATACCATATTTCATCAGTCTAGTTCAAAACTGTTCTATCTTTGTTGCAGACAGACAGATATAATGTCAAAAATGTGTTTTTCGAACCGAGGAAGTTCCATCGCGTGAACATTCTTCAAAATCTTGAGTTCGAATTTTTTTGATGATTGCAATACTCTCTCTATACATCGTAATACGAGGTAATAAAAATATCCAATGGTCCTTGGTTGAAATTAAATTTAATGATTTCATTAATTGTTAATCAAGTGAAAAAATAATTTTACTTTCATTAAATGCTACCCAAATAACACACAAATATTGTACATTATTGTATGACATTGATCAATATTCGTAATATTGTTTAATGTTGTGGAATAGTGTTTAATGTCATATAATATAGCACAACATTCTGCAACAGGCTGTGCTACCGAGGTATGAAATGTCTCCATTACTTCATGCTACCAAACATCTACATTACTTCTGTTTGAAATTTATTTGATTTATTTAATTTCAGATTAATTTGAAGCGATACATTTTGCTAAAATACAAATGAAGGTAATAATATTGGAGTTGTTGTGATATCACTTCATTGTATTATTTTTTATAAAACAAGGTTTTTAATTTAGGTTTCTTAATTTAATTTTTTCTTTCTGGTGTTTTATAGACGGGTCTTTTACTATTCCCTTTTAAAGGGCAGGATCTTCTTGTGAAAATCTTAACAAGGGCTATTTCTCTATAAAAGGACATTATGATTTCCGTCTTAGTTTTCTTTAAGCGATTAAGTAAATTAACTGTAATAAATCTTATTTAATACAAGAAAACTAATATGATGTTTTCAGCGTTTGTTTCATTAAATATTTTGTTATAAATGAGAGAAGGATTTACTTCATATAATAGATAAAAATTATTGATAATTTATATACAAATACAATCAAAACTTCCTGAACCAGCACTTCTCATAACGAATGATTTGCGTAGTTAGCAAAACAAAATGTAAAAAAAAAAAAATTAACAAGCGATATTTCGCACAAAGAGTGGAGAGAAAAAACCATGGCATCACATGCTGCATTGACATAAATCAGTTTGCATTGAATACTTGTTTGAAAACGAACTTCATGTCTAAATTAAAGAAGTTTTGATATGACAGCATTGCCGAAAGCGACCCAGAGAGGTTTGGGCAAGTGCTTGTGGAGCCTTGATCGACGAGATTTTGTCTCTGGTTAAGATTATGAGTTTAGAGATGGATAGCAATAATATCGAGGAACTGGAAGAACATAGCAAAAACAAGCGAAGAACTTTTGGAGTTTCATTATATGTCATATCAAAAAGTTGCGAAAGAGATTTGGTTAGGAGAGGATCAAATAATAACTTAACATAGAAACAACCCTCCAGTGAAATATGAGAGATACTGAAAGCATGGAAAATTATAGTATTGCATGTTGAGAAGCATTACCCCGATAAAGTAGTAGCTATGAGCTATACAAATATATTTAACAGTAATGCTGCATCTTATTTCCACCACATTTTGAAGCTTAGCCAAAGGCAAATGTCTTTAGGCAACTTTCTTGTAAGAAAAAAAGCATGAATTATGAATTGATAAATTACTATATTATAAATTTGTTTCAGCATTTTGTTTTGGAATGGAATGTATTATCCTTGTTTGTATAGATTTCTATAGGAAAAAATTATTTCGGTTAATATGAGACTCAGGAACGAATTATGACTGTTAAGTGGGGTTCCAATGTATAAGCCTTAAAATGAACAATGAATAATAAATTCTAATACTTTATTTGTTTAAATACTATAAAATAATCAGCGAGAATAATCTACCTAAAATGTTCTTACTTACTTCCTAATAAAGGTTCCATCTCTCTCACCCGCATACAAAGGGTGGACCTTGAGTAAAGCCATGAACGCAGCGGGAATTCAGATTTTGATTCTTCCGTGCATGCGCGTTTGTGATGAATTTCGAATGTCTTTCTTTGTAACGATTGAAACCAGAATTTAAAAAAGAGCTACAATTTTTGTAATAAGATTGCGCATTAAATTTCATTTTACCAAATAATTTGGCTTTGTTGTACTGTTTATACGTGTATGCAAAAGTACAGATTGACAAATGGTTAACACGTAGGCAGATTTCATTCAAAATTTGACTATGGATCCACATTTTTTATGCTAAATTGTGTTGTAAATTTTATTGCGTTAGCTGTTTATGTCTTTTTAATTATCGTGTTCACCTGAACTCGTTCTGTATTGAATATTTAATGAAGGGGTATTGATTAATTTAACGAATTAAAAATGAGGAAATTTAATGAAGTATTTATTATAATTATAATTTAAGTTAATTATTATGTAGCAGTTAATTATTATTTTTTTTGATAATTATTATCAGGAAGCTGGAAGCTGATAATTATTAGCAGCTTCCAGCTGCCAACCAGCAGTTAGATACTTTCTCTCTATTTAACGCTTATTTTACTTTACTGAGAAAGTATGATTTAAAATAAAATTTTTGATGATTAGATGTAGTTCTTCAAAGTTAATTGACCTAACAAAATTAAACTTATTATTAAAAGCCAATCTAGGGACCATATTAATGGTAATAATGCGATCATGTCACAAATTTTCTAATGAAATACATTCAAAACAAAAGAAAAATCCATTATGAATTTCGATCACGTAATAATAATAGAGCGTTTTTGATTGGCAAACTATGTTTACAAAGTGGTGAAATAAACAGTCAACGAAAAAGAAATCAACTAAAATGGGGATGTTGAAGACTTTAAGTTGTATTTTGCAATATTTTTTAAAAAAAGGGAAGAGAAGAGAGATGATCTTTGATGACATATCTAGATATTATTAATTTTATACGGAATAAAAGTTCAAGAATTGATTACGGTAGTTATAGCAGGGGATTCGTTCTTTAGATTCAGTAATTACTTCAAATATGTAGATAATGGGCCAATTGCTAGTCTGCAAAGGCTACTAGTAAAAAAGTACCAATCTCCAGAAATGGTATCAACAAATTCAGATTACCAACAGTCTTAAGATACAAATATTCTTATTGTTTGGCCCTCGATAGCTCAGTTTTTAGAAAACTCAATCACATATAAATGAAACACAAACTCTTGGACTGTATCTCCATTCCTTTATTCTCAACACTCCCAACACACCCTCTCTGTGGAATTCACACATACACTCAAAAGGTTATATGATTTCACCACTTGGTGGCGCTACAAAATTAGTAGGTGGAGCGTTCTGCTAACTTACTGGCGACAACACTTATAAACTATCATGCAATGAAAAAAAGGCACAAATGAATCGGATATCTAAAGATCAAAGTTACAATACACAGATTCAAAAGAAAATTGATAAAATTTATTGCATCTTTGGAAAAGAATACATGTTGCAATTTTTGTAGTTTCAAATATTGATCAATTCAGCATAAAGGTTGAATTGCAGTTGCACTTGTTTTTTCAGCTTTGATAATCCAAATTAAATCAAGTTGCATCTGAATATTTCAGCAGGATTTTAATTAAGTTTTTCTGCAAAGAAAAGGTTAAAAATATAACTTAATCATGTAACAACAAACACATTAGATAAGATATAAAACGGACATTACAAATTTCTGAAACAACACATTTACATAAAATCCCAAATATATATAAAAAATTAATTATGGAAAATTGAATCCTGCGTGTGAAGATACATAGAAAAGACTAACACAAACACATTTTCACTTATGTATGATGAAATTCTGTCTTCTAAAGGTGACATTAGAAGATAAATTTAAGCCATTGACATTAGAAGATAACATTTGCATTAAGCCATTATCTATTCATTCTTCATTCATATTCATTATCTATTATTGTCTAATTCAGTATAATAGACTTGCGCTGAAAAAGAGAATAATAGAAATTAATAGAAAGAGAATAAAATAATCATTTGCTGCTGTACAATGTTTGCTCGTGTATGATCTCCTTGGATTGACAATACCGGTTTAATGTAAACTCTGCTTAAAATCCAGTATAGAGTAACCTCTGCTTCATATTTGTAAAGATATTTCAGTGGAGTTTTTCTGTGTACAAATACAAAGTTAATAACTTCATTACCATTTTTCCCTACCTTATATCTGCTTAGTGACTTCAATGCTGTTCTTTTCTCTTCCTGTAATTTCACTATATGGAAAAGTGACTGTTTCAAGTAACAAAGAAGTGGTATAAATGTTATTTAATTTCCTACCATTTGGATCAATGTTGAGGAGGTTCTTCATATATAGCATATGATAAAGAATTTAAAGCTAACCATATTTTTATCTGTTGGAAAAATCATACTTTCTACCTCACATAATTATTATTCATAATTATTATTCTTTCAAGTCATATACATCATAGGAGAACTGCTTGTTTTGAAGGTATTACAAGTAAAAATTTACGAACACCGAAGCATTAATTAAATGTATTTGTGCAATGAGATCTAATCACAATTTGATAAATTTTGGATTTACACTGTGCACTTGTATTTAGTTTGATTTTTCATATCCTTGAGAAATCAAACTAAATAAAATCCATTGTACATCAGACTAATTATAATCGATAATTGTTTAGAAAGAGTGCAGTTATGTAACTCAAAAATGCGAAAACAAATTTTTCGCAAAGTGGGTATTAAGAATGATCTCACTTGGCATACTTAAGGGTATGTGAGAAAGCCTCCGGAGAACACATTTAATGTTTTCCTTAACATTAATTCAACACAAACTGAAAGCATATAATGGTCTCTAATTTTGAGCCAATTACGCCTCAATAGTAAATTTTTAATTTAAATGTATTTGAAAATTTGACACTCGACTAAAGTGGGCATCTAATTAATTTTAACTTGATAATACAGTAAGACGAACTGAAAGAGATGAAAATATATGTGATGTTTATATTCCTTCTGTTAAATAATTCTGTTTATAAGATCTATGAAAAGCAACAATAAAATGGCTTACTGCAGAGTCCTTGATAATTGGAACGAATTCCAAATCGGTTGCACGAATCTCCACAGCAACTATTCGATGGGCATGCAGAGCATGGATTGCCAATCTTGTACATTGGATAATTTATAATATTTCCACTAAAATAAAATAAAAAAAAAGATTTTAAACAATAATTAAGGTTAGTAATTTAAAGTTACTAAATATGGTTAGAATAAGAAAGAAAAAAAATTAAACTAAATATTATCATATTCAATTTAGTTAATTTTAAACTGTGGTTACATGATGGAAACAAGAACTCAGCCTTATGGAATGTTTCACCCTCGACAAGTTTAACATGCACTAAGTCCGTCTTAAAAATTGATCTACAGCCGAATCTGGTCTGGAATCAGCAATCTTGCAGTCCCGAGTCAGGACTCTAACGAGGACATCGCGGAATCGGCCACTTTAATTTTAAAAAAGTGGTTGTCAAAATCCACGTTAATCAGATTCTATAAGGTGATTCGAAAAGCACAGAAACGTCAGTGCAAGTTAAAAACATGTGCAGATGTTTATAAGACATTTATGAATGTAATTAGAAGGCTTTGTTGCTGTTAATTCGCCAGTTACATTATTTGAAAATGGATGCTGAAATTGAAAACCCCGCCAAATGTGAAGTTCACGAATTAATGAAATTTTTGTGAGTAAAAAATTAATCTGCATCTGCAATTCTCACAAATTGAGTTATGTTTATAGATTCATATGAATAATCTTAAACAATTAATGGGAGCATGCAGAATTTCAGTATAATCATGGTTGATTGATAATGCTCGGTATTACTCTTCTAGAAACAACTATGGAAATATATATTAATTTGTTTGGGCTGAGTTTGATGGTACTATAACCAATATCCACGTTTTCGCAATAACTGACTGATCGTCAAAAAATTCGAACACGTTCTAGATCTCCCCGAATTCGAAAAACACATTTTTGGAATTGTCTGTCTGTGACAAAGATAACTCAAAAACACTTTGATATAGATGGATGGAATTTAGCACGGGGTATTTATAAAAAAATTGTAATTTCCATCATATTTTAAGCAAAATCTGCTCAGAGGAAATCTGTCTGTCCTGCTGTTCGAATATAATTTAATACGATAACTACAAAATGAAGAGAGCTAAATAAATAAAATTCGATATTCAGAATCAACATCTATAGTCATCTTCCAAATTTTGAGACAATTCCAGCAAGGGAATGACCGTCCGTTGGTCTGTATTTTCAGAAATATGTAAATGCGATAGCCCAAAAACACAACGACTTAAATATATCAAATTTAGCACGAAATTTTGTGATTATGTTGTATTTTTATGTAAATTTTTTTTCAATCAGTTGGATAAAACATGACTAAAACACAAATTAGAATTTCAGATACTATCAACAGCATGCGGGTGATTAATTGCCAAATACCTCCCCAGTGATCGCACGACAGATTCAGTGAAAAGGCTAAATTCACGCCAAAGGTTAATATTTCGTAACTATTATACGCCAATGTCACGCAAGACGTTTCCTGTGATAATATCTTTAATAAAGTGTATGCGAGAAAGTTTTGGTAAGACTATTCCCGTTGGTTCAGATATATGAAATAATGGCTTTCGTTGCACCTCTTTCATGATGACGCTACACCTCAGGACGATGACAGAGGTTTAACAATATAGGTTAATAAGTTGACAACAACTGCCCCACCAAGAGAGCTACAGACAATACATTTCCTAATACTGGAAATAAATAGATTAGTTAAATTAAAATAGAGCTTTAAAATGGGCTTTACTTCGGGCCACAAAACGTCTACATTCGCTTCTGCTCAAGGATGTTTTTCAATATGGATTTATTACTTAGTGGAATTTTGTTTTAAAGAAAGAATTTCAAACCTTGTAAAATATAATGACATCTGCTTTGATTTGAATGGTAACTATGCCAAAATTATTCCTCTGTTTTTGCTTTCAAAAATATGCAACGAAAATTAAGCACCTATGTATATAATATCAATGACTGATCGTTAAATTGAACTTATTTTCGGAATTACCCTTATATCTGTTGTTATTTATGCACTTTTCATAGACAAGCCCGCTGACTAAGTCAACGATTTAAGCCCAGTTTTGTGCAGTAACTTCCGAACACCAGTCATAATTCTGGTCAGAATTGTGACTTCTGGCTCATATGAAAACAACACACACAATCACTTGCACAAACCTTTTTTACAGGAGAACTCTCTCACACACTTCACAGATAGAACTCAGGGGGAAGAATAAACATGCCCGAACGGGGACTCGAACCCGGAACGCCCATAACAGGGAGAAGATGCGCAACCCCTAGGCCATGACACCAGCACCCTGATATCTTCGGACAGATAATCAATCATTGTAAAAAAATAAACTTAGTGATCTGCTTTATTTCTTATATTTCAAAGTCCAATAATGCACAATATGTGACGGACTAATACATGGAACTTACGCTGGGCCGTAATTGCAAGAAATCATTGTCTTGTACCAGCTGCCATCTTTGAAAACAACTTTTCCGCAGCCCAGTCTCCAGCTGTCAGCCCAAACAACCTGAAAAAAGAAATAATACCGGTGTCATTTAGGTTAAAAGCTTTAAATGGTTAGAATAAATCATCCCTAGGAAATCTTTAACATTGAGTTTTGTCTTACCTGGCTGAAATGACCATAGTCTCCTTTGAATTTGAAAGAGGAAATGTATTCTTTCCTGAACTTTGATACTTCACTGTAAAAGGACTTCACCATTCCTTCCCAGTCACCACTGCTTGATGGCATATTGGATGACCAAGACATGTACAGATTCTGACCAACCCCAAATCGATCTAGAGAGCAATCATAATTGTATGAGAGGGATGAGAGGATTTATTAAATAACTTTTTATAAAGTAAATTACAAGAGATATTCGATACACCAGAAGTCCTCAAGCTTTTGAGCATTGTGATTCACTTTTTAAAAACCGAATTTATAGTGAATCGCTTCATCCTTGGCTCAAAGTTATTTTTTCTCGTAATAAATAAAGCCCATTTTTTTCCTAAAGAGGTTTTTTTTTTGGGGGGGGGAGGGTCAAATAGGGAGTTTCCCTAAATAATAAAAATATTTATTATTAAATTCTAGCTGCTTTTATCGTCCAATTGGTTTGACTGGATTAACAATTGTTGAACATTTCAATTAAATATTTTGTGTAACTATTTCTTAATGTAATTCTTCAGCAACATATTTTTAAACATCAAAATTTGGAAGATATGAAACTCGCATTATTTTAAAAGCGTTGCACTGTTCTACTCATTGTGCACTACATCTACTCAATTTCCTGTCTATATCCTTATATAACAAATTATATTATAGAAAAGTGCAGCAATATTTAAAAATGGGCACATTAAAAAATTATTCGCCATTGCTTGAAAATTTTAAAAAATTCATAAAAATAAGCTGAATTTTCATATCTTGATCATCAATAATGGAAAAAAAAGTGAGGAGGAAATATTAGTAACAGCAATATAGCGTTTCGAATTTCATTTCAACAATAACATGTATTATTGTAAACTACACTTGAAATATTTTTATTAAAAATGTATTAAAATGAAGCAAATATATGACACAACATGATATCATTGAAAAGATAATTTTTTGTTTTTTTTATGACGCAAAAATCACTTTTGTGATGTAAACTCTCGAAAGTTAACTTTTAAAATCGTAAAAATTTCGCCTAATTTTTACTTGATATAATTAAAAAAAAATCGCTCTGATGTGCACATTATCCTTCCCCCTCCAAAATGTATATGAACCAAGTTTGGTAGCTTTAAATCAAACATTCTGATCTCGAAAGTACTAACACATACAAGAAAATAAACACTTTGTTATTATTAACAGAATAATAAATACATCAATCGAAATGATCTACTTCGAAATTAATGGCTCCCGAACTGAATTGAATGTTTGATTTAAAGTTCATAGTGCATAGAAGTTTCTACCTTAGTGGATGAGTCTGAGCTAACACAAGTCGCTTGTTTCCATATTCGTTTTTTTTTTTTTTTTTTTAACCGTATTGCAACCTTGTGTTACAGCACAAGTTATAATTTTCTAATCTGTGAAAAGATGTATATATATTAAAGATCATGTCGCGATCCACCAAAAAATGTACACATTACCTCTTAGTGAGCCGTGACCTAAGGTTTTGGAACTCCATTGATAGACAGTTCCACCAAAAAGTGCAAATGGGAGTCATTAATAAAAAAGGAATGTCCCCTCATTTTAAAAGTAACAAATGATGGTTGCATTTTCACATAACTAAGCACGTAGAAATGCCCTATATTCCGAACATCATGATCTCACGATGTTTAAATAAAATTGTTACAGAAAATGTGAATTCTGGATATTCTCACACTTTCGAAAAATTCCAAAACTTTCAAAATTTTTTCCAAATGTAAAAGAAACAAAACATCATCAATCGACAATTGAGAACAAGTCCTCAAACAGTTCAAATAAATACAGCGCACGTTCTTAGCTAATTTTATCGATTCAATTTTTAATCAATGGTATAAGTAAGTTATGATAATCATTGCAAATTTTCTTTAGAAAATTCATGGAATTAAAATGAACTTAGTAACACTTTATGACGAAAGTGAAAAAGAGAGTTTCACACAAATACGACAAAGCTTCTAGGATTAATATTCTGCCAATTTTATTATTTAGAATTGAATATTCATATTTTATTGATAACCAATGCTCAATAAATTCCATGTTATTAAATTTCATTTTAATGATTTCCACAAGAAAACAGAATCATATTATCTTTTTCTGTAAGAACAAATGTTGATGAAGGACTGGCATTAAATGGACCATAGCAAAGTTATCCATATTTTCATTGAATGTATCTCTATATAGCAGCCTATGCAACTGAATTAAAATAGTGTGGAAAATCAAGAAAATTATATAATCTTTTCGGTGTTCTGCTAAGTGGTCGGAACTTTTCAAGGCGCCTCAGAACAAGGTGTTTGATTAAAACATGAGACTTAAATATAAGTTTCTATTAATAATGGATTGACGATGGATTTACAAACAACGATTAATCAAAAGATTTCTCACAAGAATTCATCAGATTAATTTTCTTTCAAAATAAATAAGGTTCAAAGAATTTTCTTTTTTGCCGATAATCTTCAGAAATACTGGATACATTTTAAGGAAACTAAATTGATAATAAGCAAAAATAAAAAAGGAATACTATACAACGCTTACAGTTGATCCTCATGATCCTATGTACACGTAAAAATCATCAACAAAAGAAAGGTTAAACAGAACGTCATAAGATTGGAAAAAAGTAGTGCAGGTATGGGCCCATCTTCCAGTTGTACAACTTCCAGAACGAGAAGTTATGTTCGAAATTAAGCAATTTATGACATCCTGTTAGAATCACTCCCCTCCCCTAAATGAGCTGAATATTCCAGCTGAAATTATATTCTCATAAATGGGTTCTTGGAAAGAACAGGCGAACTGTAGTCGTCTTCCGAGACATTAAGGAGTTAAGAACCAAATTCCTACGTGAATAATCATTGCTGCCTTTACAAATGAAGGCAAAACCAATTATACTTCAGGAAATGTGGTTACGCTTCCATAATTGCTCTATGGATTTCTTTTTGTATGATATCAACCTACATGCACAGCTAATTTAATGAAAGTTTGACAAGTATATCTGAAGTTAACCCATCCAAAGTGATAATTCACTTAATTAGTGTACTAGGGATATACTATGAATATATTCCTGTAATATATAAAAATGTAAACCGCCTTACCAACTCTCCTGCAATCATAGCAGTCATGTTCGAATTCACAGGTCTCGGCATGCTTCTGAGCTATATTAGCCAACTCATCGTCCCAGACCTATAAAACAAGATGACAATCAGAATTAATAAAAAAGCACTTCATGTAAAATGTATTTTCTTCAGATTTTGGAAATTAAATGTGAAGCTTTGTTACAGGAATCTTTATATTCTTATTGTGGGTATTAATGGACTACTGGAAATGGTGATTTCAAAGTATTATAATATTTTTATACTTGAAATTACTCAGGTGTATTAATATAATGAATATGAAAAATATTTTAATAATAATATAAAGCATACTATTCTGAAATCTCCTTATAAACAATAATAGCACATTTGGCTAAAGAAAAATATATAGACGTTAATTGAAATGTTGCTCTTGATTTGGCTCGTCGTCATTTTTGAATAATTATCTCCTTAGCTAAATAAAATTAAGATTTCTTTTATGCATTTTAAATATTGCACCTAGTTCAAAACATTATTTTTATAAATTGTACTTTATGGGTTTTAATTAACCTGTAACTTTAAAATGGAATAATCTTTTCAGGGTCTCATTAGATGTTGCTACAAGTAAGTGGGATGAAAGGGATATCAAAAGAAATTTTTAATACCTTTTCAAATATCTTCAAATCCGTCTTATTCAAAAAATGATCGTATTTTTATTTTAAAAATTTACATTTACGTGTCTCAAATGGTATGCTATTTCTAAAGCAGCAATATGCTATTTTTATTTACAATAAATTTGCAATGCAAATTCTCGCCGATGAGTACCTAAATTGTTAATCTTGAGCAAGGCATCGGTCATCTTATTCACCAGATATTAATCCTTTTTTAAGTTTTTTTTAAAGATTGAATTTAGAAAAATAGACCGAAAAACTTTATTTATTTCAAAAAATATCCTGCCTGTTTTATTTTCAAGTGTAAAAAAGAAGCATTTGAATCTGTAACAATTTTTTTTATTATGTTGCGTTATTGTCTAATCTCATTTTGTAAATATAATTAATTAAATGCCTTTTTACGTGTTTTGTACAAACAAATAAAATGTACAGTTACATATGCAATAGCTCAAAAATTAAACCATTGAACCGTTTTACAACAAAGCGTATACAAAATATATATAATTTTTGTACATATTGATACGGAAGTTCCATCGGGCTTCTTTTCCGACTTGTTGCTCGATTAAATAGATAGTCTTTAGTAACAAATGACGACGTTTATTAATAACGAAGACACTAATACAAAGTCTACAAATATACAGTCAAAACGAACACAGGCAACACACAGCAGCACACTACAACAAACAGTAGCCCACAAGTAGTAATCGCTAGTAATAACAACCACAGCAAACAAAGCGGCCAGACAGAATTCAGCAGAAAGAGGGAATCTACGTAGCTCCACTCCCCAAACGTCTGCAAATTCACCACTGTCTCCTCGCTTTAGTTGTATCCAACTACCGATTCACTACTACACGACTGGCTACTCCACACACGACTCGATGCTTGCTGCTTACACAAAAAACACCAGGACACGGCACATAGCTCAGTTCAGCAACCACTTGAGCTCCACACAACGCTTGCTCTTTGCTGGATTGACCCATACTATTCGCCGTAGACTCTTTCCACGATTCAATACACGACTTCGACTGACTGCAGCTTGAGACTGCTGACCTTTTATAGTTCCCGGGAGGCGGACAGAGAAAGTTCTGGTCCAGTCAGGTATATCTCGGTTCCTATTGGCTCAACTTCTAAAATTCTGGAAGTTTATAATAATATCTATCTTGTCGCCAAGCTCTGAGATTACTGACGTGGCATCCGATCAGCATTAAACAGAGCTGGTCGTAAAACAGTCTTTCCAGTGATTGAACTAACCGTGCTGGGAAGCAATATTACAGGTTTGTAACAATATGTATATGTATACTTTTTTATAATAAGGCAGATACAAAATATGTATGCTGATTTTTTTATCCCTCGTCCCCTCTGCACTGAATATACGTGGATAAGAAGCTGCCATATGGTAGTAATAGTATTTTTTGATAATAAATCCCATCGTCGAAGATGAGATATATGCCATCTTTGAAGAAGGTGTATAGATTTGGACAATAGTAGTACAGTACACATCACACTAGTCATATTTGCTGAAGATCGGCCAATTTGTGCACAGCGGGATGATTTTTTTATGAATTAGGATAACCCTTCAAAGACAATACTTTATAGGCACTCACCATTTCTAACATGTTGGAGGCAGTTGGGAGGCCACCTGCGGCGCTTTCTCTTCCCATGGCCACTTTCTCCCTGTACTGGTTGTGCAGTTTGACCACCAACTTTTTGTCATCATCTGACACTCGGTTGTCCACGATGTTGCATCTCGGATTTCTCGATTTACAGCCGGTGTGATTTGGAGAGAATTTCTTGTAATAGCAGGCATTGGATGCAACCACTGCGGCGAAGAGTAGAGCCACTATCGTTAGCAGGTGATGAGCCATCTTAAAAAAATTGTTAAAAATCAGTTTTCTAATAAATAGAATTTATTTTATGAGTTTGATTCCTTCAGGAAAAGCCTTCCTAAAGTGAACTATTCATAAGACAAAATAGTCTGAGGATGGAACTTGGCTCGGCAATTTTCTACTTGGAAATAAAGAAAGAAGACGGAAAGACAATATTAATTCATAATAAACAAGAAGCAATCTAATTCAGTGATTTTTGTTATAAGTTTTTAATAAATCAATTTAAACTAATTTTTTTATATATAACAGAACTTGGTTACTTTGAATGTTTTTAATTCGAATTTATCGGTAGTTCAAATATTCTTTCCTTTTGTCTTTTCGAATTCCTTCTTGATGTCGAGAATTGTTTCAGTATCCAAAGTCAAAAGTAAAAATAATTTAAAAAAATAGAAATATTGGTTTTAAAATCTTATTATTTAATTATTATAAGGTTTGTTAATTAACAATTTTGATCTGAACTAACAACTGAAGTATATTCCATTAAGGTGCACAACTAACAAACGTGGAACCACATTTTTTTCAACGTTAACCAACATTTTCTATTAATGTAGCATTTTTTAAAGATTTTTAATATAGCATTATTTAATATTGCAATCAACAAGTTATGATTGAAGCCATTCGAAAGAAAAAAAAATATAAAAATTAAATTTAAAAAAGAAACAACCTATTTCACTTATTCTTAACCCCTTGCGTACGGTACTTTTTGAAGGCTTTTTAAGTTTGAAACAGATGTAAATTGGCGATGAGCGGAATAATATATAAAATATTTATTGACAAATACAGTTTTATTACATTTATTATTATAAATGTAATAAATGTAATTATTATTATAAAGGTGAATAAAATTAAATAATGAAACTCTATTGACAAATTGAATTCGTTGCCCGTGATTTAAGCAAAACAGTTATATAACGAGTTTTAGGCGTCAAATGTTCTCAAAAGGTAAATACAAAAAAAGTTTTGAAAATCCATAAATTATTTATATAAATCAATGAACACTTGTCAGTGAATGAATGTTTTTGTTACTTCTCCTCTATGAATTCTTTACGTAACATAGAACCACATTTTTTATTTTAAATACAGTTTTATTTTAATTGCTTTTAGTTTCTATATCTGTATATTCCTATGTGGTTTCTAAGTGAAAATCTTAAAGAGTGAGATAGAAAACAAGGTTAATAAAAGACATAGTCAACAGGATGAAAACTAAAGATCCAACAAATAAAAGTAGGAATATCAACTTAAATGATATTCATACATTTGAAAAATAATTCTTATTTTTACCTTTTCAAAAATAAATTTCTTAGATAGTTAATTTTTTTTATTTTATTAATCCTAAAATTTAACTGAGTATAATTTTAATAAGTAAATAATTAAAAATTTGTAATGTGTATTTCTGATTATCGAAATTTTATTAAATCGAACGATTTTCGAGGTATCGATATGTAGAGATTTAACTGTATCTCTGCTTCTGGGTGTGTTAGTGAAAATGACAAATAAAAAATAAAATAAAAGTGGGCTAAATGAATAGCATTTATTATGTCAAAACTTTGGATTTGGGTCAAACTTTAAATCAAATTCGTTTAAAGGCGTATTCTGTCTATCACCTTAAAATGAAAATAGACCAGATTTTAATAATAAACTAAAACTCTAAAGAACTAGATAAATAAAAAATTCAGCATTTAGTCTTTAGTCCAAAATTGTTGAAATATAACGGATTTTAAACAAAGAAGATTTCCAGCCATAGAGAATAGGAATTTTTCAAAAATACATACCTAATTCTTCTCACTTCTAGACAAAGCTAAACACAAAACATAATTCATGGGAAATGTATACAAAAAAGTCCAAAGAAGAACTCTCCCTTTTTTTATAAATGAACTGAGAAATAAATTTACTCCTGTCGAGGCACAAATCATTTCGTACCAACAATTCCTTGGAATAGCATTAGATCAAGATTCATCCCATAGCCAGGAACTGAGTGCTCAAACAATTGATTCTCATTTATAGAGGGAAGACTTTCATAGAGCAAGAGTAATACCAAATCACCTGTGCTACGAGTCATCTATTCATGCGCTTTGCGATGAATCATCGGTAGCTAGAATTACCAGATAATGGTAACAGATACTTTGTTGCACTGCAATGGACGTTTTAAAAAGAGTGCGCATTTGTGATTATAGAATGTGTGGAGATTTTTTCATTTATGTTGAAAATATGAAAAAGCAAACTATATCATGATAATAGGCAAGAGAACAAACTGAATATCATTGCAAAATCGTTTGAAATGCGTAGCATAAGGAAAAGTAATTTCTAGAAGCTTTTGAATAAATGACCATCCCCCCCCCCCCATTGTAGCAAGTTAGTCTTTTACTTCCTCATACATGAAGTATATAAACAGAGAACAAGGTAATTGTCAAAAATTCTCAAGATTTTTTTTTAAATTCCCACGTTTCAGATGGTTCTGAGATTCTCCCTTCTATTTTTTTAAAGTTATGCCTGTCTATTTCCTTTTTAACACGATAACTCAAAACGCTTTAAGCTAATAAGATGAAATTTGTATAAGTATTATGGTATTCTTACAAAATTTATAGATTTTGAAAGAAATTCATTCATTTATTTACAGGAATTATGTCTGCCTGAGATCAAGAGAAATGATGTCTATAAAAATAATAGGCTGGATGAAAGAACTTTGAAACACAGATTTAGCATCTAAAGTGTAAATAATCCTTTTTACCTTTTAAACTTAATACGTTAGCGGATGGGTCGTTTACCGAACTGTACATACGCATGCATGGAAGTGCGATAGCATACAAATGCAAGGATTTTGATAAATGAAATTTTGTATCTGATCGTGTTACAGAGATTGCAGCTCTTTGTCAAAATCAATGAGTCGAAATTTCGGTTTTCGATGAAAAAGCGGTCAAAATGCACTTCCACTTTTGTCACTGTATTACGAAGCACCGATTGCTCATGGACAGGACTCTGAAAAAAGAAAATTTCATGACCTTCGTCAAGGTTCAAACTTTTTATACTGGGAGTGAGAAGAAGTATACATAATTTTATTAGAGAATTAGGGAGCTTTGTCCCTTGCTCGCTTCCGCTCGTTAACTCCACTGTTGTCCGATACTGAACGCGATGTTCGTCAGTGCCAGTTTGCAAGTTTTTAAATTCCACTTGTCATTCGTTCAATGTTGGAAGCTTAATATTTCCATGATGTGAACATATATTTTTCGATTCAAAGCTCAAAGTCCCACAATAAGAAAATTATTTGCTCTATCTCCAATATCTAAATATTGAATCTTTTTTTTTTAATATTTTTTTTTTTTTTGTGCATTTTGTCGTCAACTTAGCAGCATCACGATCAGTTTTTCTTTTCAAATTGCCGGATTCTCGCTCGGTCTTTCTTTGCATTTTCACTTCACTTTCACTTTCATTTATTTCATTTCATATCGCTGGATGCCCCATTACTATTTAAAAAACAACGCAGGATTAGTACGTGTATCACTTAGGTATTTAGTAATATACGTAACATGGAATACAATAAAGAGACAAAAAATTCTGTTATTCGATAATGCAAACAAACTGGAAGGCTATTCATCAGTTTTGCCACAAACGGTGCGTCTAAAAATAGAATTAAAAAATATTTTTGTTTAAAACTCACTTGCTTTTAATCTGGTGTTAATAAAAGTTTTATCTTTTCTTTTTTGCACTATTTCACCATCAAATGCAATGTAAATACTTTCTATGATAAAATAATAATTTTCATTAAATATGGATGAGGTCTTTTAAAATGTGAATGACATCTTAGAATTTTTTTTAAAGAAAACGTCAAAAATCTGACATATCAATAGAGATTCTTATATTGAGTATTTAAATAAATATATGGGGAAAAGTTCATTTATTTTCCCCAGAAGAATTTGTTATAATCTGGAATGAGACAGATGAAAATAAATTTTCTCTCGATATTTAAAAATTTGTATATTCTTTGTACTCTTTGTTCGGAAATGTTCACAGCTATATTGCCATTTAATTAAAATAATAATATAAAATTGGATGATGTATACAAATTAGAGAATCAGATAGGGTATATAAGGGTTATAGGGACACTGCTGCTAATATGAAATCTTAGTGGTTTCAGCCCTATTTTTTTAATATTTACTAAAAAAGTAAAAAAAAGAATTAAAGAAAGAAAAGAAAGATAAAGGAAACGAAGAAAATACTGCAAGAAGACGAAAATCTCTCCGACAGATGCTTATTTTGTAGAACTTGTTTTTAATTTGATCTTGCAGGTTTCCCTATTTTTCGTTTAGCTATTTAATTGTAGAAATGTAATAAATTATTAAATCTCTCAGAGGAGTTTTAATATTGCTCAATAATGTGGTAAATTTTCTCAAAATATAAAGCCTTTTTCATTCATGTCAAGAGATATAATCCTAACTATAGATAAATAAGCCAATGAATCTATAATACCTGCAAAAGACTTGTTTCGTCAAAATCTAAAAACTTTTTGTTGAAATTCTTTTTTTGCATATCTCATCGTACTTTTCAGCGTTAAAATTTTTGATCTTTTAAATTTTCGATGTCACCAAAATTTTATTTTTTGAATGTTTTTGAATTTTTTTTTTCTTATTAGAATTAGAATTATTTCAACATGAAATAATTCTCCTTTTTTTTTTTCCTTAAAAAATTGTTTCCTTTTATCTGGCCTTTTTTCTGTCTCAGTCAAATAAAACTCATTTAAAAGGATCTTACTGTGAATAAAAAAAGTAGTTTAATTATATCTTTAGGCAAATATTTAAATTTGAAGGTGAATAAAAAGGGTCGTTATTACTTTCAAGGATATAAATTGATGAATATGCAACATTTTACGAACTAATGCAAAAGCAGAGCAAAATTATTGAAATTTGGATGATTAGAAACAATGAAAGACATACCTTACAATGGGAAGGCAATAGTTATGTGTGCTATACGCAGCTATATTCTGCCATTTAAATAGAATTTCAAACAAAGCCATGAATGTGCTTTTCGCTTCTGTCACACTTTCGATAAAAGATAGGCAATTATTAGACAACACATGTGTTTCACTGCGACGTGTTAATTGCTGCTAGAATAAGGAAGAGTTCCTTGAAATCTGTAATAAACATGCGTAGCAGTAAAGTCTGGAGGCAATAGTGACGTTTAATTTAGATTATTTTGTATAGGATACAGAGCTGCATACTGGAAAAATAATACAATACATTTTGTAGCTCTCGTTAAAATAATCTATTAACGTGATAGTATTTGCAGGATGGTATACTTTCTGTAAACGCGTGATGAAAAAATCGTTTGAAACGCTGAACACGCCTTTATATATAGAGTTACCATAAATAGAGTACTTTTTGAGTAGTAGTAATCACTAAGAGATAGTTTTTCAAAATTTTAATTTGTTACTTAACCGGCGGGAGAGAACACCTCTAACTTTTCTTGTATGATCTCTAAAAAGTATGTTTGTGTTTTATTAACCATCTGCCATTAGTGAACAATAATTTAGAAAGAGTATATTAGAGTGCAACTATGACGATTTTTTCTTTTTTGCGATTAATCGCTGTGTTGCAGTCATTAAACAAGCATCAGAAAATCGGATCTGGATTTTGGGTGCTTTTTATTTATAAAATCTAAATTTTTTATTATCTTTTGGTTCGAAGGAATTATATTTTGTGAAATATTCTTGATATTTTAATTTTTAAATCAATAAAAGTGTTTCTGTTTTCTGCGACAAAGTCTAACCGATTTAGGAAGATTTTAAAATCAATATTTTAGGACAATCAACAATTTCATAATTTTAGATTGATTAGCATTGGGGAAACTTCACCTTGTACCTGCTTTGAGATGGAGTCAATAGATATATCTAAAATGGTGCGTTTTTAAGAGATAGTAATATTCAAATGTTCATCAAACACTCAGTTGGGTCGCAACAAAGTGGACCCTTCTTTTATTTAAAGTGCTAGTATCTGAAGAATATTTTAGTTAATAACGAGTTAATAGAAATCTCTTCTTTGCACATATGAAAATATCTCGTTTCATATTTATTTTATTTCTTAAAGACGCGTGCTGAAAATTATATTTTTTAAGACTCACTTTGCACTAAATTGTCTTTTGTCTACGCGGTGGCAATACATTCATAAAAGCTTTTTTTTTTAATGCAAACATAACTTTCATAAAAAAATAGCTAATAAAAACAAAAGGTTGCTTTTATTTTGTGTGAAATATATTCTTGAGAATTTGCTTAAGATATTTTTTTAAACTGAATAAAAATAGAAGCTTAATTTATATATTAAAAAATTGGTATAATTATAAAGAAAATGTTTTAGATTTTAAAATGATACGAAAACATTTTAATACTGTAAAATTTGCAGATGTTATTGCAGGAAAACGCAAAAATTTCGATTTATTTTTACCTAATTAAAATTCTAGTTAAAATTTCAAAAAAAATCAGATCCTTGGTGCACATTTTCATTCTCCAAAATATATATGAGCCCAATTTGGTAATTCAGATGTATCTTCAGCCTGTAGAGCTCTAATATACATACGCACACATTCGTCTTTATTATAAGGAAAGATGAATGCTCAAGCATATTTCAAAGAACTGGATATTTTTCTTCGTATGGCACTCATTGACTTCTTATCAAAGGATTTCGTTTAAAATTTTGTAAACATATACAAATTTGGTGAAAAGACAGGACACAAAATTTCATTCATTTTGCTCAAAGAATTTTAGAGTTATCTTGTCTACAAATTAATAATAATCAAAATTCAGAAAGCACTTTTTTTTCTGACTCTAGGAGGTATCTGAAAGGTGGGGATTCATCCAAATCTCAAATTCGAATTTTTAATGATTATAATACTTTCTTTTTGTATGCTTCGTAAGCGAGAAATTAAAAAAGACCCTGAAAGATTTGATTTTTTTTGTCAGTTATAATAAGAAGTATACACATTTTTCTTTATTTTGCTTATTTTTTCTATTCCGAACTCCTTTCCTTTATCCTGAATCTTTTCAGACGCTTAATAGTCCGAATATTATTGGCAGATGGCTCTAACTCGCATTTTCGAAAAAAGCAATAAACTTTAACTTCGTCGAATGAAAGAAGAAGTTAATTTCATTCTTCTCAAGACGGAAATAACCATAATGGAAAAATAAAGCAAAAAAAAAAAACAATTGTGTGTAAACGGATGTGGAATTAATGAAATGAAGAGTTAATCCTACTCAAACCGGAGGAAATGAATTTTCTAATAATGCTATTGCTAACTGGAAAATTAATTTTTCAAAGAATAAACAGATTAATTCTGGTAACGAAAAATTCTCAAAATGACCGAAAAAGAGCACAAACTAAAACAAAATGGCCTTCGAAAATTTATTTATTTTCATAGAAGGCCTAATTTACTGATTCTTATCATTATGACAATAGACAGCAATTTTTTATAAACCAAAATCGAATATTTACTGTTTATTTTTGTGGGCATTAAAATAGCTTTTCATTTGCATATGCGATATAAGGTAACATATCGTAACCGAACCCCTCTCAAACTCGAGATTGTGATGAATCTTTAATTTTTAGACTTCCCCATGTCCGGAAAACACATTTTACAACCATATCTGTTTGCATGCAAACACAATAATTTAAAAGAAAATTTTGAGCAAGACGAATGAAATTTGGTATATGAATTTTGCACCAAATATGAAGATTTCTATAAAATTTTGAACGAAATCCAGTCACAGGAAGTCTGTATATCCGTCTTTTCAAATGCAAGTGAACATGGTAATTACAAAACACAGAAAGCTAGATGAATAACATTTATCACAAGGTTCAACATCTAAAATATAGATATGTATCCAATTTGGATTTAAATCTGTCAAGGAACTGTCTGTTTGTATTCTTTTATGCAGGTATATCCGATAATTAAAATAATACAAAAATTTAGTTAAATGAAATTTGATTCACAGTTTTACCATCTAATTTACTGATTCTTTATCAAATTTTAAATCAAATATATCGTAGTATGATTCTACTCTTTGGCATGCATGTACACGCAATAACTGAAAAATGGAAAGATTGAATAAATGAAACTTTGTACGTGATCTTATAATTACATTTGTAGCTTTATGACAAATTTTAGCTTTAATTGTTAAGAGAAAAAGACATTCAATTGTGAATTAACCTCATATGAGCGACTTATCACCAAAAACAATTCACCAAGATCGCACTCCAGATTCACTCCAAAGATTGATATTCCTTAACTATTGTTCGTGAATGCCATGCAATTGATACATAAAGACCGATTTTCTTTACAACTCTCAACTCTCATATGTGAATCGTTGAAAATAAAAATTTCATCACATAAAATGTTCACAGCCTTTTCCTAGGTCCATTATTTCATGCACATGGGGAAGTGGGATAAAATCTTCTTTAGAAAATAATGCGAGAGATTTTCGGAAAGACGATTCCTATGCTAGTTCTTATTTGTGAATGAAATTTTTATCAATATTAGGATACAAAACATGACGGATAAACCACAAAGCAGAGAAACAGTCAGCGGATAATTGAGAGATTACATAATGTTTATGAAAGAAACGAGAAATGCTTTTATAAATTCTTTATAACGCTCATATTTTTTTCATGGTTCAAGAATTTTTAAATTAAAAATTAAGTTATAAATATAAAGTGAACTGAATATAAAAAAATTAACGCTCAAAGACTACTATATTTTGACACTTGTTTCTTTTTGTAAATTGTAATTTTTTTTAATTAAATTTGTGATTAGACTAACTTGTTTAGTAAATATGAAAGCTTACTCTCTTCGCATTTCGAAAAACGACTAAGTGCTATTTATATTCACAGTATGGGTTGCCAAACACTTTTTAAGTAACAATAGACGCATCATTTGTTGTCTAAGTGTTCAATACTTGATGATTAAGAACTGATGTTTCAAACATCCATAAAAATAGCTAAGCTTCCCTTGAAGGATTGATTTCACTTTATATAATCACAAAAAGTATAGCGCTTTAACTTTGTTTCCTTAAAAATTAAACGCGCAAGGATTAGCTTCGCCACTTGTTTAATGCTTAAAAAAAACTGTAACATGTTTAAACAATGGCAAGAATTTTATATTACTATCTTCAACTATTATTATTTCATATAATCGTTTTGTAATAAAGGAAACACTGTACTTAGTATACTAATAGTGAAGATGAATGCGTGCGTGTGTTAGCCCTTAACTTGGCGCACAAATGTATTGAAAGGTTAGAATGAGCACCTCGAAGAGATTTGAAACCTTGAATAGAATTGTGTAATTATTTTTGGATTGTCTAATTATTTTTCAAAGATAACTTCCGAAAATACGATCGCATAAAAATAATTTTCGCATTGCTTGAATATTTAAAACATTTAACTGATTTTAATGATACTAATTCAATAGTTGTGCAAACTTTTCCTTGAATTTCAACGATTTTTTTAAAAACAGTGGGGGGTTTTTTTGTGCCTAATTTCTAATAACAGGTTACACTGCTCTAAATCTAAATTGTTTCCATTGTTTCATCCATTATTTAATCATTAAATTTTTTTCCCTTGGTGAAAACTATGAAAGAAGAGCTTTCTTTAATATCTTTATAGTTTACAAAAGGAATAAAAAAGTGAAGTTACAGTATCGCGAAAGTTAGAAAGGACATTTCGCTTTTAATAGCTTTAAAATGTCATGGGATATTTACATTAGAAAAGTTCAAGTATACAACAGACTGAGCAATGTAATACTATTAAATTAACACGGCTTTGCTATTTGATACCTATAGGTAGTTTGCTGATGAAATACAGGAAATGAATTTAATTGAAATTAAATGCAACCAATTTTCCCATCGAACCATCTAGCTACGAAAAGCGCCTTGCAATAATTAAAATGTAGGAATGGCTTTCATGGAAACGAATTTTAGCACGCTAGAATCCTTGAAACTGTCATTGTATTATATTCACATGTGTTAATACGATGACAGTAACACAAAATTATTTTCATTTTTCTTCCTTTTGTATAAACGAGAAAGTGATTGTAGAATTCCACATATAAAAGGTTAAACTACACTAGCCGGCTTTGGCGATTAGCTGGTCGCCTGTAATATTTAGTTGAAAACTAAATCCTTCATATACACTTTTATATACATTACATGATAAAACAAATACGAAAATAAATAGTTCGTTAAAAATCATATACATGAAAGGAAAAAATCCAAAATACTTGTAAATTAGGGTGGATCCTAGCACAGCCCACCTCTTGGCGTCCTTTTGAATTCTCGCCAAACAAGTGGCGATAACGTCGCCAATGTAGCAACCTAGACGGTTTTTTCATTTTATTTTTTATTATATTTATTTTATATATTTATTTATTTTTATTTTTTTTATTTCTTATTTTATTTTATTATTCTTTCTTTCTCTTTTTATTTTATTAAATAATTAACCTTGATGGATTTTTTAAAATTTATTTTAATTTTATTTTTATTTTATAATTATTTATTTATTTATTATATTTATCTTTTATTATTTTTATTTTATATTTATTTATTTATTTATTATATTTATTTTTTATTATTTTTATTTTATAATTATTTATTTATTTATTATATTTATTTTTTTATTATATTTATTATTATTTCTGGCCTTTAAGTATCGTTTTTTAATTGAAAAATAATAACAAATATTCAATTAGTAGTCAACTTGGCGAGATTTCAAATAAGTCGCCAAGAGGTGGGCCCATCTAGGATTTTACCCAGGAAGCTCTTTTTTGAGCTTCCTAATTATATTATGCAGTTCCATTAGATAAACATTGACATGATTCAGTTCAGAAAGTTGATCGTCGAAACCATTTGAACTGAACTGCACATAAGAAGTGTTTATGTTTGATGTTAAGATCACGGGATATTTATTTTTATTCTCGTATAATTAATT